>RJWJ010000299.1:124198-285407 GCA_004363605.1 Indri indri
GGAGGCCGAGGCGGGCGGATCGTCCTGAGCTCAGGAGTTCGAGACCAGCCTGAGCAAGAGCGAGACCCCGTCTCTACCAAAAATAGAAAGAAATTAATTGGACAGCTAAAAATATATATAGAAAAAAATTAGCCGGGCATGGTGGCACATGCCTGTAGTCCCAGCTACTCGGGAGGCTGAGGCAGTAGGATTGCTCGAGTCCAGGAATTTGAGGTTGCTGTGAGCTAGGCTGACGCCATGGCACTCGCCCCAAGCAAGAGAGTGAGACTCTGTCTCAAAAAAAAAAAAAAAAAAAAAAAATGTGCATGTCATGAAAGACAAAGGAATAGTGAGGATCTGTTCCAAATTAAGGAAACTAAAAAAGACTAATGACCAAATGCACTGTGTGACCCTAGATCTAAAAAGAAAAAATACATTTTTTGTTATAAAAAGATACTATTAGTGTAATTAGCACAACTTGCATAAGGACAGTACGTTGGAGAACATTCTATCAGTGCTGAATTCATGGAGTGTGATCACTGCATCATAGTTACATAAGAGAACGCCTGTTCTCAGGAAATGCATGCTGACCCGTCTTGGGGTAAAGGGCACAGAGTCTGCACCTCACTCTCGAACAGTTTAGAAAAGTACTAATAACGTGTGCGGAGACAGTGAGCGATTAAACAAATGTGGCAAAGACGTTAACAGTTAACCAGCCTGGGGCAAGGGTGTACGAGAGTTCTTTGTACTTTACTGCAACTCTCCGTAGATTTGAAACTATTTAAAAAAAAAATTTCAAAAAAATAAAATACTCATCCTTGAAGTCCAATCTGTGGCCAAGAACCTACGTGCCTTCGAGGGCACTGGGATAAAATGCTCCCCCGGTGCAGAGGAGGGGGCGTGCCAGCCACTCACTGGGGCAGAGACCCCGACCCCGTCGTGGGCGGAGGGAGAGGTGCCCGGCCCCGCCCCACCTCCAACGCAGCCCCGGGGTCCCGCTCGTGATTCCCACCTCCTCTTTCCTCCGCCACAAACGGCTGCTGTGCGTGGGTCACGTGCCACCGTCTCGCGCAGATGCGAGAGGCTGAGAAACAGGATCCCCGTCCTCCCCCGGCCCCCAGACGCTGAGTGAGCAACCCTGGGTGACCCACCAAGAAATGGATACCTTTCCACTTAAGGTCTGAAAATGCTCTTCCACTGGTATCAAAACGTAGGACTCGAACTGACAAGTGGACTGAACGCCGCTCGACAGGCTTCCTCTGCAGGGGACTAAGACCTGAAAGACACAATCGGGTGAACATCAGAGAGATGTGTCATTTACGACGTCAGCAGAACAGGATGTATCCAAAGATGCTCCAGCTGGGCTGGTGGGGACCTGCTGGCGGGAGAACTGGAAGCAGACGCTCCCCACCGCAGGCAGAGGGAGGATGGGGACGGCACGAGTCCTTTTCCATCTTCGGACACGAAGACTGACAGGCCCACACTTGCTGGGCCCCCACAGCGAAGGCCGGGCACCCTGTCTGTCTCCGCTGCCAGTCACAAGTCCCAGCAGGCTCAGGAGCAAGTCTCAGTGAAGACCGGAGCATTCGGGAAGTACAGAAAAGGGATGCTAAAAAATCACACATAATCCCATCACCCAAAAGAGAAACACTTCACACTGAAGATGGCTTTCTTCTAATCTTTTTCCTATGTTGTTGTTTTTTATTTTTGAATAGAGACAGGGTCTTGTTCTGTTGCCCAGGCTGGTCTTGAATGCCTGGGCTCAAGTGATCCTCCCAGCTCGGTCTCCCAAGTAGCTGGGACTACAGATGCATGACACTGCGCCCCTCACCCCATGCTTTTATTTTCCACTAAAGCCTAGTTGTGATTGTAGATTGCAAGGATGCAAACAAGGGCAAAGAAACACGGCTTCCTGTCGCAGGCTGCCACCTCCACCAGAGATGTCTCAGGGTGCCAGGCGCCCGCTTTGGAGCAGGTTCAACCTAAAACGTGCGGGACAGTTCAAGACATCACCGCCAAGCTGGGCGTAGGGAACCAACACTGACCCTGAGACCACGCCGGATCTGCTCTTGGTGGTGCTGACGCTCCTGCGACAGATGCGAGATAAATTCACACCACATCCGACCAGACAATTGGAAGAATTGGTGATGTGAGCAGTTGCCTGGATGGTCTGCAGGGGAACATCACGGACCTCGTGACACAGGCTGAGGGGAAAGAATTGGAGCGTGGAAACAAGGTACCTACCTCACAAGAGAGCTGAAGGTCACTAATAATTTGCGCTGAATCTGTTTTTGTTTTTTTGTTTGTTTGGTTTTTTTTGAGACAGAGTCTCACTCTCTCGCCCAGGCTAGAGTGCCGTGGCGTCAGCCTAGCTCACAGCAACCTCGAACTCCTGGGCTCAGGCGATCCTCCTGCCTCAGCCTCCCAGGCAGCTGGGACTACAGGCATGTGCCACCTTGCCTGGCTAATTTTTTCTATTTTTAGTTGTTTGGCCAATGTCTATTTTTAGTAGAGACGGGGTCTCGCTCTTGCTCAGGCTGATCTCGAACTCCTGAGCTCAAACGATCCACCCGCCTCGGCCTCCCAGAGTGCTAGGATTACAGGCGTGAGCCACCGCGCCCGGCCTGCACCGAGTCTGAAATACGGCCGCACGTAGGGTAAGAGAAGTGGATGCGCCAGTATGAGAAGAGGGGAACAGCACACAAAAAGAAGACAGAAGACTGAGCAGAGGCCGCAGATTGTCCCGAAGTGCTCTCTAAATAAGACGCCCACAAAGTTCACTGACCTGAGACCTGGGAAGACCCAGAGGGCGAGGCCTGCCCTCCCTCCAGGCAGGTGCCCGAACAAGACAAGCTACGGATTCTCCTGCCTGCTTCTCTTGTTCCTGTCACCCGGCTGCCCCTGTAGCCTTCCGAGGTTGTGGCCTGTGCTACAGAAGTTCTTTCATCGCGGCTCTTGCCCTCTGGGAAGCGCCTTTCGAAGCTGTGTGTGCACGTGTTCCCGTGCTGCCTTACTCTACGGGAGTGAGCACCCGCCTCCCAGACGCAGGCGAGGACTCCTGAGGCTCTGGGGAGGAACTGACTTCTGCCCTGGAGAAGCCCTCTCGGTCGACAGAGAAGCAAGAGACAAAGGGGAACACCACCGTGTCAGATGCCAGTGTCACAGGGGTACTCCTCGAAAGGGTGTGATTAGTCACAGACAGGGGCTGAGAGTTCAGAGAAAGGATCACACCCTGGGCTGCAGTCCCAGGAGGCTTCCTGGAGGAAGCAACTCATGCCGGCCCCTTGTTGCTCATTCGCACACCAAGCACGCTTCTGGGGGCTGGCTGAACTGAGCAGGTTTGTAACGGACTTCCTCTCAACTGAACCTCAGTCTGCCACGTTTCTGGCGTCTTCCACACCTAAGGACACCCTCAAGATCAATGCACTTACAATGCCATGGACTTGGGCCACCTTGCTGCACAAGTCGGGGCGCCACTTTTGAAGAGCCAGATAGAAGGGATTTTTCAGGAGGTCTTCATCATACAGAGCCATATGGACTTCAGATGGGTCAAAGCGAGTTTCCTGGGGCAAGAGAGGAAAAAACCATGAACGACCATTTTCAGGTTTATATAACACACAAAGTCTTCATCTGGCAATTTCCAAAAAGCGTCTTCGACACGTATTATTCTCCTCCACAGACTCCATCAGGAAATATCAAATATAATCCACCAATTCCAAGATGACCTGCGTATTGGTTACATGTGTAAATCACGCTCAGAAAATCTTGTTAAACTCCAACTCATGGCAAAAGTATAAATGGCTATTCTTAGAACAGCCTACATGACCGAAATTATGACATTCTACATTCTAAAGATACTCATGTATTTTTAATGAAATATTTTAAGCACATGGAAAAGTACTGAGTAATAATGCAAATCTACCACCAGAATGAAGGAAGCTTAACATTTTGCCATGTTTGACTCAGATTTTCTTTTGAGCGATAAAGTATATCCCCCGGCATGCCCCTTTGCAAAGTGACTTCATCATTCTTCCCCCCATCAGCAGGGAGAGTCTATTCCCCACCCCCTGCATCTGAGCCAGCCCTGTGAGTTGCTTCAACCAATAGGCAGAACTGACCCTGTTCAATTTCTGCATGTTGGCCTCAAGAGGCCTTGCAGAGTCCACTCTCGTTCTCTCTGGACCCCAAGATCACCGTGCTATGGAGAAGCCCACAGGATGAAAGGCAATGAGTGGAGGGAGAGGCCCAGGTGTTCCAGTGAGCACAGCCAACCCAGCAGTGGAACACAGCCCCATGGCTGAGCCCAGGTAAGACCAGCAGAACTACCTGGGCAACCCACGTAACAGTGTGAAGTAACAAACTGCAACTATTGTAAGCCAACAACTTTTGGGCTGGTTTGTTACGCAGCAAACGCTACCTGAAACCACATCCTTTCCAATTCCAAAGCCATATAGTCCCTATAATTTCTAAAAATATTAAAGTTTTTTTTATTTTTAGGTCTTTAATCCATCTGGATTTTATTTTTGTACATGCCATAAATTAGGCATCTAATTATATTTTTCCCTATGGTAAGCCAATTGTCTCATCATCATTTTTTGAATATTCTATCCCTTTTGTACTGGTTGATGCTGCTGCCTTCATCGTACTCCAGGATCCCACGTGTGTTTTGCCTGTTTCTGACCTAGACTAGCGCTGTCAAACAGAAATACTTAGGAAATACGTAATTACATAGAATTACGTATGTGATTTCAAATTTCCACATTAAAAAAGAAACAGGTGCAACTAATTTTAGTATTTTACTATCTTAATATATCCAAAATATATTTTCAACATGTGATCATTATTTTAAAATTATTCATGACATGTTTTACATTCTTTTTATTCCTGCTAAGTCTTCGAAATCTGGTGTGTATTTTACATTTATAGCACGACTCAATTCATAGTAGCCAAGTGGCTGATAGCCACACGTGGCTAGTGGCTATACTGCTGGACAGAGCAGGGCTAGACCACGTGATTTTACATGATTACGGCTTCATAAAAGCCTTGACGTCTCATAAAGAAATGTCTACCTCCTCCCTTTGCTCTCCAAAGGTTATTCCTAGTTCTTTATACTATCACACGAATTAGAATCAGCTTTGTCAATTTCATGAACAATCCTGTTAGGATCTTTATTGGAAATACACTCAATTCGTGAACTAGAGAGTCAATATCTTTACAATATTGAATCTTATCATTCATAAACATGGTACATCTCTCTATGAATGTCTTTTATGTCTTCCGACTAAATTTTTCCATAAATATTATACACTTTATTAGACCGATTATTTATATAGTCTGCCTAGATTTTGCTGCTATCGTAAATGAGATTTTTAAAACGAGATTGGTTGTGGCAGGTAAGGTTCTAAAGGCAAAAGCCAAAGGACTTACATCAGCATCGCACTGTACAGGTAAAATAAGAACACGCCTACCACCACCATCGGAACTGATTTCCGAAGCCAGAGTCTGCCCAGCTGTGATTTATGACTGAAAAGTTTGTGAACGGAAGATTGCAAGGCAACGTTCTGCTCACTTGCTGTTTTAAGGGTGCTGCCATCTACAAACTTCTTCACGCTGCTGACCAATGTGAGCGGGTGGCTTGCATGTTTTAAGAACAGTCCCCAGCTGGTCCTCCATCTCCCTGGGCTGCTCCCCTTAGCCCAGATCGGTGTGGCTGTACAACCTATCAGAGAGGAAGTCCACAAAATGGGCACAGGAAAGATCAGATTTCTTTCTAACCACGTCATTCCAACTCCCTAAGCCTCCACCTTGGTCTGTGCAACAGAGGATGCTAATACCTGCCTGCAGGGTTCTCACCAGGATCATTTACATGCCACCTTCACTATTTTTGACAGACAGTACTGCACACCAATGTGCCACCGGTTACAACAAGGTCACATGCTGCCATCGTAAGAATTAGAAAAAGGTACCCCCCCCTTCCCAGTGGACACAGCTCACAGGCTGCACAGTGGCCTGTTTGACACCCCTGCTGGCCGGCACCCTGTGCAATGCATGACCTGGAAATTATACACAATGGCTCTGTTGTTAGTGTTTGACATTTTGTTTGAAACATTTACTGTCTTTTTTAAAATTTATCTTAAAAAGAAATCCTTGTTTACCCCGAACAAAAAAAAGAAATCTTATTACTACTTTAAATAGAAAAACAGTATCACTTCCCACAAAGAGAAGATACTCTTAAAGTTAAAAATTATAAAGCCAATTAATGTCATTTAAAATCTCACTAGATACTATTGCCTGCCAAAGGTGCTAAACTTAATCCTGTGGCCTTCTCTCTTCATCAAAAAGAGAAAATCAGCAACTTTTAAAAGCACCAAGCAAATTTATTCTTGAAACAATCAGCTGAATGAAATCTGAATGAAAAACCAAATTACTTTCTCTCTATGTAGCAATGTTCCATAACACATCCTTGTGCAAACACCATGCATAACTGCATTATGAATTCTGTCCCTTACAACTAATGACAAAAACAGACACCATTTGGGAGCATCCTTGTTCTGGGCACTGCAATAACTTCTATACCTCCTAATCCTATTCTAATGCTTATAGTAACTCTCCATAAGTAGGTATCATTAGCCCCAGGTCATAGATGAAAAAACAGATTCGGCTGGCTGGCTCAAGGTTACACAGATGTCAGAATTTATTCTAAAACTCATCCCATTCACCACCACACCCACCATGTGAAATAAATACACCTGGAAATGGGTTCATTTCAGGAGCCACAGGTGGCCAGGAGCCAGACTCTATCTCCCCAGATGGAAAAGTCCACATGACACTGAATTCCCTCTGCCCCTGCGAGAGCTGTCTTGGCTGCAGGCCCCCTGGGGTCTGCCTGAAAGAGGCCCCAGAGCTCCCAGAAAGTCCTCTTAGGAACAAGAGCCTCGCATGAAAATGTCTGTGTATAATTCCTTCCTGGGCCCCTGGGATGGCTCTGTGACAATTCAGGTATTTGAATTGCTGAATTCAATTATTACCGGGGCCCAGATAATCCTGTTATGAGTCCTCACCAGAACAACTGGATAATGCAATTTTGCTGGCACAGTCACAAGAAAAAATTCTTCTTGGTTTCTGACACAGTTGGTTCTACGTGGCAGACTGCAAAAGCAAAGACGCTTTGGACAAAAATCATGCAAGAAGCAGGATGTGATATGGTCAGACTAAAGCTGGGGAAAGACACTCCTGCTCCTCTGAAAAGATGCTGGCAGAACACCGACACCTCCACCCCCAAGACGGAGGTGACAGGGACAAGCTTCAGCAGAGGCACCGACAACCTAGCTGGAAGGTAAGAAGGAGGAGAGCAAGAAGGGAACAGCAGAGGGGAGGGTGGGGGGATGGGAGGGACATTCCCAGCAGGGCCCAGAGCAGGGAGGAAGGTTCAGTGCAGGTACAGGAAACCCAAGACTACATGAGAAGTTGAGCCGAGGGACGTAATAAGACTCCAAGCAGAGTAGGTCAGAGAGGGGAAGAACAGCAAGAGAAGGGAAGGCCACCGAATGCCACATAAAACATGCAGGTCACATGCACGAACACACAGGCTCCTAACAAGCATTGCCGCCGAGTGGACAGAGCTTGCTGTTTCTAGCCTCAAGCATCCGTTTTATCCTGAACATCAGTCCTCTCGGTCACCGATGACTGAACCCTCTGTCCAGCAGCAGGGATTCAAAGAGCTCTGTCCAACACTGTTCTCAACCTTTCTGTCCTACTGTTAAAAATATGTAATAATCTCATACACTCTCGTGCTTAGTGCCAGAGTTGAACTCTTATACAGGGGTAAATGCTTAAAAATAATGTAATACCCTGTTAAGCTTACTTGCAAGAATTAGTTTTCTACTTTAAAATACACATACATATAAAACTGGAAAGACAAGTGAAACTTACAAAACTTCTTACAACAAATTCCATCCCTGCCTGGGCTCAAATGATGGGACAATGTATAGAAAATCCAGTGGAGTTCGACGGCGATGCTGGAGATCTGACGTTAATCTATGAGCAGGAGAGCCATGTGAGGCCTCAAACTAGTATCCGGCATGTCAGGAGGCAACGTGTGCACTCGTGGTTTTGTGGTCTTCAACCGTCCTGCCAGCCCAGATAAGTCTGGGTGGTCAGGAACCATCTGGTGACAGCGTGCAGCCCAGCTCAGCAGAATTCGGCACAGGGAAGTCAATACCTTCCAGAGATGCACTCCCTGCTGAAATCTCACAGCTGTGGCTGCTCCCGTCCTTCAGGGCCCTGACCAAAGAGCATGACCCAAGCAAGTGAGAAGTATCCTCTAGCTGGTCTAATGTGTGAGTCAGAAGGAAAGGGCAAAAAGGGAAAACTTTCTATTCATCTACTTTTAACACCAGTGGGAGCAATTTGGTGATGTAATATACATTGTTATCGTCACTAGTGTCCTTCTCGCCTGTGACGTTTATGGATCCTGTCCACACGTTTCTCAAAGCTCCTCGTTAAAGCACCCAGCAAGCCTGCCTCTGGCTCACTGCAGGCACACAGCTGCTCACCCACTCGAACAAATGACAGCAGGGTGCTGGGAGGAAGCTCAGGCTTCCAGGGAGACACCATCTCTCACAGGGGCTGGAAATCCACTGCCCACATCCAGGGTAGGAGAGAGGCTAGCCCCAGGCACAGCCAGGCAGGCACAAAAGCAAAAAGCCGAAAACAAACAGGGTGCTCGGAGCCAGCCCAACACAGTGGCAGCTGGAACGTGCAGGGTTAGAGGAGGAGAGGAGGCCCCAGGGCCAGAAGCAGGATGCGAGCAGGGAGGCAACGGAAGAGTTTGGAGGGGCTGTTGTGCTCCAAATGCCACCCCATCACCCTGCTCCTGGAGCTGCAGGTGGAACCACCGTGCACCCACCTCTCTGCCAGCATCCTGGGTGGAAGGACACTTCTCAGTGTCCCTCGGATGGAGAATCAACCTCAGGACAAATCAGGTACAGACCCTTCTGGACTGAATCCTTTCTAGGCCTGGTGTCTGCCATTACGTGGTCACGTTCCTCTGCGAGGAGATGAAGTTTTTGGACACCAGCCGAATACTGGCAACTGATAACAGCGAGAGCCCCAAGAGAGCAGACGCCACAGAAACACTAACCAGCACACGGAAACGTCGATAACAGACCCAGCAGCGGCCCTCATGAGGACAACACGGGCCAACGGCCACAGGTAAAACCCTGACCCCAGGCCCTGGGCAGACACTTCTCCTGCCCTCCCAGTAACGCCACCAGGCAAGGCCGTTTCAGGGGGCAAGTCAGGGTTGAGAGAGCTGCCCCAAGGTGAAAGGCGGGGGCCCCTACTGCTTTCCCGCCACTAGGGCTGGTCAGCGGAAGTCTCTGCTCCTGCCCCCATCCTGCATCCCCTCCCCACCTGTCCACCTGACACACAACAAAGTGATCTTTCCAACAATGGGCTTCCCCTCTGCTCCCCATCAGATGAACTCCCAACTTCTCTGCTCGGTACCGTCCAATATCTGGCTTCTGTCCACCTCTGCAGCCTCGTCACCCTCTACTGTCCCCAAAGCCCCGCAAAAAGACGGGTTCTCCCTCTTTCCACCCATTTTGTCCCGAAAACTACGATTCCCCTGTCGAGACCCCGGTGTGGGCTGTGGGTGGCTGAGACGCTCCTCCCCAGAGAATGGTCAAGGCCTGGAGTGGCCGAGCCCTCGCAGCAAACAACCAGCTGCCAACTCCACCAAAGGACAGGCCCCTTAGCCAG
The DNA here is from genome assembly GCA_004363605.1 of Indri indri. Lineage (NCBI taxonomy): Eukaryota > Metazoa > Chordata > Mammalia > Primates > Indriidae > Indri > Indri indri. Next base: position 133,940 of record RJWJ010000299.1, read on the forward strand.
CGGACCCCAGTACTGCCCACCAATACTGCGGACCCCAGGCTGCCTCAACACCAGGCCTACAGGAGACAAAATGTTAATATCCATCGCTCTACTCTAGGACTGGTGGGGAGGAGGCATTACTTAGTCAAAACAAGGGCCTGTCTCCGTGAAACCCCAAAACTTGGAAGCTCCCAGCTCTCATGCAACTTTATGGTCCCTCTAGTCTCGCCCCCCCTTGTTCCCTGAACGTCCTAAACCTTGGATGAAGACGCATCACTTGCTCCGCAGCCCAGCACCGGCCACGGGTGCCCATGTACCCCGCGCCTGGGGGGCGGCCGGGGGGAGGGGACGGCCGGGTCGCGCGCCGCTGGGCAGCCCAGTTCCCGTGAAGAACGGGACAGACCCGAGTCCGGAACATCTCTCGGTGCTTGAGAAGTGATGTTTGGGGGGACGAAGACCCCGCCCCGGGAAAGGCGGGAAGGCAGGGATCCCCTCCGCCTGACCACCCGGGAAGGCCACCAGCCCGGCGCGGGGCAGGGCGCAGACCCCTCCCCAGAACCCCTCCACTGTCCCCGCAGGCGGCCGGGACACGGCGGAGGCGACCCCGCGCGAGCAACGGCCTCGCCCTCTGTCCCCAAGTCCGAGCTCCTGGGACCCGGACCCGCCCGCCCGCCTCGGAGCCGCGGGGGCCAGGGACGCCTTCCTCGCGCCGCCCCTTCCTCCGACACAGGGCGGGCGGGCGCGCGCGGCCGGAGCGGGCGGGCGGCCACCAGCGGGGACCGGGGCTGGGGACGGGGGACCGGGGCCCCAGCGGCGAGGAAAGGGCCCCTCCCCCTTCCCCCGGGCGCCGCCCGGACTCCGGCCCGACGCGCAGGGAGGCGCGGGGACACCGGGGGAAGGACACTTACGGGAAAGGCTACATAGCTTCATCCCAGCCTTCCCGGGCGCAGGCGGCACCTCCCGACGCGCCGCTCGGACCTCGGCGCCCACCGCCCTCGCGCGGCGGCTGGCTCCGCGGCCCACCCCTTATCCGCCGTTGGGCGGGGCCGCGCCCCTGCACGGCCCAATGAGTGGCCGTGCTTATCCGGAGAGACGTGTACGCGGAGCAATCACGGAGCCCGGCCCGGCTGGGGGTGGGACTCAGGCGGCTCGCAGCGCTTCCTACTCAGGCAGCCCCGCCCAGAGCCCACGACTGCGCGTGCTCAGACGGGGGCGGGGCCGAGGGCCGGGCCGGCCCAGGGGTGGGGTCCGCCTGGGCGGCTGGGAGGCTGTGGGACCGCGGCGGGAGGAGAGTCCAACCTGGACAGTGCGGCCGGGGCTCGCTCTTCACCGCGCGCCTTGTGGGGACGAAGGGCCCAGGCCTGCAGGCACCCCACGTCCTGTCCAGCAGGGTTTGGGAGTCGGCGTCCCTGGGCTCTATATTCCCCTCGCTTGCAGGGACTCTGCGTGAACTAACCCCTTTGACCCGTGAACTAACGCCTCAGTTTCCCCGTCTGTGAGATAGGGAAGGGTTGGCCCTCCCGCGCGCTCACCTTGCAGAACTGTAATGGGGTGCAGGGAGGGAGCGACGAGGGACCCGCACGTGACCTCCCCGCGCGGGCCCCGCCTCCCCTGATCCGGGGGTGGGAGCTCCGGGCCGGGCCGGCGGGAGTGGGCGGATCCAGGACCGGACACCGCCCTCGCCAGCGGCTGGCGGAGCGCGAGGCTGGCGCCGAGGAGGATGGGGTCCGTGCCCTCGGCATCCCGGGCAGCCGCCGTGCCGGCGAGGGCAGTGCGCAGACCCGGAGTGTGAGCCGCGTGCGCCCGGGGAGCATGGACCAGGGCCCGGGACGCAGCTCCTAGGTTCCCCCCGGCTCCCGGTCTGCTGGGGCGCACGTCGTTCACGGGCCATGCGGAGTGCTCCGGCCACCTGGCCCGGGGCTGGACGCGTCCTGCCGCGCTGACGGCGGGGCCGCACCGCGGCGCACAGGAGCGCAGCGCCATGGCTAGGGAAGAGTGCAAGGCGCTGCTGGACGCGCTCAACAGGACGACCGCGTGCTACCACCACTTGGTGTTGACCGTCGGCGGCTCGGCGGACTCACAGAACCTGCGGGGGGAGCTGCAGAAGACGCGGCAAAAGGCGCAGGAGCTGGCGGGGGCCGCCTGCGCCCGGCTGACGGTCGCGCTGCGCGACCGGGGCTTGCTCGCCGAGGAGCGCTCCGAGTTCGAGCGCCTGTGGGTGGCCTTCTCCGGCTGCCTGGACCTGCTGGAGGCGGACATGCGACGCGCGCTGGAGCTGGGCACCGCCTTCCCGCTGCACGCGCCGCGGCGGCCGCTGGTGCGCACCGGGGTGGCGGGCGGCTCTGCGGGCGTGGCGGCGCGCGCCCTGAGTGCCCGCAGCCTCCGGCACGAGGTACAGAGCGACTTCGACGTCGCGGACCTGCGCGAGCTGGAGCGCGAGATCCTTCAGGTGGGCGAGATGATCCACAACATGGAGATGAAGGTCAACGTGCCCCGCTGGACCGTGCAGGCCCGGCAGGCGGCGGGCGCTGAGCTGCTGTCCAGCGCCAGCGCAGGTGCCTCCTCGGCCGGGGTCGTGTCCGTGGAGGAGCGCGCAGGGCCCTGCGACCCCAGCAAGGCCCTGGCCGCCACCGTTTTCAGCGCCGTGCTGCTGGCCGCGGTGGCCCTAGCCGTGTGTGTGGCGAAGCTGAGCTGACGGACGCCCAACGCCCGCCCGCCACCCCGGCTCCCTCCCGGGAGACCAGACTCCGGATGGGCTTGGGGTCTGGTTTGTTGAAGGGGATTGGTTCTAAAAGCCCGTGTGTGCATGTGTACACGCGCGTTTCAAGCACACACCTGCCTGGGCAGGACCTGGTTTCCTCTCGCCGGCCTGGAAGGAGTTAAGTTTGTGCGGGCGGCAGGGCATTACAGCTAATGTCTGCAGGAGCTTTGCGCCCTATTAATAGAAAACCGTCACAGTGACCCCAGATCTCTCCGAGTTAATGAGTCAACACGTATGCTGCTGGGCGCCTTGACAGGGAGTCCAAGTTCGGTGCCCATCCCTGCCAGCGTCGCCCCCCTCCGCGTGGGACAGCTTGAAAAAGGGGTGGGGCAGAATGAAGTTCAGAGAGCGGTACTTGCTGTGTGCGGATGGTGGTTTTGTTTCCTGCACAAGAAACAATTTGCAATAAGTCGTAAGCAGTTTTATTACCTTAATCCTTGGGGGCCTAAATTTAGGAAAGTGTGCAGATGTAAGTTCATACAAAGAGCTTTCTCTGCGGCGCGCTGTTGCGCTTCTTGGCAGAGTTTATCCGTTAGTCACCAAAAGCAGCTAGAAGAGATTTGAGGTCGTGACCTCCCACTGCTGCTCCTCAGGGTCTGACTCTGTTTAGGAAACCAAAGGAGACCTGGTGAACCCGCTGTCGCGGGGCTGGATCCGCTGCACACACTTAGCTGCGGAAAGGGGCTCTCCCCAGCGTGCCCGGGATGGGGTATGATGGGGAGCGGAAGCTTTGGTACGGGCCACATGCTATTTAAACAGGCACTTTCTCCTCCTCTGGGGCTTATTTTTGTTCCCCAGAACTAGACCAGAGTGTTTGATCCTCCTCTGGGGGAGGGCCAGGGAATCCTCTTTGGAGCACTTAATCCTATCTGTCCCCCGCGCTTTGCTTGCTGGCCAGTAGGAGAGCTGGCTTTGGAGGGAGCTGCCCAGCTCCCTGACCCCGCACGGCCCCCACCCCAGAAGGTAATGTGGCATTAATGACCCTTGGAGGTTTTGAGCCAATCAGCTGTGACACTGGGTTAGAATGTAACAGCTTTAACTTGGACTTTAAGAAGCTTTGTAAGAAGCTTTTAAAAAATGATAATCTTCGGAAAGAAAAATGACGTGACCATATCATGTACTGTCAAAGCTGTTTTTCTGTAAAGAACACTGGGCCGTGAATTCATACCTGCCAACGACTCAGACACGGCACTCTTTACATATATACTTAGATTACCAAATGTACGTCTGCATCTGTTTTTTAAATATTCTCTTTTTCCCCACATTTCACTTCAAAATAAATCCACACTCTTGAGCAGCATAAACTACTGGAACCATAGGTGTGGAGGACAGAACCGTAGTGGCCCCTAATTCTTTTAGTAAATAAGAAAACAGCCTGGGTCCCAGGAGGGCGTTTGCTAAGCAGTGTTGCCACCGCCCATCTGTGGTCCAGAGAGGGTTCCCCATTGCATTCTTGGGGAAGTACGACGGAGACAACAGATGGATTTAACTTTCTAAAGGTAACTTGGAATAAAATCCAGAAACTTTGGTTTGGCTGAAAACTGACAAGGATTTTTTTTTTTCTTTTCTTACCCCAGAAGTGGGAAAGGGAACCAGGAGGAAGAGATTGACAGTTTTTCACAAGAACAGCTGGGAGGGCCCAGAGGCAGAGGCAAGTAGCATCAGGAGTGCTGTCTGGACACCCAGTTCCAAGGGTCACACCCCACTTTGTACCTAGCCCTCGCTCTCTCCTCCTCAGCACACAGATTCCAGCATCTCAGGAAAAGCATGGGATCTGCTTTTATGTGTCTCCGATCATGCTTTTTAAAGGCCTGGAAGGTCTTAAGCTGATTAAATGTTTTATGACAATAACTAATAAAAGGTCCTTCTGCCTCACCCAGTCTGGCTGAGTCTCAGTAGGAGCCACTTCAAATTCTTTTGCACCTGCCTGCCTGGGGTGCCTTTGGAGATGACATAGAAAGTTTTAAGGCCAGGTGTGGTGGCTCTAGCCTGTAATCCCAGAACTTTGGGAGGCCGAGGCGGGAGGATCACTTGAGGCCAGGAGTTCAAGACCAGCCTGAGCAATTTAGCAAGACCCTCATCTCTACAAAAAAATAGGAAAAATTAGCCAGGCATGGTGGCGAGCGCCTGTAGTCCCAGCTACTCGGGAGGCTGAGGCAGGAGGATTGCTTGAGCCCAAGAGTTTGAGGTTACAGTGAGCTATGATGACACCACTGCATTCTGGCCTGGGCAACAGAATGAGACCTCTTAAAAAAAATTTTTTTTTCAAAAGAAAAGAGAAAGTTTTTAAACTCTTTCTATACACAATATAACATGGAATCTTTATCACCTTCCTCAAAGTCTCATCTCTCTCAGGCAAGAGAAGGCTGGGGCATTTTGTGACCCAGTGTTGGAAAATAGCCCTAAAAAACAAGAGCTAAAGGTATTCTGCTATTTCTAAGACTGTGACCCTCTGTTTTTATCAAGGTATTTTGGTTCATGAATATTAAAAAATTGTTCAGCACAACCTATTAAAGGAACAACCCATCAGATGTGTAATCCATTGAGAGCAATGGGACAAATGAGTCTTTGTTGTCACTGTTTCCACCCTCTTGGCAGATCCTTGGGTATTTCACGTGCATCAGATGTATACCTGATTCTGAGGGTCCTCTGCTCACTAAAATTGTGGTAAAATGTTGCAAAAAAAATCTGAATGACGATAAACATTCATGCTATGGACCTATTAACCTAAACAACTCTTCGAATTTGCAAATTTTAAGCATTAGAAACATTTGGCGGTATTTGGAGTTGTAACATTGCCTAATAGGACTTCTGCTATATGACTCAAGCAAAATCATTTTCTGCCTTGTGCAATAGGCTGCTCTCTAACTAGTATCTCTGCTCTCATTTCTATGTATAATTCAGGAGATTGCTTTCTATTAGAAGCTTGATTCAATTTAGATGTTTGATGCTGAAGTCATTAATTTTTTATAAACATTTGGTATGATCTTATTTATACCATGATACAAGTACAGGGGAAAAAAACCCTGAAAATCCACAATGTGTTAGCTGACAGTGAAGAGACAACTTGGAATGTCCAGGCATTTATCATGGTAACTTTGTTTTCAGAAGAATGAATTGTGAGCGATTGCCACTAGTAAAATAATAGTAATATTTGTAGGAGAAACAATGCCCGGCACATTCTTTTTTGGGTGTTCTGAGGACTTATGCTTTTAAATCCCACAAGGGAAACTATTTTTAGTGAATAAAATTAGAGCATAAACTTCATGATTCACCTAAGGTTTACAGTAAGCTGCATAAAAGATGTGTGATATTGACTAAAAAACGATGTGTGATGCTGAATGACTAGAAAGTAGTTTTGGTTGAAGAGAGTTCTGGTTTGCGTGAGGGCCTTGCTAATGCTGCATTTTCCTTTTGAGTGTGCATGTTGGTACGTTTTCAGCTACTCCACGCTTTTTCAGAATGTACCTCTCTGCTCTGTGATGAATGCTTCTTAAGGGTGCGAGCCCCAAAGCGTGAGCCTGTGTGTCAGCCTGAGAAATAAAACGCTGTAGGACCGGCCTCTGCATTCCTCTGCGGCGTGCCTCCTCCGGCGAGGCCTGGCAGCCGTGACGGGCAGGGGACGCTACCTCTCTCTCCAAGTACCTCGACAAGCCGTGGACCTCCCTGTGCCTCAGGTCCCTCATTTGTGAAATGGGGGTGATGACTGATCAACTCAAAAATCCCTTGTAGAGCTTAAAACGTCTAACAAGACGCAATTAAACGAAAAGGGTTATGTTGTGTGTTGGTCTTGTTTTGTTTTGTTGGTTGGTTTGGGTGCATATTGGAATGGAATCTCATGGTTTGGTGGTTATTGTCTAAAATTCATAACAAAAAATAATAAATTCTTTAAGATTCCATATTTTAAAAAGCGCTAAAGGTATTCTGCTATTTCTTAGCAGAATACTAATTCTTAGAATTAACTAAAGCTTACTGTGATTTTAGCACACATCAGAATTAGTAGGTAGACTTAAAAGCTAATGTGTGTAAATGCAATTTATTTATAGTATTTAAATTAGATTAGGAATTTAAATTCAGGCTCTGAGTCTAAGAAAACCCGCTACTTCCTAAAACGGTTTTCCCCAGCAATCAGGCCACCTGAACGGATTCTGGGAAACTGCAGGTATAAAACCCTGTCATTTGTCTTGGAAGCTGGGAGAATCGTATTCTTTAAGTAACTCGGTGGCCTCAGAACTCTAACTGCAGGGCTGCCTGCTGTTGGGAACACGAACGCAGCCTGGTTTGTTTTTGTGTGTAGTGTTAGATCTGCGGTGGAATTAAAGGCTCTGTGTCTTCTTTCTGAATGATGGCTCTCACTAGAATATTTATTAATAAGTAAAAAATGTACAGGCAATATGTGGCATGTATAACTTAGTGGAAAAGGCACCCTCAAACGATTCAGCTATCAACTTGTCATTTAAAAAAAAAAAAATCTTTATTTTCTTCACGTGCGTTCAAAGGGAAGCAAACGTCCTGATCAACATCTTTGCCCTTCACGGATATGGTTACATAAGATGTTCAGAAATATTCCAGGATTATAAATCTCCAGGTGCTTTTCTACAATAAGATTAAATTCCGCTTTTAATGCAGAATGGAAACCAAGAAGAATAGGTCTCCACAGGAAAGATCTTTGGCTGTGGCCAACACAGATCAAAGCCATGTTTCAAATATTGTTTCTTCTGGCTCTCAGGAACTGACCAAAGGTAGATGTTCCAGCCCCGTGTCCATGAGGACAAGATGGATTTCTGGAAGAACGTTCTTCTCACTTATTTTTCATCTCACTCAGTGGAGGATGCTGGTTGTTTTCATTGTAATATTGAGATCTTGGGCATACTCATTCTTTGGTGTTTAAGTTGAGAATTTTAAAAGGCTTGGATGATCAATATAAATAAGCCAAACGAGAGCTCCTGTTGTCAAAATAATTTAAAGAATCCTTTTAATGTGCTGGTTCCAGAAAGCAAAGTTGAGTGTCCCCCACTTGTACATATGTATTTGGCCTATGGAGATCTACCAAGAAATATACAGAAATTAAAATATTTGTTAAGGTGGTGGGATTATGAATGGTGTTTTTCAGTATTCTTTAATGTTGTTACATTGTTTTTAACAATAAAATTTCGAATGCTCTTGTCATCTAGAAAATATTATTCTGTTATTAAAGATGTACATTTTAACAGTCGGGGTCTCAAGTATTATAAGAAATAATTTCAGAACTTTCTCCAGAAAAGCAAAGCAAAACACTTCAGAATCTTATCCCAGAGAGTCAGAAACATTTTGAAATGTAGTATCGAGACAGAATACTATAGAATTAGGATTGACGGTGGACTAAGGTACACCCCGTTCAGATTGGATCTCATGGAGGAAGGTCCTTCATCTCTCCGACCTCATTTCCTTCTCTCCAGCGGGAATAGTAATAGGGTATACGCCACAGGGATATCGAGATAATGCTATTTCTGGACCCAGGGCTCAGGAAAGGTTAGCTGCCACTGCTGTTACTATTTATCACTCTACTTTAAAAGTACTAAAAACTGAGTGGTTGGGCAAAAGAAATAATATACATGAAAACATTTAACTTTCTATAACTTAGATAAAATCTGCTGAAAACCAGTTTGAAGGTTAAAGCTAGATACACTTGTCGAAATGAGAGAAGGTCTGCGTAAAGGAAAAAACGTAAGTCGACCCCATCCTCCCACCCCAGGCTCTGGCGACCACAGGTCTGATTTCTTCCCCTATATGACGTCGTTTGGATGTTTGTCCCCTCCAAATCCCATGTCGAAATCTGATCCTCAGTGTTGGAGGTGGGGCCTGGTGGGAGGTGTTCAGGTCATGGGGGCTGATCCTTCTTGAATGGCTTGGTGCTCTCCCTGAGGCGATGAGTGAGTGCCCCCTTACTAGTTCATGGAAAGCTGGTTATTTAAAAGAACCCGGCACCACCTCCTCTCCCCTGCTCCCTCTCTTGCTATGTGACACACCTGCTCGCCCTTGGCCTTCTGCCATGATCGGAAGCTCCCTGAAGCCCTCACCAGAGGCAGATGCTCACACCATGCTTCTACGGCCTGCAGAACCATAAGCCAAATAAACCATAAATCTTTCTTTATAAATTTCCCAGCGTCAGGTATTTTTTTTTTAATAAATATAGAGAGGGTCTCACTCTGTCACCCAGGCTGAAGTACAGTGGGGCGATCATAGCTCACTGTAGCCTCGAACTGCTGCGCTCAAGTGATCCTCCTACCTTAGCCCCCCGCCGGTAGCTGGGACTACAGGCACCTGCCACCACCCCTAGCTAATTTTTAAGTCTTTTATAGACACAGGGTTCTCACTATGTTGCTCAGGCTGGTCTCAAACCCCTGGCCTCAAGTGATCCTCCTGACTCGGCCTCCCAAGTGCTGGGATTATAGGTGTGAGCCATTGTGTTCTGCCAGGTATTCCTTTACAGGAAAGCAAATGGACGAAGATACCATAGTTTTGCCTTTTCTAGAATGTCATATAAATGGAATCCATTCATTCTGAGAAAACAATGTTGTGAACCTGTTAAAAAGACTTCTTAAAAAACATTCTGAGAAATAATTTTTAGGTGGTGATTCTTGACGTACAGGACATTATTGGTCACGTGTTGGTGAATTTTATTTATCCCCGGTGACATGCCTTGGTTTTCACGCAGGTTAAACCAACCCATCTGAGACTAGCCAGTCCCCAAGCTGAAGTCATCTCTCTGGCTGGCTCTGTAGAGCACATTCTCTTCCTTTTCTTTTTTTTAAACTGAAAAACCTGATAAATAATAAATAACAGAAGTAAGTTTGGGCTTGCTGAACTAGAGTTAAAAGAAAACCCACTGGGACCATAACCTGTTTTGAATTTTTTTTTTTTTTTTTTACTTTCAGGCTTATGCATGTTCTAATAAATCAAACAAAAGTATTTTTACTGTAAAGATAGCTAGGGAAGACCACTGGAAGAGAAGAATGAAGAGTGAAGTGTCTTTAGTTATGAAATGAGCAACTGTTGTCATAAGCAAAGCTGCCTGCTCTCTTTTGGCTGAGTGGCACCGGGTAATTGCTATGCTCGCGGGGGACGGATTATACTTTACGGCCAGGCTTGGGGCAGCTGGCACCGTGCCACTGCAGAACAGGACAGGGCGCTCTGAGCACACGCTGGTAGGTCTGGAGACAGACTCCTACACTTGCTGGCTGTGTGACCTCAGGTAAATCATTACGAACCGTCTTTGCACATCTCTTTCCCTTTCTCCTACGCAGTCATAGGTTTTTTCTTCTCCATTTTTCCCAAACTCTAATCCTTAGTGACAAATATTACAGATAATTTTTCCAGCTTATTTGTCTTAGACTTTGCTTATGGAGCTTTTGTCATTATAAAGTTACATATATGGAGAGTCAAATGGATCAATCTTTTCCTTTATTGCTCCCTGATTTTTGAGTCAAAGGTTATAGAGAAATTTATGTGTTTTCTTCTAATGCTTAAATGGTTTTATTTTTTTATCCACTGTGGTGGGCAGCCTCCAAGGTGACCACCAATGATCCCCAGCTTCTGGCGTTTTCTCCCTCCCACACTGAACAGAGCTAACCTGGTACTGTGGAGGTGACAGAGAGTGGCTTCTGAAGCTAAGTCATAAAAGGCATCATGGCTTCTTCCCTCTTCCTCATGGGGCACTCTCTGTGGGGGAAGTTGACTGCTCCCAAGTCCTGAAGATATTCAGGCAGCCCTATGGAAAGACCCGTGTTGGAAGGAACTGGCCTCCTCCCAGCAGCTATGTGACTCGGCCACTGAGGAAACGGATCCTCGAACCCAGCAAGCCCTGGTTGACGTGCTGACCACGCCTCACGGGAGACACCGAGTCAGGACCACCACGCCAAGATGCTTTCAAATTCCTGATCTATAGAAACTGTGAGATAATGTTCATTGTTTTAAGCCAAGTTTTGGAGTAATTTGTTAACAGCAATAGGTGAGTAATATATCCACAAATTCATTTGCCCAGACGGCAGAGCACATGAGATTTGAATATGATATTTGGATGTCTTTTAATGCTCAGAGACTGTTTCTTTGCTTCCGTTCTGGTCCTGGGCTACCGTTTAGATAACTGAGGTTATATGAGGCGATCCCTGGGTCCATACATAAACTGGTACTGCTTCATGACAGAGCCCCCCGAGTATGACAGACATAGCATGCAGGCTCTGGAGACCGTTCTGTGTTGGTTAAGACCCAGTTTCTGTTGCTTCAGTATGCACTCCAGGACTTGGTCATCTCACTCAGGAGTAACCAGCCTCTGGGAAAACCAGCTGATGTCAAAACGAACCTTTGTACCTACACAATCACGGTGTTATTTTACAGCAAAGGGAATAACGTGTTCTTTCTTAAGGAACTTAATCCCTCCATGAATGGTTAGTCAACTGTAAACTTGTGGTAACTGTTCCACTTTAGTAAGGATTATACAACTGATAACTGTACTTACAAAGTTCCTAGTGCCTCACACACAGTAAGTGCTTAGTAAATATTAACATTATTGCTCCTAGGATTGAAGAAATGTTACTTCAACCAGCCAAGCTAGACTCTTAACTCCTTCCTCTGCATATTCAACCCATTACCACATGGGACCAAGTCTGTCCCCTAAGTGCTCTAAATCATTCCTTTCTCCCCACCCCGTGGCCTCTCCACATTCAGGCCCTCATTATTTCTTGCTCAGCACGTTCTATGGGGCTCTAGTCCAGGTCCATCCAGTTGAGTCCCTATGCTGCTGTCCAGGTGACCTTTGAAGACAGCAACTTGATCTTGTCACCACCTTTCATGGCTTCCCATGGCACACAGTATCAGAATCACCTGAAGGGTAGGGGATTGTTAAAAATACAGGCTCGTTAGTACCACCCCAATTCTATAATGAATTTAGCAATGATTGTTTCAGAGCAGAGAGTTGACTGTTTCAGAGCTGAGAGAAGCAGTTCAGGCAGAGGTCCCCAACGGTGGATTCTCCAGAGATGCAAGGTGGATGGAAGTTGGCAGATCCTCCCAGGAGGACATGAGTCCTCCCTTGACTTCTGTGTGTGCTTTTCTCAACATGTGGCCCCATTTTCTGTTTCTGGGGATGCAGTAAGTACACAAGCATTTGCACCTTTAGAAAATCATGCTAAAAAAAAAAAAAGAAAGAAAGAAAATGTTGATAATAAAAAACAACCTAAGTCAGAGCAGTGGCAGGATCTTGTCATCCCAGCTACTTGGAAGGCTGAGGAGGGAGGATTGCTTGAGCCCAGGAGTTGGAAGCTGCAGTGTGCCATGAGTGTGCCCGTGAATAGTACTGCACTCCAGCCTGGAACCATATTGAGACCCTGTCACTTAAAAAAAGAAATCAGCCTAAATATTGCCCGTGCCATCTGTGGATTTTCCCCAGGAAATAACCCATATTAAAATAATGGTTTGTAACTGAGGCTCGGCAGTATAGTGTATCTCATCCAAAAACGTAAGGAATGTGTAATCAATTGTATCAGCAATTATGGGAGAAGCTGCCAGTGACTGATAAGGAGTTGTCAAAGAGAAGACTCGGATTTAAACAGGCTCTTTCCACAAAGATCATAATGCTGCTCTTGGAGGTGGGAGTCTTCTAGTCACTAAAAAGATGGAGTGGAGAGAAATCCCCGTCTCTAGGCTTGGCTTAAATACTTCGCATCAAATGACCTAAGATGCCTAAGGTGGTCCCCAAGTGCCCTGATAAAAAGTATCCAGAACACAAGACAACTTATCACCCTAGAGGGCAGGGACTCTGGGAGGACCTTTCACATTCAGGCTGTGCAGTGGGAAATTTATAATTTGGCATCTGGCATTCCATTCGTTGCTCACTGGCATGGTTGGTGGGAGTCTGCAAAGCTCAGACACCTGTCCCTTGAACTTCCTCTCTCTTCTCCCAAAGGAAACGCCCACCTGTGGACCCCTGTTTAAGGGAGAAAGACCTAGTCCTCAGGTTTTAGCGGTGTCATCGGGCCTGGCTTTGCCTCGCGTTTTCACTCCGGCTTGCGCCCTAAGCACTTGTGCACTCGGTCAAGTGTCCCGCGTGGGGATAATGCAGCCTTCCTTCAGGAAACTGAGTGACAATGGCCTGCTGGCCGCTGTGACAGTCCCAGTCGCGCCAGAGCGACCCGGCTGGACCTGAGGGCACCGGAGGCGCTGCCTGCTCGGGCGGGGCGGGGGCGGGGGCCAGGCCCCTCCCACAGGCGGGCTCGGGGAGGCCGGAACCGCGCAGGGCCGCGCAGGGCGGCTGCTCGTCCTCGGGCGCAGGGTGGCGGCGCCGCAGTCCGCCCGGGGGCTCCCGCCGCCGCCATGAGCGGCCCCCTGCGGCTGCGCCCTAGCGGCTGGCGGATGGCGGCCACCGTGGTGCTGGCGGCGGGCGGGACGCGCGCCGGCCCCTTGTCCCCGCCGCCCGCCGAGGGCTTCCGGCTGCTGCTGCTGCAGCGCTCCGCGAACCAAGGCTTCATGCCGGGCGCGCACGTGTTCCCCGGCGGCGTGCTGGACGCGGCCGACCGCGCGGCCGAGTGGCGGCGCCTCTTCGCGCCCCACCAAGGGCCGCCGCGCTTCGGCCTGGGCCCGGCGCCGCCCCGGCGCGCGCCCCTCCCGCCGCTGCCCGACGCCCCGCCCGACGGCGACGCCGCGGCGCTGCCCGATGACGTCGCCTTCCGCATCTGCGCCATCCGCGAGGCCTTCGAGGAGACCGGCGTGCTGCTGCTGCGGCCTCGGGGCTCCGCGCCGGCCCGCGAGCCCGGCCGCGCCCTCGCGCCGCCGCCCGGCCTGGCCGCCTGGCGCGCCCGCGTCCGCCGCGACCCGCGCCACTTCCTGCACCTGTGCGCGCACCTGGACTGCACGCCCGACATCTGGGCGCTGCACGACTGGGGCGGCTGGCGCACGCCCTTCTCTCGCGGCGCCACTCGCCGCTTCGACACCGCCTTCTTCCTGTGCTGCCTGCGCGAGCCGCCGCCCGTCTACCCCGACGCGGCCGAGGTGGTGGGCTGCCAGGTAGGGCTGCTCCCGCCGGGACTCGAGGGGGACCCCTTCCCAAGGAGGATCCCTTCCCAAGGAGGACTCCCTTCTCGGGGAGGACTCCCTTCTCGGGGAGAACCCCCTTCTCGAGGGGGACCCCTTCCCGAGGAGGACTCCTTCCTAAGGAGGATCCCTTCCCAAGGAGGACCCCTTCCCGAGGAGGACCCCTTTCTTGAGGAGGACCCCTTCCCCGAGGTGGACCCCTTCCCAAGGAGGACCCTCTTCTCGAGGAGGACTCCATTCTCGAGAGGGACCCCTTCCCAAGGACGACTCCTTCCCAGGGAGGACCCCTTCCCCAGGAGGACTCCCTTCTCGGGGAGAACCCCCTTCTCGAGGGGGATCCCTTCCCAAGGAGGACTCCTTCCTAAGGAGGATCCCTTCCCCAGGAGGACCCCTTCCCGAGGAGGACCCCCTTCTCGAGGAGGACCCCCTTCTCGAGGAGGACCCCCTTCTCAAGGTGGACCCCTCTCAAGGAGGACCCTTTCCCAAGGTGGACCCCTTCCCAAGGAGGACCCCCTTCCCGAGGAGGACCCCTTCCCAAGGACGACTCCTTCCCAAGGAGGGCCCCTTCCCAAGGTGGACCCCTTCCCAAGGAGGACCCCTTCCCAAGGAGGACCCCCTTCCCGAGGAGGACCCCTTCCCGAGGAGGACCCCTTCCCGAGGAGGACCCCTTCCCGAGGAGGACCCCCTTCCCGAGGAGGACTCCTTCCTAAGGAGGATCCCTTCCCAAGGAGGACCCCTCTCAAGGAGGACCCTTTCCCAAGGTGGAACCCCTTCCCGAGGAGGACCTCTTCCCGAGGAGGACCTCTTCCCGAGGTGGACCCCTTCCCCGAGGTGGACCCCTTCCCAAGGAGGACCCTCTTCTCGAGGAGGACTCCATTCTCGAGGGGGACCCCTTCCCAAGGACGACTCCTTCCCGAGGAGGATCCCTTCCCGAGGAGGACCTCTTCCCGAGGAGGACCCCTTCCCCGAGGTGGACCCCTTCCCAAGGAGGACCCTCTTCTCGAGGAGGACTCCATTCTCGAGGGGGACCCCTTCCCAAGGACGACTCCTTCCCAGGGAGGACCCCTTCCCAAGGAGGACCCCCTTCTCGAGGAGGATCCCCTTCTCGAGGTGGGCCCCTCTCAAGGAGGACCCTTTCCCAAGGCGGACCCCTTCCCAAGGAGGACCCCCTTCCGGAGGACGACCCCTTCCCGAGGAGGACCCCCTTTCCCAAGGAGGACCCCTTCTCAAGGCGGACCCCTGCTGGCGGCCAGGGCCCTCCCGGGCCTCCGGGTCTGGGACCGAATGAGTGAGGGACCAAAACATGCCCTTGGTTAATGAAGCGCCTTCTGCTCACCCCACCCCGCTTCGCATCCCAAGGCCTCGCCTCTCCCCGCGCGCTTCTCCAGGGAGGCCCACTGCGGAGGTCCCAGCCGGCGCTGCACAGAGCTTTATGTGTGTACAGCCCTTTCACTCGGTTTCTTCGGAGAACACGCTCTCTATAATTTCAGTCTTTTTGTTTAAGTTTATTGAGACTTCTCTTATGGCCACGAATATGCTCTCAGTGAACGTTCCCTTTGCACCTATAAAGAATATACTGCTGTTTGATGGTGCGTTTGTAAAAGTGTCAAGTTAGGTTGAATTGGTTGGTAGCATCTTGCAGTTCAGTCTTCCATGTCATTTACTTGTTCCCGCTAATACAAGGGACTGCATACACATTCAGGACTGTTAAGACTTGATGGACCGGCCCTTCGATTGTTGTGAAATACCCTCTTTACTCCTGGTAATATTTTTGTTCAGAAATCTGAATTTTACTCTGATATTAATATAGTCACTCTTTATTTTGATTTGCATTACCAGGCTGGAGTGCAGAGGCGTGATCGTAGCTCACTGCAGCCTCGAACTCCTGGGCTTAAATAATCCTCCCACCTCAACCTCTACCATATTCATTGAATCAGCTCTTTTTATCTAAATGTTTCTGGAAGGAAGGCTGGAGAAGGAGCACGGGTGGCAGTGGTGAGGCCACTTAAGTTTAAAGGGCAGACGCTGCCTGGTTGAAACTCCACGGAGTTACTACACTTCCTGGACGGTAGGCTCAGTCAGGCCTCCCCCCCTTCCTTACAGCCGGTACTGCTACGGATTCTTCACCTCCTCTGGGACATGTGGCACAATCACGCTGTGGTTTGGTTGCTGTCGTTCCCCTAGGGCCTACGAGAGCTTTGTTGTGTCCATCACCATATCCTCAGGGCTTAGCCAAGGTACCCCATTTATTTTATTATTTTATTTTTTGAGACAGGGTCTTGCTCTGTCACCCAGGCTGGAGTGCAGTGGCGCCATCATAGCTCACTGCAGCCTCGAACTCCTGGGCTCAAGTGATCCTCCTGCCTCAGCCTCCCAAGCAGCTGGGACTACGGGTGTGCACCACCATGCACAGCTGATTTTTAAATTTTTTGTAGAGACAAGATCTCACTATGTTGTTGTCCAGGCTGTTCTCAAACTTCTGGCCTCAAGCAGTCCTCCTGCCTCAGCCTCCCAAAATGCTGGGATTACTGGTGTGAGCCACTGCGCCTGGCCAGGTTCCCATGTATGGGAGGAACAAGCAGGCACCAGATTCTCAAACTACTGGGATGATTTTACCCTTCAGAGTCTGCCTTCGGAAGTGACCAGGACCACCCTGCCTTCAGCATCTTCTGCCCTTTATTGCTGAAAAACTGTCCCAGGTCAAGCCTCGGTGGTCTGTCCTGGTTTATTTACTAGTTCTTCTTAAGATGAACAATCTAGCTTTCTTTTTTTATTTTTTTATTTTTTTAAAGTCATCCCAACCTGGAAAATCCAGCTTTCTTCACCAAATCATTTATGTCGTCTCAGAGGGGTCTACCAAGGCAAATTAATGAATTCATTTTGTATCGTCCGTTAGATCTTAGGTACTGATCTAATGATCTCGGATCTTACCTTGTCTGTGGCATAAACCTTAGGAAGCCCCACCTTTGTCTTTCCCAGTGGCTCTCTCCGTCAGAGGCGACTCAGAGGTTCATATCAAAAGAGATTTGGTTGGCACCCCCGCAGTTCTACGAATTGAGACGACTTGAAAACTTTGCCTCTCTGTCTGACTTGCACAAATTTTGTTTGGATCGTGCATTAGAAAAGCTGGAAAGGTGGCTGCCAGTGATATTAGTGACCGCTGACGGGATGCTCCAGCTTTTACCAGGTAAATCAGTGAAGCATCGATGCTTCCGTGAGTGTTTCTGTTCAGTGCACTGGGCTGCGCGGCAATTTGCCCAACACAGAGACGTGAATTAGCCTGTGTTTCAGAGCCTACAGGGTTTTAATTAAATAAGGTCAAAGTTTGTAAAATATCCATGTTATTATAACCAGATAGTCTGAATAATGTCATAAACATACCTATACGTTTATATAAATATATTTTGTAGACATCGAAAAACTTTTCTCATGTATTATCTTTTTTACGTTTTAATTTTGAATTATGAGAATTTGTAAGTTGTCAACTTACTTGAATTAGGGAACTCGTTTAGGGTCGACTGCTGGTGGGCAGATGGAACTTTTGTGGTAATTTCGGGAGGGGCCTTGTGACCTGCCCTCATGGCTGCCCGCTCAGTCCTGAGAATGGCGATGAGGATTGTCGCTCCACCCGCAGGTGGGGAATTCAGCAGTTTCGATGTAATTTCTCTAAATTGACCTTGAGATTATCAGAACAGCCCGCACCGAAACACCAAAAGTATATGGATATCAAGGCCAATATTAGTATCAATATGGAAGAGAATAAAGGGAATTGTGAACCTAGTATAAAAGTTACAGTTCACAGTGAAAATATACCAGTCACAGATGTTTCTGTGCCTACAGAAAATTCTTGGCTGGGGAGATGGGAGAATATTAAAAACACAAGAAAGAAATTGAGATAAGTTCATAAAATCAGGATTATTTAACAACTATCTCACTTCCAAACACATTAAATAGGTAAAAATAAGTACCGACTTATATTCCACTAATATATTGGAGTGATTTATAAAAATAATATTTTACGGAATTAACCTTTTGTCATTTTTCAGGTGATGAGCTGTACTTAGAAGATTCAGACTTCTTAGAAGATGTTTTGTCTACCGAAAAAAAGATTGAAGAAGTCATGAAGGAAGGCAAGAAATTTCACCGAATAGTGGTGTACGACAGATATCTCTATAATCTGCACGTGACTATTCCGTCAGAGAATAAACACATGTACCCTAAGAACTATGTAGTAGGAGCAAGCCGCCTGTAGGGTGCTGCCTGTTTGTAAGCCGGCCTGCTTGCAGTATCCTAATGAATAAGGAAGGTTGACTACATTTTCTTGAAATCTTGGAACTTTGTGCCTATAAAAGTTGTTTCTTACTTCAGGTGTATTATGGAGCTCTCTTGCTTATTTTATTCTTTTAACCTTACAGTGTGCCACAGTATAAAGTTTATAAAGTATAAATGATCTTGTTACCAAAACAAAAAAATTTCACAAGGGTTCCCACTGCTATAGTGTTTTTTCGTTTTGTTTTGTTTTGTTTGTTTTGAGACAGAGTGTAACTCTTGTCACCTGGCCTAGAGTGCAGTGGCATCATCATAGCTCACTGCAACTCACACTCCTGGGCTCAAGCAATCCTCCTGCCTCAGCCTCCTGGGTAGAGTAGCTGGAACTACAGACACACTCTACCAGACCCAGCTAATTTTTCTGTTTTTTGTAGAGATGGGGTCTCGCTCCTGCTCAGGCTGGTCTTGAACTCCTGAGCTCAAGCGATCCTCCTGCCTCGGCCTCCCAGAGTGCTAGGATTACCGGCTCTATTGTTTTATTATTTCAAAAGTTTAAATAAGATATTCTACCACCATTGTTGTTCTAGCTGTTGTTCTAAGTGTATTAGTACTTTCCCTGAGGTGCTTTGGAAATTGATCCATGAATTTCTTAGACTTTCTACTGGAATTGATTTAAGGGTGTCTGATTAGGTAGTGAACAGAGGACTGACACTACCTTCAAGTAATAGTGTCTTGTTTTCTTGCTGTGTCTTTAGCTTAATGATTAAGATACAATTATTTTTAAAATCAAATGGCATTACTTACTATGTTTCCCAAATGAAATTTATCGTTGTTAATATTTTAAAGAAATAATGAAGCCATAACAAAAACCATCATTATTTCTACTCCAGGTGTTAAGGAATGAAAAGAGGTAAGAGACATGTAATGTTTAATTAGTGATGTTTATTTTCGGTATGTTTAATATGAGTAATTTTTTTACCTCCTTTAAAGATGAATAATGTTTATTGACTAAGGGTGGGAAATGACAGTTAAGATACTAATTCTGTTTCAGGATCTTTGACTATATTATGAATTGTACAATGGATTTCATTTCCATGAAGTACCTTAGTTTTCCTATCTACAAAATAAAGGCAATGATAAATAAAGTTTATATGTATTATTTCATCCTGATTAGAGGAATATATTTGGAGCAGTGGCTCTCAACCCAAGCACTTTGGCCCTGAGGGGGCATTTTGCCATGTCTGGAAACATTTTTGGTTGTTAAACTGACCAGAGGATGCTATTACCATCTGGGGGGAGAGGCCCGGGAAACAGGTAAGTCACCCACAATGCACAGCATAGCTGCCCGGGACAAAGAATTATCTGGCCAAGGGTGAGAAACCCTGATCTGAAGTAAAATCCTTTTTTTTCCCTCCAGTAAATGCTTCCAATATGTAAATTTTAGGAACCACAGGTTCTGTTATCATTGCATGTGGCTTTTGAACTTTTGGCCTTGGGCATAATGTTCTTTCCTTCTCACAGGCTACAGGAGTGTTACAGCTGGAAGGGGCCTCAGTGAACACCATGATTTTGCCGGTGAGAAAACCGAGAACGAGATTTCTGTAGCCAGTTAGTGCCGCAGCCAAGAGTAGAACTTGACTCCCCGTCCCGCGCCTTTTTCGTTGGCGTTCCTGTGGGTCGGCGGGTGATTTTAGGGGATGTTGTGATAAAGTAACATGACTGGCTTTTCTTCATAGAAAAGATACAGTTTTGTTGTTTTTAATCTGAATGAACCTTGTCTCCTGAGAATTCCTTTTGTGTCACTGTCACATGACTTCCTGACTGTGATGAAAGGTGATACTTTGCCCCCTCCCCAGCCCAAAATAACAGGGCTGACCTCATGAGCTGAAAAATGATGTCATTGTAGAACCCAGCTTGCTGGAGTTCATGGTATTCATCGTACAGACTTTCTTACCTGATGTATTCAAGCTACCTGGGCCCCAGGTACAGAAGCAGAAGGCTGACTTCCTGACCCAACCCATCACCTTCCATGCTGACGTCTCCAACTCCATGCCATCTGGTCCAGGGCACAGCCAGGATAATTTGTTTTCTATAATACCACACATTTCCAGAAACTGCAGTTACAAACTCGGGAATGAGCATTAAGTATATATTTCCCTTGCCTCCCTTTTTTTTTTGGCTGATTCTTTTGGATGACCTCCATCAGCATCCAGAATGGGGCTGGTATTGATATTTTAGGCTAACATGCCTTGTCCACAGAGTTTTTCTTTTTTTGAGATGGGATCTTGTTCTGCTGCCCAGGCTAGAAAGCAGTGGACAAGCTCACTGCAACCTCAAACTCCTGGGCTCAAGTGATCCTCCTGCCTCAGCCTCCCACGTAGCTGGGACTACAGGCGTGTGCCACCACGCCCGGCTAATGTGGTTTTTTTTTTTTTTTTTTTTTGTATTTTTGTAGAGATGACATCTTACATGTTGCTCAGGCTGGTCTCGAACTCCTGGCCTCAAGCCATCCTCCCACCTTGGCCTCCCAAAGGGCTAGGATTACAGGCGTGAGCCACTGTGCCTGGCCACACAGTTCTTTGTTAATAAAACAATTCCGAGTGCCCTGTGATATGGGAGATGTAGAAAGGACTCAGATATAAGGGGACTCCCTCTCTTCTGAGGGATAATTTCTGGGGAAGAGGGAGCTCTCATATTTGGGCGTAAGTAGTTACTAACATTTCATGCTCTTTCCTCTCTCCTCAAGCCTCTATTTTTTCAACTTCTCTGCAACCTTGACAGTTTCCACTCCTCTTTACTACCCCCTTAGCCTCTACTCTGTCTTTGTTGCTAGTTTCTTCTCCTCTAACCTTTAGATGTTAGAGTCCCTCAGTCCTCGTCCTCAGACCCGCTTCTCTCCCTGGGAGCAGTAAGTGACTTCCCGGTCATATCCTTTAAGGGGGAAACTGCCTGCCTTCCACTTCCTCTCTCCCTTCTCACTGGCTAGAAATGGTGACAACTAGAGCAGCTGCCTTGGGCCCAGGGACACAAGCTGAGTGTTAGGGACAGCTGCCTGCCAGCTCCGGACTGCTCACTTCTTGCTTTTACATGAAAGAAAATGCACTTCTATTTTATGGAAACTGCTCTATTCTTGGATCTCTTTGTTAAAACAGTTTCGCTTGTTCCCTAACCTATTTTCCCCGGAGCAATTTGCCTCCGCACGGAACCTTATATCAGACGTCTACTACTCACGCAAGCTAGAAATCTGAGTCACCTTTGACTCCTCCCTTTCCCCCATTCCCGTGTGCGGGAGACTGGCAAGTCCTGTTCATTCTGTCACCCACGTACATCTTGCATCCCGGCTTCTGACCTCTGCACTCTGACACCGTAGCTAAGCCCCAGTCCTCTCTTACCTGGGCCCTGTAACAGCCTTGGGGCTCCTTCCCTTTCCGATGCGTCTTCCCACCGAGCTGGACAAGCGATCTTGAAATTGGAATGCAAGCCGTGCCCTGTCCCTGCCCTCGTTAATTAAAACTCCCCAGTGGCTTTTCTTCCCACGTACGGACTAAACGTACCATGGCCGGCAAGGCCCTGCCTCTCTGGCCTCATCACGCCCCCTCTCCCTCTGCATTTCCGTCAGGATGGTCTCGCAGTTCCTCAACTGTTCAAAGCTCTCTCGCGCCTCAGAACCTTGTGCAGTCACTGTTGCTTTGAGACAAATCTGGAACTCGGCACTATTTTTGTTCTTGGGTCTCTTTGTTACTACAGCCTAACAAAAACATTAAAAATAGAGGATGACATCCAATAGGGGGCATTTCTAAAAGAAAATTCCAGAACCAATGGCAACACATTATTTGGAGAAGAGAATGACGTTTTCTTGAGCTAAAGAAAAATGTTGCTCTTCAGATGACAAGGCCCTTGTGGTCAAAAAATTAACAAAAATTGTCTAATACCTGGATGACGTTTTGGATTTCAAAGATAATGCCACGGATTTTCAGGACGAGCAGAAGTTACAAAGGTACGAAATCAGGCTTCTGGTTGTGTCACGGAGTAACAGGATGCACTGGATAGCGTATGTAGCATCTTGAGGGGAGAGGATCCGTGTGCTCAGTAACTGTCAGCCATATGTGAAAGCTACAGAAGCAATTCTCACTTGCATATGGGCTCTGGAGATTTCCACATTCTCTGAAGACATTCACTGATGGAAATACTATAGATAACTGAAGGATTAATCAAAAGCTTTTGCAGTAGTCGTGCGTGGTAGAAGTCCTGATGGTGAGTTGTGGAAATCAATTAAATATAGGCAGTAAGTCCGAATAATTGCTCTAAAGATGGCTGAAAAGCACTGCAAATGTTAAAAATAATTCAAACTTAAGCCTATTTTGAAAAATGCAAAAACCACCTTTTTTATAAAATAATTCGGTTCAATAATCCCAGATTATATTGTCATAAACAGGAGCGCCATGGAGGAATAGGAAAGAACATGAGAGCGGGGAGTCCCTAGGTTTGTGACCATAGAGAAATGTCTGTTAAAGTGTTTTTCAATGCAAAAGTAGTTAGTAGAATTAAAAAGAATGGTCGCTTTTAGGAACAGTTTTCATTGCTTGCCGCGCCGTGATCTGGCCATGTTTGTGACGGGCCAGTGTTAAACCTTTCTGCATTCCTGAATAAACCTTACTGCCTACTTGGCCATGGCTTAACTTTTTTTAAAAAAACGTGTCCTGGTTTTACACGGTAGCATTTTATTTGGGATTTCAGCACCTAATCTGATAAGGGAAATTAGTCTGCAGTTCTTCGTGTTATCTTCGTCAGGTTTTAGTGCTGGGATTTAACTGCCTCATAAAAATGCATTGGGAATCTTTTCATCTTATGTTACAGAGCAATTTTTTTTTAAAAAAAAGTGCTTCTCACTGGTGTCAGGGTTGGGGGAGCAGGTTACAGTACAGACACTGATCCCTTTTAGCTTCAGGGGACTGGGGGGCAGCAGTCTTGACTATTCATCCCAGCGATGTATAAATATTTCCATTTTCGGTAAGCCATGTTGTGAAAAAGTTTGGGAAACACCATACTATAGCATGGCATCTAGTCAAAGAAAAAAGCCTGTCCCCACACGCAGAACTGGGAGAAGGCTGTATTCTCCATCTTCTTTGGGGCTTGGGGACTCTGTCTGGCACCTCCCATTTAAGTGGGGTCTCACTATGTTGCCCAGGCTGGGCTCAAGGGATCCTCCCATCTCGGTCTCTTGAGTAGCTGGGACTACAGGCATGGACCCGTTTAAATCAGATCCTGTTGTTCCCCTCCCTCCGTTTTTGACAAGGTCTTTAGCCTTCAGGTGAGTTGGGCTTGCCTGATGCCTTGATTGACGGCGAGGCCTCTTTAGCCCAATTTCAGCAACAGGTGAACCGCATGCACTTTGCAGCTGTGTCTTCCTCGTGACTGGCGGTCACACGTGTTTCCCCTCAGACCACCCAGCCTGTGGCTTTAGGCACATATTTGTGGGACCCCGTGAAATCAAGCTTGCTTTTAAAACTGGACGCTTAGGTGAGCATGCGGTTCCCCAAATACTGACTCCACCATTCCCATCCTCTTCCTAAACTGGGGCAATCTCTTGCCGTCTTGTGGGTTTACTTACTAGCAAATTAACACATTTTGATATGAGCTTAAGAAATTTTATTTTGTCACAATTGAAACATTAACGATTTCAGCTGTAAACCCTTCTAGGCCCCGCAGCTTTTCTTTTAGCTGTGGTTGCTTTAACTGTTAAGGAATATTATTTCACTTTCTTCTTGTCTGCTGACTAATTCCTGTCTTGGAGAAAGATTCCTGAGCTATCCTAAGAGCTAACATCCCCTGCACGCTTCTCGAGTGTCCTTCGTTTCACGCCATGTGATGTCATCTACTTCGGGGAACCACTTTGTGAGTCCCCATTTTTAGATGAGAAAACAGAGGCTTGGCAGCGTTCAAAGACCCCGGTACTCGCTCGACAACAAAACACACGTCCGGGCAGAACCCGGCCCACGAGGCCGCCGTTGGCGACCTTTGGTGGTGACAAGGATGCCCGGGACAGAGACTTGGGGAGCCCTGGAGCGGAGGGCCGGCCGGGCAGAAAGCCGGGACGCTTTCCGGGAGGTGCGGGCCAGGTAGGAAAGTCGCCGGGAGTCCACGCAGACCCGGGAGGCGGGCGGCGGGCGACCCGCGCTCCTCCTCAGCACGAGGCTTCCGGCCCGCAGTGCTCCCTGTCCGCGGGCCCCGCGGTCGCTCGGGACCGGCCAGGCGGGGAGAGGCGGGTCCCGGCCGTCGGAGGCCGTGCGGGCGGGCCAGAGGCCGAAGCGCGCGACGCCCCGGGCCCCTCCCCGCCGCGGCGCGGCGCTGTGCGGGCCGGCGGTTGTCCCGGCCGTTGGGGGCCCCGCCCCACGTGGTCTCCGAACGCCTCGAGGCGGCGCGGGCGCGGGCGGGGCCGCGGTGCGGGCGGCCCAGGGCCAGGCGGGCGGGAGGCCGCGGCGGCGGCGTCGAACGAGAGCACCGGGCGCTGAGCTGAGCGGGGCCGGCCGTGCGCGCCCCCGGGCGCCGCGAAGATGCTCGAGGTCCTGGTGCTGAAGGTGGGCGGACGCCGCGCGGTGCGCGCCGGGGACGCGGGTCCCGACCTGGGGCGGGGGTCGCCCGAGACGCCGGGGCCTCAGTCTCACAGAAGCAGCAAGAAAGTTCCCTGAAGTGTGTCGCGGGCGCTATTCGGGACGCACTCGGCGTAATAAATTGGTGTTTCTCCGAAATTCAGGGGGAGCCGCGGTTACCTCAGCGGGAGGGGCGGCCCGGGGCCCATCGCCCTGCGCTGCCCGGTGCCCGACGGGGCCGCGGTTCCTCGGGCTGGACCGCCACCCACCCGCCCCCGGGTCTCCGTCGCCCCCGCGCCCCGCACCGCGGGGCTCCTGGTCCCCCGACTTCGCGTGCGGGCGGCTGGACCCGCACGGGCCCGACGAGGCTCGCCCTGGCCCGGCAACGCTGCCTTTCCGTCCCGGAGTCGTGCGTTCTCCCTGGCGATGCTGGGGACCCGGACGGCATTACCACGGGGAGGCGTTTTACCAACCCGAGCAGAGGGGTGGGTTTCGGTGTTTGGGAAAGGGAACTAGAAATCACTTTGGAAACCTTCCTTCAGTGGTCAAAGGAGAGAGATGGAGCAAATGGTAGGATTTTTACAACCACCAATTTTCCCCGCTCCTATTTTTTGTCTTCTGCAATTTATCCGAACAAAGACTCACACGCGTTCGAGGCGGCCGACGCTTGCAGAGGACTTGCCCTGAGACTCTGGGGTTTCGGACCCAAGTGGCAAGCTCCTCCTCACCGCTCAGAGGTTGCCCGGCAGTGCTAACGGTGCTCGTGTGGTTTCTCTAGTTGCCAAGACAGGGCCGCTCCGGGGCTGCCTGGCGCGTGCCCGTCCCCTGGGGCGGAACTTGGGCAGGAGGAGCGGGACTCGCTGCCTCCTGCTTGGGAGCCCCGAGTTCTCAGCGGGGCCCAGAAACCCTTTATTACCCCCCACCTCTGGCTCTCACTCAGCTCACCCTCTGAGCAAATTTTCTAGAGCATTTCTCCAAGCATGCTACAGGTACCAGCTGTAGCCCTCCATATTAATTTAAGTTTTGCAAGGATTACATGTTTTTCCCCCAAATATTCATAGGTGACGGAATAACCACAATGTGGTGTGCATATATACGATGGAATATTATTTAGCCTTAAATCGCTGAGAAATCTTTGCCTGACTTACAGTCCTAAAGATTTGCCCTATATGTTCTTTTAGTAATTTTAATAATTTGCATTTAGATATGTGATCTGAGTTTTTGTGTGTGGTACAAGGAATGCATGGAGGCGCATTGTTTGGCACGCGGTTATCTAGTTGTTCCAGCGTGTTGAAAAGACTGTCCTTTCTGCATCGAATTGCCTTTGTGGAAAATCGGTTGACCTTGTGTGTGAGAGTCTGTTCCTGTCGTATTGATTGATGGGTCTGCCTTCTCCCGCAGCGCACGGTCGTGATTACTGTGGCTTTACAGTTAAGGCTGCAAGTCAGATAGTGTGAGTCTCCCAACTGCTCCTCATTTTCAGAATTATCTTGCTCTTCTAGTTCTCTAGCTTTTCCAATCAGAATTTCGTAATTAGCTTGTTGATGTCTACAAAATAACCAGCTGAAATGGAGTTGTATTTATAGATCAGGTCAGAGAAAGTCAACATCTTAATCTAGGAATGCAGTATATCTACATTTATTTGGGGGCTCATCTTTGATTTCTTTCTATCAGTGTTTTGTACCTCTCAGCATAGGAATATTTTACCTGTTTTTTAGGTTTATATTATACCTAAGTAATTCCTGGGTTTTGGTGCTGTGGCAAATGGTACTGTTTTTTAAATTTAAATTTCCAGTTTCCCTCGATGGAGTATAATAGAGTAGTACAGTTGGATTTTTTTATGACCTTGTAGCCTGCAGCCTTGTAAGGTCACTTAGTTCTAGTATATATTTATTTTTTATTGTGGTAAAATACATGTAAAATTTAGCACCCTAACCATTTTGTTTTGTTTCTTTGAGACAGGATCTCGAACTCCTGGCCTCAAGTGATCCTCCTACCTTGGCCCCTCAAAGTGTGCCCAGCCTCATTTTTAAGCATATAGTTCAATAGTATTTTTTCCAGGGTTTATAATTATTACCTGCAGGTGACATATCAGCTATTCTGCTGTTCCCAGACTCAGAATGATCACCTTTCTTTTTTACAATTATTTGTTATAAAAATGTTCAAACATTCAGAGAAATAGAAATACTGCTAATGTGAACACCTGTATTCCTGCCTCCTGGTATTTAGGATCCAGAACCTTGGGATGTCATTGCTTCTAGGTGCTTTCAGTAGGCAGAGTGAAGAAATACATTTGAGAAAACATGTGTTCTTATTGATATTTTCAACTCAAATTTAACTTTTCATTTTATATTTGTATCTTTTCCCTAACAATGAAAATTGTGGTTTGTAATAACAATACGTAACAAGGTACATTCAGGCAAGTCTGACTTTCATCCTTGTCCCTGTCCATTCTTTCATTCCCCTGTAGGTCATAACTGTGTGTGTGTTGCTTCATCTGCCATCATTTCTTGTTTTAATATGAGCAGAATGTACATATGTTCACATTTCCTTCTGTTTCTTACAAAAAACGGAATATTAAAGACATTGTTCTGAACCTTGCTCGTGTATATTATTATGGATATTTTCAAAATGTAGGAAATCAAGGTCATCTATTTGCTTTTTGAGTCACAACATTGAATTGAGAATTACTTACATATTATTGATTACATGTTTTAATTTATCTTTACTTTTTTATGTTTGGTGTGACCATGTAAGACAAAGGAACTTTTCAAGAATTTGTTAGATCACTTAAATTAAAAACAGTGATTGTGATTCTAAAGTTTATTATTTTTTGGTTCTACTTTTAAATCATGCATTGTTTTGTTTTTTTTAATTTTACAGATTGAAGATCCAGGTTGCTTCTGGGTTATTATAAAAGGATCTAGTCCCCTTTTAGATAATGATGTTGACTATCAAAAGCTAAATAGTTCCATGAACGCCTTCTATAACAGCATGTGTCAAGATATAGAAATAAAACCGTTAATGTTGGAAGAAGGGCAGGTAGGTATCTAAGTGTGCTTTAATCACTGTGTCTTGAAACACCGCTTAAAATGTAAAATATTTTGGCAACTGAGATGATTAAAGCTTTCAGAGTATTTTAGTTTCCTGCACTCATTGCCCTGTGTTAGGTTCTGTAGGTTTCGCAGTATTCAGGCCAGCCATGGAGAGGGGTGGTTGTGTACAGTTCATATGGGCCAGTGGGAGATGAAAATCCAAACCCAGGCTTTAGGGCCGTCCTCCAGATGCTGCTGAGCAGGGGATTATTCTAGATCCAACCCAGGTGTGGGGACCTCAGCAAAGAGGGCATGGCGTCTTCACTCTAGGGTTGACGCCTCCCTTTGGGTTGCTCGTGCCTTCGGCCGACTCTCGCGTCTTTACTTCCTTCGCTCCCCGGCACGGCCCCTCCTTGCTGTCTTGCAGCCTCGGCTCCGGTTGCCCAGCGTCTGAGTCTCTCTACAGGGCAGCCACGTTTCAGAAGAATTTGAATTTTTGTAATAATGTGATGGGAAAAGATTTATAAACTCTTTATGAGAAAAAGTAGAAAGAGTTTGAATTCCTTCCCCCACCCCAAAATCATTATTAATAACGTAATTCATTATTTTTGTACCATTTTTCAATACCATTTACTTATCGAAGAAATGAAACCAGGTCAGTTATCCTTTAAAAATATTTTACATTTTAGATAGCAATTGCTTCCTCGTGGTGGTGGTTTAACTTTTTCTCAGCCCTTTGTATTTTCTGTGGACTGATATATAATAAAATACAAAGTTTTGGATAGGTTTAGGGTCACTTTTGTTTTTCAAGAATAGATGTGCTGTGACCTTCATATTGTATTGAATTGGGAGATAGTATTACCCAATTGAAGTTAGGCCAATTAATAACCCTAAAATGGCTTCTAAGTGTTCCAGTGAAAGGAAGAGTCACAGGTCTCCCACTTTAAATCAAAAGCTAGAAATGATTAAGTTTAGAGAGAAGGCATGTCCAAAGGCTGAGATGCTCGGCCGCTTGTGCCAAACAGCCAACTTGTGAATACAAAGGAAAAGTTCTTGCAGGAAATTTAAAATGCTACTGCAGTGAACACACAAATAAGAAAGTCAAACAGCCTTATTGCTGATATGGAGAAAGTTTGAGGGGTCTAGATAGAAGATCAAAGCAGCTACAACATTCAGTTAAGCCAGCGCCTAATCCAGAGCAAGGCCCTCACTCTCTTGGCTTCTGTGAAGGTTGAGAGCAGTGGGAAAGCTGCAGGAGGAAAGTTTGAAGCCAGCAGAGGTTGGTGCATGAGGTTGAAGGAAAGAGGCCGCCTCTGTAATGTGAAAGCTCAGGGTGAAGTGCTGATGGAGAAGCTGCAGCAGGAAGATCTAGCTAGGATCACTGATGAAGGTGGCCACACTAAACAACAGATTTTGCAGACAGAACAGCCTTCTAGGCCTTTCATAGCCTAAAGAAGTCAAGGCCTGGCTTCAGAGGATGGCCGACTCTCTTGCTAGGGCCCAGTGCAGCTGGCAGCTTTAAGTTAAAGCCAGTGCTTGTTTACCATTCTGAAAATCTGAGGGCCCTTAAGAATTATGTTAAATCTGCTCTGCTTGTGCTGTATAAATGGAACAACAAAGCCTGGGTGACAGCATGTCTGTTTATACACATCACGGTTTACTGAATGTTTTAAGCCCACCTGTTCGGATCTACTGCTGTGAAAACAAGATCCCTTTCAAAATATTACTGCTTATTGACAATGTACCTGGTTACCCGAGAGCTCTGATGGAGATACATAAGAAGATTAATATTGTTTTCATGTCCGCTAACAACATCCATTCTATAGCCCATGGATCAAAGAGTAATATCACTTTCAAGTCTTATTTATTTTTTTGAGATGAGTGATCTATGTTGCCTAGGCTGGCCTTGAACCCCTGGGCTCAGGCGATTCTGCCGCCTCAGCCTCCCGAATAGCTGGGAGCCTGGCTGAGTCTTACTTTTTAAGAAACTTGTTCTGTAAGGCTATACAGCTGCTATAGATATTGATTGCTCTGATGGATCTGGGCAACATCAATTGAAAAACTTTTGGGAAGGATTCACCATTCTAGATGCTATTAAAAACATCCACGATTCATGGGACGTGGTCAAAATAGCAACTTTAACAGGAGTTTGGAAGAGGTTGGTTCCAGCCCTCACACATGGTGGTTCAAGACTTCAGTGGATGAAGTCACTGCGGATGGGGTGGAAATAACGAGTCGACCAGAGGTAGAAGTGGAGCCTGAAGCTGTTACTGAGTTGCTGCGATCTCATGATGAAACTCCAATGGATGAAGAGTTGCTGCTTAGGAATGAGCAAAGAAAGTGATTTCTTGAGATGGAATCTACTCCTGGTGAAGATGTCGTGGACATTGTTGAAGTGACAACAGAGTATTTAGAATATTCCATAAAGTTAGTTGACAAAGCAGTGGCAGGGATTAAGAAGATTCACTCCAATTTTGAAAGGAGTTCTACTGTGGGCAAAATGCTGTCAAACAGCTTCACATGCTACAGAGAAACCTTTCATGAAAGGGAGAGTCAATAGATGCCACAGACTTCGCCGTTGCCTTATTTTAAGAAATTGCCCAGAGACCGTAACCTTCAGCCACCTCCACTCCGATCTGTCAGCAGCTGTCAACATCGAGGCAAGACCCTCCCCCAGCAAAAAGACTGGCTTGCTGAAGGCTCAGATGATTGTTAGCATTTTTTAGCAATAAGTTATTTTTAAATTAAGGTACATACATTTTTTAGGCGTAATGCATACTAATAGACTATGCATTAGGCATTGCATACTTAACAGACTGCAGTGCAGCATAAACATAACTCTTATATGCACTGGGAAACCAAAAAATTCATGTGCCTTTATTACAATATTTGCTTTACTGTGTTGGTTTGGAACTGAACCACAATATCGGCTAGGTATACCTGTATTTTATCTCGTGGCTTTTAATATATTTATCATTTGTAATCATTGTTGTTCCTGATGCTTAAATTATTCCAGTTTTGGCTAGTGGAAGCCCTGGTATAACACAATTTCAAAGTCTTGACTGGCTGTGTGAATTATTGCCTATTCATACCATTCCTACAAGTTGCTTTGACTTTAGCATTAAATAGAAATGTCCCCCGTCCTTTGTCAGGACTTTTCTTAAATTATTTAAGTTTTGAATTGAGCGAGGTTCTTAAGAACCCTGTCCCTTGCAGTATGGCTGCATTATATTTTTCAACTTAAATTCCTGAGGGCAGCCGTCTGCATTGGCCCACTTCCTGTTTGGGTACAACTTTCCTTGCTGGACCACTGTAAGCCTGTGGTTAGCACACGGGTTACCTGTCTGTGGATTGCCAGTCGAGTTGGCTGTGGTATGGCCAGGATGCCAAGGGCTGTCACTGCACAGGGCGGTTCCCCTTCAAAGGGACTACAGGCATTTACAGATGCTCCTTGACTCACGATGCGGTTATGTCCTGACCAACCGTCATAGACTGAAACCATCGTAAGTCAAAATGCTCTTAACACACCTAAGCTACCGAACGTCATGGTTTAGCCTAGCTACCTTATACGTGCTCAGAACATTTACAATTAGCCTAGGGTTGGGCAAAATCATCTAAAACAAAAGCCTGTTTTATAATAAAGTGTGGAATGTCTGTAATTTATTGAGTACTGCACGCTATGTTGCAGTTGCAACAGTTGAAAAATTCTAAGTCAAACCATTGTAAGTCAGGGACCATCTGTGTTTATTCAACCATGCAACAGGTAGTTTTGGAAAACTTAGTGTATACTGGGCACTGTACTTGGTGCCGGGAAGATGGCAGTGAACCAAACAGACAAGAGTTCACACCGTTGTGAAGCCAGCGTTCAGTTACGGCGGTCAGTGAACGATGTTAGAGGGCGATCGCAGCCGTGGGAAGGGAATGGGGAGGGTGAGCCTGGGGTTGCAGTTTCCTGTTGGTCTGGACATGACTGATAATCACTTGCAAGTGCTGTTTTCTAATTTAAGAAGGTAAAGCTTATTTTGATCTAAAAATCATCTTAGTTAAGGAGCCAAAACAATAGAAGTAAGAAAAACAATGAAACAGAATCCAGGTGACCTGTGTTCTTCTGAGGGTCCCTTGCTGGCAGATGGTGTTGACCTGGGCAGGTCCGGCCTCCTGGCATCTCTTTCTTCTGTTGTAAGGTAAAACGTAGGCTGAGATGATTTTGAGAGTATCTTTTAGTTCTCACTGTATGACAAGAGGTTTTAACACTGAGCTTAAAAACCCTTCCTTTTTATTTTGTAGGTTTGTGTGGTTTATTGTCAGGAGCTAAAGTGTTGGTGCAGGGCCATTATTAAATCGATCATGTCCTCAGCAGACCACTACCTGGCAGAATGTTTCCTCGTGGATTTTGCTAAGTACATTCCAGTAAAGTCTAAAAAGTACGTATGTATTTATTTTGCCTTACAGTCTTAATGGAGACAAATGCCAGTTTTAAAGGAGAATGTCAATTTTTAAAGTAAGTGAGTAGAGGTCATTACCCTTTGAGAAAAGATGAAAGTGGAGGTTTTTTTTTTTTTTTAGCTTCAAGAAGGGAAGACTTGGAGGTCCCCATTCCGCACGCACTGACGGAGGAGCAGGCGATCAGAGTGAAGGCTCAGGTGGCTCTGACGCTCCTCCGCCTCCCTGGGGAGTGCGGAGCAGGGTCAGGCTCTTCGCTCAGTGTCTCGGGGCTCCTTGCCAGCTGCTCTCCTGGTCCGGATGCAGTGGCTGCTTCGGGAGGGCTGGGCTGCAAGGAGGACACCCCAGAAGGTAGAGAGACGCCCTTGTCTCCACAGAAGGGGGAGGCCGCGATCGCAGCCTCGCGTTGCAGAGAACAGAGCAGGCGCTCAAGTGTGCGCTCCTGGCTGTCCTGCTTTGCACAGGGAGGGCGCGGCCATCGCGTGACACGGGGAGACTGTCAGAACGAGCTGGTAGCTGGATGGTGACCGTCCAGCCTTCGGTGATTCTGGGACTGCACGTCATAGTTCATTGGGAAACACTACCAACAAGCCAGTCTTGGCATAGTTTCCTGTCCCAGAGTAAGAGGGTGTCAGTTTAATGAATAAGTGTGAGGACTGTTCTTTCACTGAAGGAAGAGCAATACCAGATAGATTTCAGTTGCATAATAGGTATCTCTTGGATAGAAGGATTTCATGGCAGAAGGCTTATCAGACATGGGAAATTTGCAGATACTTAAGGAAAAAGTAGACACCTTTCGACTTACGATTCTGCACCTTTGTATGATAGAACCACAATTGCTATGAAAATAACTATTGTGTTTATCTGTTCGAGGAGCTTTTCTTTTTGTATTTGGTGTTGTGTTCGTTTGGGGCAAGAGAATCACGTGACTGAGTAGAGCACACGGGGGCCTCGAGGGGCAGTGAGTGCAGCGACCACCTTCTAGCCTCTCTGAGCAGAAGCCCGTGCAGGGTGCTGGGGTCCGGGGAGGAGAACAGCTCCTGCTGAGAGAGTGTCGAGGTGACCTGTTGTTTGCCGGAAGAAGGATGGAAATAAAAATGTTGAACTTCTTACTATCAAATCTCTTTCCTTCAGCTCTTTCGTGAGAAGTTGGCAAATACTAACTGTTAAAACACTGCTCATTCATAGACATTTTCAGGTGGTCACTATTGAAATTGGTATTTAAAAATCTTGAGTAGAATTTGCATCCAGGTTTGTTCATTATTGCCTAGTATTTTTCAACCCAAAGAGCTTATTAGACTTTTTTTCCTAAACTCCTGCCCTGCACCATGAAATTTTAATGCCACAGGTGTAGTATCTATTTAGGTGCTGTATGCATGACTGTGTTTTATGTGTAAAAAGAGTAAGATTTGGCTCAACCCCCATGAAACAGTTTTTTGTGTCATTGGCCAAATAGAGCACTGCTGGTGGCCGTATTAGAAACAGTTGTTTTTTGTGTGTTGTGTTTCACATTAAGTACATCGATTGTATAGATGTATTTAAAGGAGTATGCTCCGTATAATTTTTCTTTGTAACGGAACTATTTCTGTTTGACTTTGAAGCATCCGGGTTGCAGTAGAGTCTTTTATGCAGCTTCCCTATAGAGCAAAAAAATTCAGCCTGTACTGCACAAAACCTGTCACTTTACACATTGACTTCTGCGAAGACAGTGCTGAGATTGCGTAAGTACAGCTTCTTAAGTAGTTTGAATCATTAGTAGAGGCCTTAGATCAAGTGTCTGATGTTATGAAATCAGTTCCTCTGTGCGAGTGCTAAGCAGAAGGTCTCTTGGTTCTTCGGGACGTGGCCTCTCAGTGTCTGCCAAGCCTTGCGGGGCAGCCCCAGCCCCAGGGACTGTGGTTGGGGGCTTTGAAGTAGGGCCTGAGCTCTGTGCATTTGCCCTTTTTTCCAAACCTGTAAAGAGTAGCAAGTTAACTGTAAAGAAAACATAAAACACAGGATCATGGAGCGCTTAAAGAAAAAGTCCATCGCATTCTCCTCGGGTCCCACATCCTCCCTCCTGGGAGGCCTCTGTGGTCTGTTCAGGCTCTGAACTCCCAGACTCTTGTCAGTGCTTTTCTACGCACACATTTGCACGGAACTTTCAGTGAAAATCAGAACGTACCATCTCACTTGCAAAATTAAGAATGTCTGTTGAAGCTCTTTGCTGATACATGTACCTCTCCTTCCTACCTTTAGTCTTTCGCATGGGCGGATATACTTGACGTACTTGTTGGATGTAACCATTCCCCTCTTGATAGACAGCTGGGCTGTTTCTCAGCCGTTTGCGCTGTACGTTCCCATTAGAACGTAGATAAACCTGTACGAAACAGATGTGGAGACGTATACGCTGCCCCCCAGGCTTTGCTCCTTTTTCCTAGCATTTGCCCACACTGCCGACGCTCGCACAGGATGGATCCATGCGCTGGGCAGGACTCTGGGATATGGTGCAATCTCTGCTATCTTGGACGAGCGCTACCGAGTGGCTTGAGTTCTGTCTCCTGCGGTCTGTGGGGCAGTCCCGTCCTCCCACCCGGTGCTCCTCCTCTCCTCCCCCTCCACGACTGGCATTGTGGAAAGACAAGCCACAGGGAGCAGCCCAGTTCTGACTGCACTTGCACGTCCTGGTGATGTTGCGGTCTGTACTCTCAGCTTGGAAGCTGCCTCTCTTGAGGATGCTTTTGTGGGCTCTTTGGAGACTTTCCCATTCCCCACTGCCCCCAGCCCCCGTCACCTGCAGTTCCCTTGAGGTGGCGAATGCATCACGCTTGTGGCTGGCCTCGGAATCTGCACTGAAGTGGCGACGGGCCAGCTGTCTCCGCTGAGGCCAGGGGGCTCCACCAGGCTGCCCTCCAATCAGCCCAAACCACCACTCACGAGAGCCTCTGGGCATGGGGGTCCCGGGCACACAGCAGCCCCTGCCCCTCCGCTGTCCCTCTTCAGAGCAGCCAGCGGCTGACTTTCCAGGTGAGGTTTGGGCGCCAGCCAGCACAGCGCAGCTCGCCTGCAGAAGCCGTCCTCTTCCTGTCTTCCTCACTCTCACCTGCCTGACCCGCTTCCAGCACTGCAGGGGTCTTCGGCCCTAGGCTACCCCCACTGTAGGCAAAGGGCTTATGAGCACGTCATCCTACTGGGTTTTGATCACCTTCTTTGACACACGATACCTTTGTGCTTGCACTTTATACATCTTTCTCAAGATGTGTATTACAATTTTTATCACATTTCCCTCCAGAAAGACTGTAGCAATTTATAGCGCCATCACTGGACTATAGAAAGGACTGTTTTCTCCCACACGATATTGAATATTGTTAGACTTTTTGATTTTTGTTTGTTTGCTGGGTGAAAATGACATGTTTTAAATTGTATGTTTTGGATTTGCAAAGTTGGGTATCTCTTCATGTGGTTTGTGTGTGTGTGTGTGTGTGTGTGTGTGTTAGAAATTGATTTACCTATTCCTATACTAGATTGATTTTTCTCTTAGATTGTGTGCTGTTTTCTTATTAGGACTATACTACGTTTTGTTTTGTTTTTTTTTAAAAAAGCGTGTTAGGTGAATTTTTTGTGTGTAGCAAGGTTTTAGAACCACTGTCTTTATTTTACTGCCTCCTTTTAGAAATCCTTTGTAGTTCTCTTCAGTTGCTTAGTATCTTTCTTAGTAAAAATAAAAATAAGATTTTTGAGTAATGATTATGTTCAGGCACTGGGCTGTTTTATGTGCGATACCTCATTTGATCTTTAAAACAACCCCTGGAGGACGGCGGTGGCATCTCTGGTAAATAAAACCAGTAGAAACATACAATTTATCATTCTACCCTTAATTTTTATTTTATTTTTGTTCCTTGCTTCCAAGTACTGGTTTCTCCTGTTTCTTTGTTCCCGACAGTTTTCCTACGATTTTCTTCCCAAAGCACAGGGAAGATGCGGGAAGGGCGCAGTGGCAGAGGTGACGTGGGAGACGGAGGAGGGTGCGAGAGTGGGCAGAAGGAGGGTACCGCGGGGTGGGAGCGGCCGGCTTTCCCGCGAAGACCTCTCGCAGGGTGCGTTCGCCAGCACGTCCTGAGCCCTCCGTCTGTGCTGGACGTTGCACACTCAGAGTCTCTGCCTGTGTTCTGGTGGGGAGACAGGTTTGTCACAGGTCACGGGGATGACAGTGTTGCACAGACGATGCCGTCGTCGTGGGCGTGGGTCCTCCTCAGAGGGGCCTCTGTGAAGCGCGTCTGCTCTGTACAGGCAGCGGTGTTGGCAGGGAGGCGGGGCAGGGTGCAGCCGGGACCTGCACCCCAGAGCTGAGCCGGAGCCGAGCTCCTCGTTATCCGCATCATGTGTTCCGCGTGAAATGTGGGAAATATCCAGTGTGTGGTTTACAAAATGATGTGAGTTTAGTGAACTAGCCTCCGATTTTTGTGTAATGAAGTTGCATGTGTTCACTGTTCCAGACCCGCCAAGAAGTGGGACAGTGCAGCTATCCAGTACTTCCAGAACATCCTGAAAGGTAAGGCCGGTGCACGCATGATCGCCGCAGCCTGCCTTGGACTGGCGCCCAGAGTGGCCTAACCTCCTGTTGGCGAGGGGACTTGAGGTGTCTGCTTAGCCCTTTGACCCTGCTCATGTAGGTTTCCTGCGGTGCCTGGAGCTTCCTCCCCTCCAGGTGTGACCGTCACCGCACCGCTGGAACTTTGTGGGTGGATGTGGGCAACGGTAATTGACAGCTGAGATTGGAAGGGACTGCTTGTGTAGAGGACCCTACACAGTGATGCCTGCCTCTTAGTTTGTGTAAAAGCTCCAGCACTGCGAGTAAATTTATGTGCATTTTATTGGACCAGCAATTGACAAAAACCCTGCCTTTTAGTGAGCAAGGGATGGTAAATGGATTATTGTGCAATAATTATTGCTGCTAATTTAAGATGCAAGAATGTCTTTGCCTATTTAGTGTGCCCGCTTTGTTTATATCAGTGACCACAAAACGTAGTCTCTTTTGTGGCATCTGTCCTAACCCCTGACAGTCAGGAGTCAAATACCTGTGTCTGCCTCTTTGGGCTATTCCAGAGAGTTGGTAGGCGGGAAACGCCGGCACACCAGGTGGTACCTGGCTGGGATCTGGCCCCTCTCCGGTGCCCTGCCATTGTCTGGGTAAAGGAACAGCCAGAAGCTTTGAACTTGGGAGGTGGCCAGGTTAGGAGTTTTGGCCCTTGCGAGCCACGGGGCTTGCTGGGAGAGGACCCTGGGTCTGGGAGAGGCCCACCCCTATTTCTGTGTGGCCTCAGACGGGTTACTTAACCTTCTCAGAACCTGGTCGCCTCACCTGTGAAATGGCAATGACAGTACTTATCTCAGAGGGTGTGGTAAAAATGAGATAAGGTTTACAAAGGACTTAGGACCTTAGTGCCTGACAGGTACCCATGAACAGAGCTGCTGTTTGGGTCATGAAGTCTCCGATAGAGGAGCCGAGTGCTCCGACCTGGGAGCATTCAAAGGCGCAGAACGAACTCTCAGAGGAAAGATCGTGACCGAAAATTTGGGCTTGGGCGTCACTGGGAGAGAAGAAAGGACCAGGGACCTTACTTGAGGAGGTGCTCACGGGGTGGCAGAGGACACGTGACCCCCCGCAGCGTCCGGCGAGCCCTCCCTGCAGCAGCTCCCCCCGGGTCCTGCCTGTCATTGTGGTGCCACGTCCTCTTGACGGGTCAGCAGAGAGAAACTGGTGGGAAGTAGCCGCAGTTTTTGCAGTTACACTTGCAGTATCAGCTGATGTGTGCTTTCGTTTGTACTGTCTAGCAACTACCCAGGTGGAAGCCAAACTGTGCGCTGTGGAAGAAGACACTTTTGAGGTTTACCTTTATGCAACTATAAAAAATGAAAAAGTGAGTGAAAGAATTACATTTTTAAAATATTTTATCATTATTTTAAATTTTACTCTAATAAAAAATAAATGCCAAGGAAGACACTGTAATTCACACAGCACAGAAATTATCTTAATCTTTTGAGGTCTGCCTTAGGTTGGAAGTTAGCCAGGACTGTGCTTTCTTCTTTTGATTACTTTAAAAAATTACTTCAGCATTTTATTTAGAGGTGGACAAGAAGTTATTCTACAGCGATGAATATGTAACTTTTTTTATACGAGGACATAATTTTTATAAACTGACTCATCTGCTGTGGTGTTAGTTTACTGGCTTTTCTCCCCAGATTTTTCTCGTTTGTGGTATGTGCTCATTGTAAGGAATTCGGGTAACATAAGTAGGAGAAAGTGAACATCACCATGAGCAGCCTCCGCACCCCAGACATCAGCTGCTGACATTTTGGCTGGCTGCCCTCTCTGAAGGGTGGCGCGA
Source organism: Indri indri (assembly GCA_004363605.1). Classification (NCBI taxonomy): domain Eukaryota; kingdom Metazoa; phylum Chordata; class Mammalia; order Primates; family Indriidae; genus Indri; species Indri indri. Next base: position 172,452 of record RJWJ010000299.1, read on the forward strand.
GGGCAGAGGTGGCCGGAGGGTGCAGCTCTAGGGCAGCTCAGAGCCCACAGAGGGCGCCTTAACCACAGATTTTTTTTTTTTTTAATTGTATTTTGAAGTAATTTCGGACTTACAGAAGAGTTGCAAAAATAGTGCAGAGATTTACCCAGGTTGTCCCAACGCCCAAGGTTAACATCACGTAGTACAGTTATTAAAACCAGAAAATTAACCTTGTGCAATATACTATTAAAAATCTACAGACCTTGTTTGTTTTTTGTTTGTTTTCAGAGACAGTGTGTTGCTCTGTTGCCCAGGCTGGAGTGCAGTGGTGTGATCATAGCTCACCGCAGCCCCAACTCCTGGCCTCAAGTGATCCTCCCACGTCGGCCTTTCAGAGTGCCGGGATTACAGGTGTGAGCCGTCGAGCTCAACCTTACAGACCTTATTTGAACGTTGCCGATTTTCCCACTAATTTAACTTCTTCTGATCTGGATCTGATCCCACACCCCACACTGCAACTGTTTGCCGTGTCTCCTTAGTGTCCTCTAGGCTGTGACAGTTCCTCAGTCTCTCCTCACCTTTCCTGACCTTGACACCTTTGAAGAGCACTGGCCAGTTATTTTGTAGGATGTGACTCAGTTTGGATTTGCCTGATGTTTTCTCATGATTGGATCGAAGCTGTGTGTTTTGGCAAGAATGCCGCAGAGTGACATCGCGCCCTTCTCGGTGTGTCACAGCAGGGGGTCATGCTGTCACTATGTCTAATTACCAGTGATGGTCATGGTGATAACCTGGCTAATGTGTCTGCCAGGTGTTTCCCGTGCAGAGGTACTGTTTTTTTCCTTTTGACATTAATAAGTATCTTCCAGGGAGATACTCTGGGACTGTGCAAACATCCATCAATGATTCTTGCCTGTAAAAACTTGGTATTGTGGTGTTTGCCTAGTTCCATCAATCCTTCTGCGTTTCTAATTGGGATCCTACTGTAACAAAGAACTGTCGCTCCTCCCCCATTTATTAATTTATTTGGCAATTTATATTAGCATGGACTTTTGCATATTTATTTTAATTTGGGGTTATTATCATCCATTGCTGTCATTGTTGTCTTGCTCAAATTGCCTCAGATTTTGGCCATTAGAAGCTTCTTCAGAGGGGCTCACATATCTTTTCAGTGTGTGCCATCCTTGTTTGGACACTCCTTACTTTCTGGTGCCATAGTCTGCTCCAGGATTGTTCGTCCTGTTCCAGGCCCAGCCCTAGGGTCAGCCACTTCTCCAGGAAGCCCTGGTCCTTTTGTGGGTGAGTGCGATTGGGGTGTGGAGATGAGGGCACCAGGTGTGCTTGTTGCTGCTGGGAAGTCACTGATTGTAGATCTGCTTGGACAAAGAATTCGGAAATACACGTACGCACACCAACTCACGCGCGCATGCGATCTCTATTTCTGTATCCGTCTGTACATACGTTAAGAGCTTGGATACCTCCAGTTTCGAACTAGCACCGCAGGGTTCTTTCTCACCTTTTTCTCTTATTCTTAACACCCTTCTCCAGCAGTGAGAAACCTGGTCTCCTTCGCCACAGTATACGCATTCCACTGATGCTGCTGGCCACAGGAAGTAGTTTCAGAATCGCTAACCCACATTCCTGTGCAAAAGGGATTTGTCTTCAGCCCTAGCATCATGCAGCCAAAATGCTATTTTCCACAGCTCCTTAGGTTTGTGTTTCTCTTTCCCACCCTCTCAGCGTGATGGTTATTCTTTTGTAATAGGTTCATTCGTCGCTGTTTGTGTTGCCTTTGAGTTCCCCACATCTTGGTTGGTCTTACCCATGACTTTTCATTGCTTATTTTACAACTTGGTAAGAAGCCAGAATGTTGGCTATAGGACCAGTCTTGTAAAACATCTTTCTTAAAATTCTCTATTGTCGGCCGGGTGCGGTGGCTCACGCCTGTAATCCCAGCACTCTGGGAGGCCGAGGCAGGAGGATCACTTGAGGTCTGGAGTTCGAGACCAGCCTGAGCAAGAGCGAGACCCCCTCTCTACTAAAAATAGAAAGAAATTAATTGGACAGCTAAAAATATATAGAAAATTTAGCCGGGCATGGTGGCGCATGCCTGTAGTCCCAGCTACTCGGGAGGCTGAGGCAGTAGGATCGCTTGAGCCCAGGAGTCTGAGGTTGCTGTGAGCTAGGCTGACGCCACAGCACTCACTCTAGCCAGGGCAACAGAGTGAGACTCTGTCTCAAAAAAAAAAAAAAAAATTCTCTATTGTCTTGCTTTTCAAAAGTAGATCCTTTTTCTCACCATGTATGTTGCATGCTGATGCTGACTTGCTCTTACTTCAAGGTGATGACGTGCAGAAGGCAGGGAGGTCCGTGCTTAGCTGGGAGGGCCTGTAGTGGATGCATGAGGTCATCACTGCCAGAGAAAGAAAACTGGGGCCCACAATCCTTTTCTAGCTCCCAGAGGGTGCATGAGGATGTGTCCCAGAGTGTCCTCTCTTTCTGCCTGGCTTCTTTCATTCAGAATTGTTTTGAGACGCATCCACATTGCTGCATGTATGCGTGGTTCGTTGCTTTTATCGTCAGGTACTCTCCCACTGTGCGGACATACTGCGGTGTATCTGTTCGCTTTTTGATGGACGTTTGAACGGGTGGCCAGTGTGGGGCTATTGCAGATACTCACACAAGTCCTCCTGTGGACTTGTGCTTTCGTTTCTCTCGGGTAAATACCTGGGAGTCAAACTTTTGGATGATATTGCAGGTATTAAGAAACTGCCAAATTGCTTTTCACAGTGGCTGACCATCTTACATTCCCATCAGCAAGGAGAGTTCCAGGTGTCCTCTGCGTCGCTTGTATGGTCATTCTGATGGGTGTGCAGTGGCATCTCATTGTGGTTCAGATTTGCATTTCCCTAGTGACTTATGATACTTTTATATGCTTATTTGCAATCCATATATCTTTGACAAAGTATTCATTCAGATCTTTTGCCCGTTTTTAATTGAGTTTTCTTTTTATTGAGTTTTAAGAGTTCTTTATATATTCTGGATGCATGGCCATCCAGATACTCGATTTTGTAATATTTTGCCCCATCTCTTCATTCTCCTTTGAGAAGCAGAAATTTAAAATTTTGAGCAACTTTGATTTGTCAGTTTTTCCTTTTATGGTTAGTGTTTGTCTTTGTCCTCCTGCCGGATCTTTGCCTGGCCAATTGTGTTAGCTTTCCAGAGCCTTCGAGGAGAGGTTTTTTATGTTTAATGCAGATCCTTGCTGTTTTTCTCATTAAGATTGGCAAGAAGTGTTTAGTTCACCATTACCAGAGCAGAAGTCAGATTTGTTTCTATCAAATTAATGTTCTATTAAAAAAAAAAAAAGCCAAGTGTAGTTCTGTGCACCTGTAGTCCCAGCTGCTCAGGAGGCTGAAGTGGAAGGATCGCTTGAGCCCAGGAGTTCGATGCCAGCCTGGGAAACACAGTGAGACCTGGTCTCCTAAAAAAAAAAAAAAGAAAGAAAGAAAAAATAAAGTATGTTCTATAAAATAATTTTTGTGAAGATTGAAATTCGAGGTTACTTTAAAATATTTTCTTGACAGCCACTTGACTGATTTTGTCTTATCCATGGAATGTTTAAATTTTTACAGGTTTGCGTTAATGATGATCTCGTTGCAAAGAACTTCGCTTGTTATATATCACCCACGGAGAATAAAAGCCTTGACTATTTAGAGAAACCAAGATTGAATATAAAGTCAGCATCCTTCTCCAATAAACTCAATCCAGCACTTACTCTCTGGCCAATGTTTTTGCAAGGAAAAGATTTTCCAGGAATAGAAAGTGGGTGGATTCTCACCAATATATATTTCCTTCAAATTGTTTTATTTATAATCTTATTGATATAAGCCATACAAACTTTTCTCCACATGGGAACAGAGGCTTGGACTCTGTTTAATATTTAAAGTTTAATACTGATGAGCCTGGTGACAGGTTTTACAGTCCTAACGCTGGTACAGTTTGTTTTTATGAGACCAGGAAAAAACCGTCCTCAGTTTCTTATTAATGTTGTTACGTTTTTAGAAGTCCAGATACTTGTAGTTTAAACATATTAACAAGACAGGGTTTTAAATATTTAGATTTTTAGACATTTTAAAAAGAACTGTTAATTACAGGCTGGGCGAGGTGGCTCACTCCCGTCATCCTAGGACTCTGGAAGGCCAAGGTGGGAGGATCACTTGAGCTCAGGAGTTTGAGACCAGCCTCCTGACCCCATCTCTAAAAAACAAACAAACCAAAAGAAGACCTGTGTATTACAAACGACTCTTACATAAAAATATGAGAAGAGTTAGTCGTGGACCATGCACAGAACAACTTTAAATGTTTCTCTCTACACTCGGTTCTTAGTTCCCCTAGTTAGGTCTCCTGTAATCTTACGGCAAAAGCAGAAGTTATAGCAAGAATTCACATTTTTATTCTGGGTTTTATTTCATGCTTTAATTCTGAAATTTATTCTTTCTGTCAGATTCACATGGCTTAAATTTTCTGGCACAGTCCGTCCGGCATACATGGCGCAAGGGTGTTGTTGGCGACCTGGGGCCAGCTTCTGCAACACCAGGTGAGTTCTGCTAGTTCGATTTATTCTATAGGTAGCATAGAATAGTCTGAAGTGTCTCAAGATTTTAAAGGTTGTTCAGGAGGGCTGCGGTAATTCTCTTTTTCCTTAATTCAGTATAACCAATTTATGATGTAGGTACCAGTGGAGATAATTTGTCCCGCAGTCTATACTTTTAGGTTTTACTGTGATGTAAGGAACATAGGCACCGGTTCACGTGTGGGACGGACCAGCCCCGGCGCAGACCAGTAATTACTGTTTATTCTCAGTGTGTGCATACGTGTTTGTGACTGATTATTTTTTTGCCCCCCCCCATGATTGATTTTTATTTTAAGCAACAGGGTGCGTAAAAATAAGGAAGGCACACTTATGAGGGCAGAAACAGCTAGTCTTTAATTCCACCTCTTCAAGATAGTTAACGAACTGGAATTGCTGGGCACGGGCCGAATTCATCAGCCGCTGTGCTCGGCCCACCCTCTGTGGCGGTTCCTCCACCACATCACTCTTACCTTGGACGTACGAACAGAAGGTCCTCGCCTAACGTCATCGGCGGGTTCTTGGAGGCTGACTTTATAATGAAATGACCTTGAAGGAAACGCTACTCGAGGACATGCTGTACATCGTTAAGGTTCGAGTCACAGTTTCCAAGAACCTGTTGACAGTGTTAGTGAGGACCTAACTGTTCCTGTGGGCGTGTGTTCCATGTGCGTCTGTGGTAAACCACAGCTGCCTTCAAGCATTAGCCAGTTAAAACATTCCCTGCACTTAAAATTATTTGTAATTACTTTGGCAATGCGGTTTATCATAAAGCCACTCAAAATTGTAAAAACACGTCATCTTACCTACTTGTTACGATTTGAGAGTCTTTGTTTCCAAAGTTTTGCAGAGGGAATGTATACAATTTTTATCTCACAGAAATGGGTTGCTATTGTACGTATTTCTTTGTAGTGTTTTTTACCTAATATACAGCTGAACTTCTTTCTAGGTCAAATATAGCCAGTATAACATTTGATTAAGGACACAGTCTCTGATGTGAAACTGTCAGGGTATTGGTCCCACCGCCTCTTCTGGGACATGGGGAGGTGCCGTCCCCACCCTCCCAGGAGTCGGTCGGGTGGCCCCTCTACGTGCAGGCTGTGCTGGGCACAGTGTCTGGCTCTTGGCAGCATGTGTGGCCACTGCCCCAGACTCCGATATGCCTCCCGTAGGGGTTCCCAGGTGAGAATTACTGCTGCAGGTAGCCCTTGTTATTGATGTGGCTGTATTCTTTTCGTTTCCATTGGAGCAGTAAAAACACCGGGTATCTACATCACTGCGTTTAATCATTGCACCGCTTTCCATTGTGTGAATGTGTCATAATTATTTTAAGTAGCCCCAGGTGGTTGGGTGGTCATTGTTGTCTACTCATTGCAGTCAGTGCTGGAATGAACTATGAATATCTCTGAAAAGGAAAATGTTATGATGAACAACAGCAAAAAAGCTAATGTGAGGTGTGGTTGGATTGTCATGCACAAAACAGAATTATTAGGTGTTACTTACCCAAGTAAAGATTTCCCTTGCCTTTAATCATTGTTTGAAGCTATTTCAACTATATCTGAGTTAATTTTTGGTACTTCTGTTTGCAGTTGCCTTATATTTTTCTCCTATTTTTATACAAGATTCAAAAGAGACTTACATTTTTAAAAATCAGAGTGTAATACTTAAATATTTGATTAAACAATCAAATAGTACAGAGAGACTACAATGAAAAGTAACTTTGTGCAACCTCCTCTCACCTCAGGCTGGTCCCTATAGGTAAACCCATTTTTTAAAGCTATTTATTTTGGTAGTTGTCTCTAAATTTTTAAGTAATTATGTACATTTTACTATTACTGGGTTTATCTATTTTAGACATTGTCTTAACTTCCATGACAGATTAGTTCTCTTATCCCTAATTCACACTAATTCATTGCAACTTAATATTTTTTCTTTTATGATTTTGTGTCCTAAGACATCTTTGCTTTCCCTGTGTACATTTAGTTCTGTGATCCATTTCAAGTTGACGATGGGAGGTAAGGGTCAAGGTTTGGTTTTGCTTTTTCCATGCGGGTATCCGTTTGTTCAGGTATACGTAATTTTGTATTCGTGGAGACGCATCTTCAAGGTAGAGTCCTGGGAGAGGATTTCTGGGTCAGAGAATGATTTGTTACATGTTGCCGGGTGCCGTGTTGTCCTGGAGTCCACCAGGGGTCCAGGAGACTGTGCCTGTTTGCCCGTAGCCTCACCGGCAGAGAGTGTCAAGTTTTTGAATTTCTTCAGTCTACAGTGAGAAATAGTATCTTAAAGCAGTGTCCATTTGCATTCCTCTTAACGTGAGTGCCACTTAACGATTTTTTAACAAGTCATACATTTGTTGTGATTAAACACATAGCTGGACTTACTTTCATCATCTCGTTATGTGTTTTCGATTGACCGTGATTTTTCTTTGCTTTTTCTCTCTGTTCTGCTGCTGTTTAACTTTTGACCTTTTTTTCTTTTACTTTTTCCCATTTTTCTTTTATCTATTTCATTTCTCTTGGCCTTAATTTTTTTATATCCTCATACTTTCTAGCAGAGTTTCAAGGTAATCATTGTCTAGCCTTCTCACCTCAAGAACCTTACATTTTGTAGTCTAAAATTCTTCCGTATTTGTTCCCACTGTTTTCTAGAGTTTTAGTTTTAACTTGTTGTTGAACATACACATTTTGCACTGTTTCTGTTTTTGTTCTGTGGAGCTCAGCTGCTTGGAGTCGAATCCCAGATCTGTGCTTTATCAGCTGAGCAGACATAGGTAAGTTCTTTCACCTTTCTGAGCCTCCTTTTCCTCATCTGAGGAAGTGGGACATAATTGTGTCATATAGGAGCCACATAGAATTCAGTAAAGTAAAATCCTATCACATAACACTGAGTTAGTGAATGCATATAAATCATTTAGTGGAGTAGTTCTTGATGTATTATAAGCACTAAGTAAATGTTGGTTGTATTATTAATATTGTCATAGTGCTGACTTATTTTTCTTCTTTCTCAAGTCCATACTTTAGCAGTTCTTCTAGTAGGGGCCTGTAGGTAGGGTGTGTTAAAGTAAGATAGTGGTTATGCTGGATGTAGTATTTTAGGTTCTTGGTTATTTTCCTTGAGCACTGAAGATAATACTTAATATTACAAATCTGTTGGTCTTTCTAAGTAAGTGGTACGTTCTCTCAGTTGACTGTTGAGATTTTCTTTTTATCTTTATTATTTCTGCAGTTTCTTTGCAGTGTGGTAACAAGTGGATGGTTAAAATGTGTTCTGTGGACACTCGGAATTGTTCAATTACAGAACTCATGTCTAACTTGAGTTTTTGAAGAGTGTTAGATGTTAACATCTTTAAAGACGTTTTTCTTCCTCTTCTCTTCCTGAATCTGAAAGCTGTAGGTCACTGTTTCCTCATCTGTCATTCATTTCTCTTAGCCTATTTTTTATATTTTCTATCTTGTATTTCTCTGAACTGATTTCTGAGAGATTTTCTTAATTTTTTAGTTTGCCATTTTTTCTCTTTGCTTCTAGCTTAATATTTAATTCATCTTTTGAGTTTTCAATTTGATGACTACTTTTTATTGCTTAGAGTTCTAATTGGCTCTTTTTTATGTTTATCTGTCTTTTCACCTGTTTTGTTTCATAAATACTATCCATTCTTTTATTTCTTGGATATTTTATCTTAAAAGTTTTTTAATTTTACAAATTTTTATTAGTATATAATTACTGAGAGGAAAATGTAAATGTACAGTTTAATGAGTTTAATGGAAGTTTAAAGCTGTATCACCCAAATCCCTATTAAGATATGAGCATTTTCACCTCCCCAGAAAGATCTTCTGGTCCCCTTCCCCTGCAAAGGCAGGCGTTGCTCTGCTTTCTATCCTCATAGCTTAGTTTTTCATGTTTGTGAGCTTTCTTTGCTCAGTCTTAATGTCCGCCAGACTTCTCCTGTGCCATGGATTTAGAAGTTCTATCCTTTTTGTTGCCGAGTAGTGTTCCGTGGTACGAATATATTGTGGTTTATTTATCCATTCTTGTGTCCGTGAACAGTGGGGTTGCTTTCAGGTTGTAACTATTATAAATAAAGCTACAATTAGCATTCTTTGCAAGACTTTATGGGCATACGTTTTCATTTATTTTTGTGGAACTATTTAATAGTGAAATGGTCGGATCGTGAAGTATGTGAATGTCTGTAGGAATTGCCAAACTGTCCGCAGAAATACCTTTCTATGTGGCTGCTTCCTCACAGCACAGTAGCTGGATTCCAAAAACAAGCACCCAGGAGAGCAAGTCCTAAGTCCGGCGCTTCTGTGATCTCGCTGTGGAAGTCGCGTGGCGTCACTTCCGTGTTGTTCTGAGCTCACCCAGCTTCCTGGGAAAGGAATGCAGACCCCACCTCTCGCTGGGGGTTGGAGGGTGATGCTGGGAGACGTTATCGTGGCCCTGTCGGGGAAACACTCTGCCAAGTTGGGAAAATAAATTAGGCTCCTTTCTTAGCAGTCTGGTACGGGAATTGTTAGAACTTGTAAATCTTTTTACAGTAAAGGTTGAAACAAGATTCTAAAATTTAATTCCCTCAAGCAAGGTTTAATACAAAACCCTATTCCATAATAATTTTATGTATTAAGATTTTAGAATGGTATCTATTTTTTTACTTCTTTTTGTCCTATATTCTATCTGTTAATACTATTTTTAAGGCAGCTTTTTTACACTATTTTATTTTGCAGATAAAGCTATAAAATGTAATGTGGATTCATCGAGAGAGTCACCAAAAGATAAATCCGAAAAGAAACAGCATTGCAGCTCTTTAAAAGATATAAATAAGGTTGTGTATTTTAAATGTTCCTTAAATGTAAACTTTATATAATATTGATTTTAGAATATTCTCTTTCGAAAGCCATTAGGAACCCATGGCATTCTATTGGGAACAATGAGTAGAAAATATATTTTCTATTCAGAAATCCTTGGCTATTATAGTTTTTTTCATGAAAAAATACAGTACGCACGTTTGCTTATTTTGAAAGAACAAGGTAACTCCAGCTCACCTTGTGCCGCATTCTTGTTCTTGGCCCAGTGGCCTTCCTACAAAATTGAGTATTTATTCTCATTTTAACAAGACTGTGAATATCTGGGATTTGGGGAAATCCTAATAGTTAAGTTCAAATCTAACCTGCCCTTCAGGCTCTTTGACAAAAGAGGTAAAAGTAATTGCAGAACATTTTAAATACTGATTATCTGAAGGGCCCAGTGTGGTGGCTGTAACCCAGCACTTTGGGAGGCCAGGAGTTCAGGACCAGCCTAGGCAATATAGCAAGACCCCATCTCTACAAAAAATTAAAAAATGAGCTGGGTGTGGTGGCGCATGCCTGTAGTTCCAGCTCCTTGGGAGGCTGAGGCAGGAGGATCACTTGCGCTTAGGACTTTGAGGTTACAGCGAGCTGTGATTGCACCACTGCACTGCAGCCTGGGTGACAGGGTGAGACTGTAAATAAACACATACCTACGTATCTGAAATGCCAGCTGCCTGCTGTTTGGACGTTTCAATCTAGGGGTTATGGCAATGGCATAATGGCCCAACTTTCCAGTTCTTCGTCCTTCCATATCTGTGCGTGCATGAAAACTGGCTGGAATGGTGGTTTATGAGAACAATTCCCATGGAATTTTGGCTCCAAAAGAATATATGTCTTGCTAGCATACATATTCTTTCTGAACAAAACTTTTTTTTTTTTTTTTTTTTTTTTTTTTTACAGTGTGTTGCATCTGCAGCATACTGGCCGACAAAAAGAGGCATAACCATATATGCTGATCCAGATATGTCAGCAGCAAGGTATGATTTGAAAATTCAGTGTAATCAACTGGAGATTTGAGTGTAATGTTGTCTTATACAGTGTTCTGTAAGACTGATGACAGGAAAGTGTTCCATTTCCAAAAAAGAGCGGCCCAGGAAATTGTGATTAAACATATATTAAAGGAAAAATATTGTGACAGTTGGTCAGCACAGTTGACTGAAAACCAGCAGTGGCTCTAGAGCTCCCTATCACCTTGTTGGACGAGTTGTTTGTGGAGGGCAGGTGCAACAAAGGTCGGCACAGCGTGATCTGGACGTGCAGAACGGCCGGCGTGGGCCCGATGGCAGTACGAGGCGACTGGTTACGAGTGGGTGGAAAGCAGAGAATGGTTTGCTGTCTTCTCAGAGTTGAGTGTCAAAGGCTTTGACCTTGTCTTCTTTAAGATACACGTCAGTGACATTCATCAATCACAGAAAGGATGTTGTGTTATACCACTTTGTGTAAAGTACAAGAACTCAAAATAGTATACTTTCATTTTTCTACTTCTGGACTTTATGGTATTGTTGTCATACATTTTATATATATTATATAATTTTATATATATTATAATGCTGGAATCTATCATCACATTCATTTAAACAGTCCATTATCTTTTAGAGAGATTAACCCCAAAAAAATCTTTACCTATGTAGTTACGTTGGTGCTTTTCGCTTGTTGTATAGATCCGTATTTCAATCTGATATCATTTTCCTTCTACCCTAAGGGCTTTCTTTAATATTTCTTATATTGTGAGTCTGCTGCTGATCAACTTTTTTAGCTTTTAAAAAATAATTTATCTGAAAATTTCTTTTAGCTTCATTTTTGAAAAAATTATTTTGCCAGGTATAGAACTCCAGGTCGACATTGCTTTTCTCTGTATTTCAAAGATTTGCCCCACGGTCTTCTTGCCTGCGTTGTTCCTAATGCATTACGTACTTTCATCTTTTTCTTTCTTCTCTTTCTTACTGGTTTGAGCAGTGTAATATGCCTTGGTGTAATGTCTGTCATATTTCTCATGCCTGAGGTTCATTAATGTTCTTCGTTTGCAGCTTTCTGTCTTTCTTTAAATTTGGGATGTATTCAGCCATAATTTCTACATGTATTTTGGCTGCACCAGTCTCTTTCCTCACCTTTTGAGACTCTGATGAAACAAATATCAGGCATTTTGATATTGTCCCCAAGGTCCCTGAGGCTCTTTTCATTTTTATCAACGTTTTTTCTTGCTATTCTTCAGATTAATAATCCTGCTGATCTGTTAGTTAACTCTTCTGTTATCTCTGTTCTGCTGTTGAGCCCGTCTGGTGGATATTTTATTTGGTATGTTACATTTTTCATTTATAAAGTTTTCATTTGATGTTTTAATAGTTTATATTTCTTTGCTGAAAACTTTTATTTTTCTATTCAAGAGTACTCCCTTTTCTTTTCTTTTTCTTTCTTTTTTTTTTTTTTTTTTGAGACAGAGTCTCACTCTTGCCCAGGCTGGGGTACAGTGGCCTGATCATAGCTCACTCTGGCCTCGAATTCCGGGGCTCAGGCGATCCTCCTGCCTTGGCCTCCCAAAGTGCTGGGCTTACAGGCGCGAACCACTGCACCCGGCTCATTTTCTTACGGAGCGTGGTCACAGCAGCGGCGTGAAAGTGTTTGGTAAATCCCATCTGGGTTCCCTCAGCGTGGCACCTACTGATTGTCTCTTCCCCGACAGTCCATCTCATCTTCCTGGTTCTGGGCATGTGAGTAACTTTGGGTTGTAGGAGTTGTAGTCTGGACAGTTTGATTATTATGTTGTGACACTCAGGTTTTTGTTAAAAATCTCCTAGAGAAGGTTGATTTTTGTTATTGTCGTCTGTCTTGGCAAGAGGTCGACAATTCCACTGGGTTCAGAGCTCAAATTGTTTCACTGTCCGTGGGTGACGGTTGCAATGTTTGCCCAATTCCAAGCCGTTGGTGTGCTGCTTTGGGTCTGTTCTGCATATTCTCAACTTAGGGTGAGGCTGGGGCTTGTGTTGGTTGTAAAAAGAAATTGGGGAACCCCTACCCATCTCTCTATTTTCAGGATTTCCCTCACATGTGAGAGTTTCTGGATGTTCCTTCTCCCTGTTCTTCTGGCCACATATTCATAGATAATTTCTCCTGGAGAAATTACTGTGCAGTAACGTGGGATTGGGCCCCTTTGGGAACAAAGCAGAGATAGAAATAAGGGAGCAAGAAAGATGGAGATTTTCCCCACGCAGCCTTTGGACCCCAGGGTTCCTGCTTCCTGGTTCCTCCAGCTGCAGGGATAGGTTTTCTCTTGGGCTTTACATATTGCCGTTGCCTGTGCCACGTGTGGCTCCCAGATGGAGCTGACCTCACGGCAGGGGCAAGAGAGAAAAAGACGAAGAAAAGAAAATCAGCGGCGATTCCCTACACTGTCCTGTTTAAATGGTGCATCTCCCCAGTTCTCTGGCTTGAAAAAGGGGAGGTCTCTCGCAGAGCTTTTTGTTTGTCTGTTTTTAGAGATGGGATCTTGCTCTATTGCCCAGGCTGGAGTGCAGTGGGTGATCATAGCTCACTGCACCCTCCAACTCCTGGGCTCAAGTGATTCTCTCCCGTCTCAGCCTCCCAGGTCACGGGGACCACGGGTGTGAGCCACTGCACCCGGCGCTCTCTTGGCGTTTCTGATGTCTGCATCTGCCATACAGTTCACCTTGGGTCAACACCAGGAAATAGAGACCCAGGAAATGCTCTGTGATTCTGTTGGTTTTTCAAGTGTTTACTTCTCTCCCTGTTGTTTTGTGCCTCATCCAAGGTTTCTGGCTGTAGTAAGTAGGAGAAGCTGTGGTGTGCTTGCTTCACCTTGGCCAGCACCAGAAGTTTCCACAGTGATTTTCATACCTAAAGGGCTAAGCTTCAGTTCTTCCAGAAATGTCCTTATGTAGATAAACCAATTCCTCAGTGGTACTTCTTAAATTTTCTCCTGGAAAATAAAGATATTTTCATGCTTGGGGTCAATGGGTTTGCAAGTTTTCATGAATGTTTTTCAATTTCTAGTTCTTTAAGTCAGAAGCCAAACGAGAAGCCACTTAGATCGGTGGAGAAGAAAGAATACGATGAGAAGAATGGTTGCGTGAAGTAAGAATTTTTTTCTTGGCCTGAATTGTTTATTTAAATAATTATAATAAAATTGTAAACAAAATGAATTTACATATTTTATCATTAATTTCAAACCTGTATTCCCACGAAAAGATATACACACAGTAAGTCTCCTGTGGGCTTTGAAGTAAGTTTTTTCTTTTCCATTCACTGGGGTAGATTTTTCTGTTTGAAGCTTTGTTCCAGTGTCAGTAGTTGTTTTCTACTACTTCCTGATTCTTGTGGTGAATTTTACACAATGAATTAGAGGGACAGGTGTGGTAGCTCATGCCTTTAATCCTAGCACTTTGGGAGGCCAAGGCGGGAGGATTGCTTGAGGTCAGAAGTTTAAGACCGGTCTGAGGAAGAGCGAGACCCCATCTCTACAAAAAAGGAGGCATGGTGAGGCATGGTGGTACGTACCTGTAGTCCCAGCTACTTGGGAGGCTGAGGCAGGAGGATCGCTCGAGCCCAGGAATTCGAGGTTGCAATGATCTGTGATGATGCCACTGCCCTCTAGCCCAGGCAATGGAGTGAGACCCTGTCTCAAAAAAAGAAAAAAAGAATTAAGTTACAGTTGATCTTTTGGGCTGTTGATTTTCTGTGGGTTGGTGTTTGGTTTTTTTCTCATTTTTCTGATGTTAAATAAGTCCACCACCTGCTAGAGAAACTATTAACAACAGAGTGAGTGATAACTTCATTTTATACTTATGTAATCTATAAAAGATTTTCGTACCAATTCTTATGGTACTTTTTACCATACTAGCCTAAACAATTTCACATTCCAAGTAACTGTGGCTACTCTGGAGCCACCAGAGCAAAGAAGGGTTTAAGACAGTTGGGAGGTGGGTAGGTCCTATTGTATCCACTGATTGGCCCGGGGGGTCGGAGGGAGGGCATTGACCACGCAGCTGTGCGGGCTGGGCTGCCCAGTTTCCCAGAGGCCGTGCTGATGACTTACAAGGACCTGTTACCCCTCAGGAGCATCTCACAGTATCCTAGGGCCAAGGCATCAAAGGCTGCCATGGAGCCCCCAGAGCCGGGCACGGCGTCCATGCACCTGGCTGACGCTCTCCTCCCAGGGCAGGCCACCACCCTAATACCTGAAGGTTTTCCTCTTCCAGTGGCTGTTTCCTGTGGAACAAAAGGCCTTACTTTATTCATGCAGCTCATTTCTTTCTTTTGTTATTTTAAATTACAAGCTGGTAAATTAACCCCGAAATATTCTATTCCTTTTGTTTTTGTATTAGAGAGCTCTGTCTCACCTCCTGTTCTGCTAAGTGTTCTTTACTCAGAACCCACTGACAAAACTGCATCAGTTATTCTGTCAGTCCGCCGTGGGTTCCGGGGAGCCTTGGAGTGGCTCGAGATTAAAGAGCAAAGAAGAAAGAAGGCAGCGGTTTTCTTAGAAACACGAAGATGAGCTGGCGATCATGCGATCCTTCTCCTTGACCAGAGCAAGTGGCCCTGGATTGCCTGTGCTGTTTGCAAAGTCTGGAGAACCATGGGCCCGCCCTCTCTGGTCAGAGTAGTGAAGACGCCCTTTCCTCAAGGGTGCTCAGTCACGGGTTTGCAGAGGTCACATCGCTGTAACTTAAAATGTGGCGGTAATAATAACGGCAGCGTTAGAAAAGGGGACACAGTGACCGTGGCATGTTGCCAGAAATCCTGCTTAATCGCCTCTGTTTGAAGGCTGTTGTTTTCTTGCCTGCTTCTAGCACTGATAGCATTGCTTAAGTTTGTAAATTCCAGCAAGCGGTTCTGTTTCTTTTTCTTTAGACCTGTTCTTTCATGTAACACATTTGGAAACCCTGAAATTACAGTAAGTTGAGTAGGAGGTCCCCCAGATGCGGTCTTTCCCATGCCAGGATCTCACACCACCTTCTCCTTTGGAATCCCGGATCCTTGGGTGGGGGAGAGCATGTCAGGGTCCACATCCAGAGTTCAAGGGCCCAGGTGGCCAATTTCTCTTCAGTGATTTTGGGTATCCAAGAGAGACTGCTCTGTTCACTTAGAGCTTCTGGAGATGACTAGGCAGCTTAGATTGGGTCTGAGATATAATTTCCAACCTGTGGCCAACTTCATCAGCTGCCCTGGGGTGTATGCTGGGGGTCGCAGATGAAACTCAACTCTGGTTGGTAGTGACTCTCTGAGCATGATTGATGATTGATTTTAGACAAGGTCTTGCTGTGTCACCCAGGCTGCAGTGCAGGGGCACGATCGTAGCTCACTGCAGCCCCAGACTCCTGGGCTCAAGTGATCCTCCCACCTCAGCCTCCTGAGTAGCTGGGAATACAGGCACGCACCACCACGTCTGGCTTGTTTCTTTGTTTGTTGTAGAGGTGGAGTCTCACTGTGCTGCCCGGGAGCATTATTTCATAGAGAATTTTGACACTATAGCCAGAAGCCCTAGGGAGAGTACTTTTGTGATTGATTAAGATGTCCTATGCCAGGCACAGTGGCTCATGCCTGTAATCCCAGCACTCTGCGAGTCCTAGGCGGGAGGATTGCCTGAGCCCAGGAGTTCAAGGTTACAGTGAGCTGTGATCGCACTACTGCCCTCCAGCCTGGGAGACAGAGCAAGAGCTTGTGTCTTAAAAAAAAAAAAAAAAAGGTTCTGGGTGCAGGGGAATGCGGTGGTGGCCTACTTGCCACTCATTTGTCATCTTTGATGTGTGACGTAACCCTGTAGCTTTCTTGGCAATTGTTTGCCTTTCCATCTTTCCTGCGCCCTCGTACCTCCTATAATATACATTCTTTGTTCTTCATTTGTCTTCCTGTAAACATTTTAACATATGCCTGCTTTGTGCCATCCATTTAGTTAAGATAGAAATTTTCTGTATTCTTTATAATATTGCTTCGACCTCAGTTTGAACAGCAGTGCTTATTAAAGCCTGAAGTGACACAGGCCGTTGAATCCTTCCTGACCAGAGCCCTCAAGCCGTCGAGCCGTGCAGTAAGAGGGCACGGTTACTTCTCTGTTCTCGCAGAGCTGTTTGGTTTACCCGAAGGTAATAATTGTCTTCTAGTGTTTTTTCTTTTCTTGGCTTTCTGTGCATCTCTGCTGATCGATCTCCAGACTTCTCCTCAGTTGTCTGAACTCAGTTAAACTCAACGTTCTCACTCACATGTCCTCAGAAACCTCTCCAGAGCCTTCCATCCTGCTTTGGTCTGTCTGATGCATCATCCTGTGTTCATCGTCACCAACATCCTGTAACTGTCTCGAATCCAACGCCCTCTTTTCCGGATACTCTACCTTCCTCTTACTTGGCTTACCCCCTCATTTTGGTGGTGAACGTCCTCCAGTAGCTTCCTGGGAAGGGAAAGACGAAACACAAAATTTTTAGGGACTTTGCATAAATGCTTGTAGACTATCCTCACATGCGGTCAGCAGTTCGGGTATGGGTTTTGAAGGCATTTCTACTTTATCTTCTAGTTTCTAGTGTTGTCATTGAGAAGTCCGCTCCATTCCGATTCCTTATTCTCTATATATGACTCTCTTCTCCCTTTCTCTCTCTCGGATCCCTAGAGGATCTTCCCTTCGTTCCCAGTGTTTGGAGGTTCCACTGTTGTGCTCGGCGCTTGGTGGACCCTTTCGGTCTGTGACCCGCGTCCCTCATTCCTGGGAAGTCCTCTTGATGTTTTCATTGCTCTCCTCTGCTGTGTGTCGTCTGTCTGCTTTCAACAACTCCTGTGACTCAGGTGATGGACCATCTAGATCAGTTGTGTCATTTTTAAAAAATATTTTTTCTTCCATTTTTTTTTTATCTCTGCAAAAACAAAATAAAGCACAAACTTTACTTTTTGGAATGTTTGTACAACTTTGTCCTCTTATTGAGTTTTTTATTTCTAATGTCACATTTTTAATTTGCAGGAGTTTTCCTTTTGTTGTCTTTTTCTTACAGTGTCCTATCCTTGTTTCATATGTGTGATGCCTTCTCTCATTTTCCTAAGGATACTAATGATCTGGGGGCAAGTTTTTTTCCTCCCTACCCTTTCTTGCAATTAGCATTACTCTGCTTTTGTTTTTTGTCTCTAAGGTTAGAGGCTCTCCTCAGATGTCTGTGGTCCTGGACTGTCTGCTCATGTTTTAACTTCAGGGCCTAGTGAGCCAACCTGGGTCTCTGAGTGTACAGAGGCTTGTTGACCACGGGTCTCACCGTGGAGCGAGCTGCTTGCGGGGGGACCTTCGCAGTCAGTCTCTCTGGTCTTTTCTCTTAGGGACGTCAGATTTCCCAAGGAAGGCTCCTGCTGTCCTCAGTGCTGAGTGGCAGAAGCCGGCTGGAGTCTCGTTATTTAGCACCTTCCTCTTCAGTACGGTGCCTCCATTCTCAGCTGTGTCTCCGGTGCCCCGGTCCTGAGAGTTTTGTTTTGGCCTCTCCGGAGAATCACACCCTGGTCTTCCCAGGGTGGGCGTGGGTAGCCGTCTGGTACTGAGACGGGCAAGACGACCCAGAGCCGCCCCCTTTATCTTAGCTTCCTGCTGCTCCGCCCCAGCCAGAGGAGCCTGGTCCTAATCCCTGAGTGTTCTGAAGATGAGAGCCGGGCCTCCCATGGCTGGGTCAGTTCAGCTGGCTCGGATCTATGGAGTCCGTGACCACCCGCCCATCTGTTTTCTAGCTTCTGAAATTTTGTTTCGGAATATTGTCTACCCTGTGGTTCCTGCCTTCATTGCTGCTTTTAAAAAAATAGCTTCATTGAGATCTCATTCATAGACCATAAAATTTACCCTTTTAAAACGTACAATTCAGTGGTTTTTCGTATATCCACAGACCATCACCATTGTCTCATTTCTGAACAATTTCTTCACCCCCCGCCCCCCCAGCCACCCAAAATTCATGTCTGTTAGCAGTCACTCTCTATTTCCCCTCTCCTCATCTGCCTCTGTGGATTTGCCTATTTTGGATATTATGTATAAATAGAGTCGTAAGAGTATGTGGTCCTTTGTGACTGGCTCTGTCCACTTAGTGTAATGTTTTCAAAATTCATCTCCGTTGTAGCACAAGTAAGGACTTTGTTCCTTTTTATGGCTGAACAATAATCCATGGCATGGATACAGCACATTTTATTTATCCATTCGTTGGTGGATGGCATTTGGGTCTTGGGGCTTTTGCATTTATTAAAAACCCACATACAGGAATGGGGTTTTGGGAAGGCGCAATTCGATGTGCGTATTTAATCCGCCCTCTTTCCCCTGAAGTCCCCACCACCCGTGTGGTTCGTGAGTTTTGCCGCCGTCACTGTCCTTGCCCATACTGCAGCTGGGGCTGGTATAGAAGAAGAGGTTTCAGGTTTTTCCTCTCAATTAGCAGAGGTTGCGGTGGACCAGTCCTATCTGGTCTTGTTTTCTTATCCACAAAATAAAGACAGTGAAGTAGAGCAGTGGATCCTGAGCTTGGCCGGGCCCGTCTCGGACGCTCTCAGAGGGGCCCAGACGGCAGGGTGGACACAGCACAGGTACAGGTCTGGCCCGGCCGGGAGGCACCACGGCCCTTGTAGCTTCATGTAACCCAGCGGAATGGAATGAGCAGCTGTCGTACCGCTGTGCCTTGGGCTATTTAGTCCATTCTACCTCTGTCAAGGAAGAATTAAAAAATAGCTCAGTTGAGGAAATGTAAACACTTGTTTCTTCAAATTGTTTTTAACTATTTTACAGATTACTGCAGTTTTTAAATCCTGATCCTTTGAGAGCTGATGGCATCTCTGACCTGCAGCAGGTATCACAAGCCCTAAAAAAGTGAAAAAAGAGAGAAAACGATTTATTCTTTAAATTCTTCTCCTTTCTTAGTTGAGCATGACGGTGCACACCTGTAGTCCCAGCTACTAGGGAGGCTGAGGTGGGAGGATCGCTTGAGCCCAGGAGTTCCAGGCTGCAGTCTGGGTGAAAGAGCAAGACCCCATCTCTTTAAAAAAAAATTCTTCTCCTTCCTCCCTCCAGTCTTGAGATTAGAAGAGAAATCTCTCTTTACCTAAAGACATCCTTTTAGAAGTTATCTAGTGGATTGCTTCAGAAAAATTGCCCTTTTTTTAGTTGAGTAATATTAATAGATGATCTTCCTTTCATTTGGGTAATTTTGTTGTTTTTTTTTTAAATCATATTTACCCAGGGTTTTACATTGAAATCTGTATTTTCTTCATTTTCGTAAAGTTCTTGATATTCTGTGCTGATACCTCGTTGTCTACTTGACATACGCAGTTGCAGAAGCTGAAGTCCGGCGCGCGGCCTCCCGTCGTGGTGCTCCGGAACAGGATCGAGCCCTGCCTGACCGTTGACATGTCGCCACTCTCGGCAGACTTGAAAAAGGTGAAAGTGCCCTTAAAACCAGACTCGTGGAGAAATACCAACCTTTTCTAACACGGAAGGATTTTTTTAACAAGCATTTATAAGGTTGCATTTCTTTGCCTTTGAAATTCTCTTCTAAGCTTTTGGTACTGATTTCTCATTCTTAAGTCCAGATTAACTTCTTATAAGTGAATAATTCTTTTGTGGAGAAGCCATTGAATAACCATAAATCCTCTTCTGAGATAAGTTTTCGAATGTGACTCTGGAAAGGGGCTTAAAAGGGGCAACAAGTCACCTGGGCAATCGTAATGTACTTCCCAGCCATTCTTTTCAAAATCGCTTCAGAGACCTGTGGTTTCATTTGGCACATGGATCATACATGTTTATCTACTTCCTTCCTGACTTAAAAAAAGTTTAAAAGGGTAAAACTGCGAGGATGCATGGAATGAAAGAGAAGTCTCTGGTGGACGAGGAATTTCCCCAGGCCTTTAGAGGATGGACAGCAGGTGGCCGAGCGAGGAGTGAGGCGACGGGGCCCTGAGCCTCCTACCCTGTTTCCTGGACACCTGCAGCCCGTTCGTGTTTTTCACAGGAGGGAGGTTGGAGGCTCTTTTTGGAGAAACTGAACGGCCGTGACCTTTAGATGGTGCTGTTTGGAATTCTCCCCTAAAAGTGCCTGCTTGCTGCTCTCTCCCTACGGTGTGTGGCAGTCACGTGGTGACGAGATCCGCCGTGCCATCAGAGCTTCTAGTCGGGGTTTTGTGTCTGCCTATTCAGTACGGCCAGACGTCAGGGATCATGGACGTTGGAAGCAAGACTTTACCTTCAAAGACAAAAACAGACTCTGGAGGAAGCGAACAGCGCAGGGAGCAGGAGAAAATGTTGGAGAATACGTATTCTCAGAGAAGATGTTGCATCCATTTAACAATAATGGGGCTTTAAAACAGGAATAGTCAGAATAAAAAGGGTTCTTGGAAATTTAAAATGTAGAAATTTTTAAAAATCACTAGTAGGTCTGAGATATAAAATAGAAGCTAACTATTAGAATGTAGAAAAAAAGGCAAAGAGATGGAAATAGGAGAAAAAAATTGAGGGTCGGTTTGAGGTCCAGTAGCTGAAAATGGGATTTCTAGAAAGAATGAAGGGGGAGAGGGCAGGAAATTCTTTTTTTTTTTTTTTTTTTGACGGTCCTAGATCATTTATTAGGTTTGAATTTTACAAACATCACTTACGTTAGCGGTAACGGTGGAGCTGGAGAGTACTGTGCCTTCTCCAAGCTGCACGGGGCGAGGACCACCAACAGGTGGCGGAACTCATGGCCCTTTCCAAGGCTCTCGCGGCCTGCAGCTGTCAGCCCGCGCCTGTGCTTGTGGACTGGTCTGGTGATCCACCGGGTGTCAGGATTTCTTGTGATAGCTTTATGGAATGGATCAATGAGGATAACCTCAAAAAACGTTATGTGGAATCTTCACCAACCCAGTAAGAATCGAGGACTCTTAGAGCCCACAGTGGCATCCAGCTCACTCCTCGGCAACAGGCTGAAGGCTTCGTGCAAACTTCAGCTGGTTAACACCACGATGGACAGGCTTGCCATGGGTTGCACCCTTAGGAACTGGGTGTTTACGGCCACTGTGGTGCATGCAGATCCTATATGTGGCATAACCTTGCTTGGCCTTGTGTCCCAGTCCGCGCGCTTTATCCGGCCAGGTGGGGCAGGGGCCCCCTGTGGAGCACAGAGAGCTGGCAGTATCGCCAGCAGTGGACCCTCAGATGAAAGCGCATGACATCAGACTGCTTCTTCCTCCGTAGCTCCTGGATGTCCTTGTATGCACCCAGAAGGAGGGAGAAAATTCTGAGGGTTAATGCAGGAATATTTTCTGGACCTAGTGGACATGAATCTCCAAATTAATAGTCTGCCTACTACATAGGCCCAACACAACTGACGAATAAAGATATTGGATTCATTGTTGTGGAGCATCTAACCTTGAGGGATTCAGAGACCGTGAGAGCGTCTAGAAAGAAGAAACTGGTCGTACACACAGGACCAGGAATCAGAATGGCTTCAGACTTCTCCACAGTGTACCAGAGGAGGATTGACTACAAAATTTTGATGGAAAGTTATTTCCAGCTGGGCGTGGTGGCTCACCCCTATAATCCCAGCACTCTGGGAGGCTGAGGCAGGAGGATTGCTTGAGCTCAGGAGTTCAAGACTAGCCTAAGCAAGATGGAGACCCTGTCTCTACCAAAAATAAAAAAATTAGCCAGGAACAGTGGCATGGGTCTGCAGTCCCAGCTACTCAGGAGGCTGAGGCAGGAGGATCGCCTGAGTTCAGGAGTTTGAGGTTGCAGTGAGCTGTGATGATGCCACTGCACTCTACCCAGGGCAACACAGTGAGACTGTATCTCAACAACAGCAACAAAAAAGTTAGTTCCAACCTAGAGGTCCAAACTCAAATTATCAGTGAAGTGTCAGGGTAGAATGAAGGTATTTTCAGACACGTAACGTCTCAAAAAATTTATTCTCTGCGCCCTTTGTCACGAAGCAGTTGAAATGTGTTCTCCACCAAAACAGAGAAGTAAACCATGTGGGTTGCAGACAAAAGGGTGATGGCAGGGACGGTCCCAGGAGAACAGCCAGATCCCAGGTGCAGAGAGCACTGGGCTTGGGGACAGGGGAGGAGGACCGCCCGCAGGCAAGAGTGCCACCAAACTCGGCCTTTTCGAAGGTAGCGTCTGTGTGGCCGGAAAGGTCTGTTGGAACACTCGGGCTTTAGTGGCAGTTACATCGAAAAATCGGCAAATAAAAGCATGTTTCTAAAAAGCTTCACAAGCGGAGCTAATAAACTGGCAGGTTATTCGGAGAATAAGGAGAAGAAACCACATCCTGATGCCACTGAGCTTTTAGCTCCTGGTCGTGGACCACCTATCGGCTCCTTTTACTTTGGGGCCCGCAGAAGAGGGAATCTTGTAAGAGGAGTTTGGTACCCTGTTAAAGATTCGGGGAACTTAGCAAGGTAGGTCTTGGAAAATACCGGGTTAGGCTACGTGCAGTGGTGGTCGGAGTAAAGTGAGCAACGAGACGGGGTTTCTGTTAGTTTTCTCTGCTTTATCACGGCTTTTGGTTGTTGATGTTTTGTAGGCTCTTCAAAGAAAGAAATTTCCGGGACCCAGCCACACAGAGTCTTACTCCTGGCCCCCCATAGCGCGAGGCTGTGACGTGGTTGTCATTTCTCACTGTGGAAACGACCCTTTGCTGTACCTTCCGCCAGTGCTCACCATTCTGCAGACGGGCGGCTGCTACAAGTCCCTGCCGAGCAGAAACGGAGTAAGTTGAAGACAGTTCGGTTTCTGAACAAAGCGGGTTAAATATTTATTTTTAAATTGTATACCTGATGTTACACAACTTGGCTTTCAAACTGCCAGGACAGAAACCGGCCTGCGAGGAAGTTCCTCTCTCTCCTGGCACGGCAATGCTCGCACAGCGAGGCTCACCTTGAGCCCCAGCTGTGGGCTGTTGGCCAAAGCTTTTAGAGATGAATATTTAGCTTTCAAATGATTTCACTGACATTAATTTATCTAACTGTCACGACAGCCATGTCAGATGATCAGGCCGTGTATTGTTTTCACCATTTTATAGATGAGAAAATTAAGCTCAGGGAAGGTTACTGGGATGAATTTTCAATAGCTGGCAAGTGGTGGAAGTGGGATGAGAATTTCAGTTTCTGCTGCCTTGTCCCATGTTCTTTGAACTATTTCACAACACCCTACACTGTTTTATAACCCTTCTTAACTTTTATCATGGGCGAGAATCTGGAAATGACCGAGAGAGGCGATGGCAAGGAGAGAAAGGGGGCGCAAGGCTCAGCGGTGGTGGGCAGCGACGTCTGCTTTGCTGGGTGTTGGCGCTTGGGGGACTGATGGACGTGAAACCTCCATATCAGACAGCGGCTCGCAGGACGCACTACAGACGGTTCCGCCACTCATCGCATGGCAACAAATAGCAGCACAAAGACATATTTAGAGTTGCTGTTAGAAAAGAGACTAGTTTATTTTTCTAATTATACCATGCAGTTTAGTGATTTCTCTTTAGAAATTTGCATTTGCCGTACATGGTGCTTAGGAGCAGGGGATCTGGAGCCAGACGCCTGGGTTCAAATCCTGTTGCTACCATGTATTTGCTGTGCAGCCTGGGGCATCTGACTTCTCCTCTCTGTGCCTCAGACTCCTCATCTGTGAAATGAAGTAATAATGGGCCCTACCCCATAAGAGTACTTGAAGGACTAAGTGAGTTAATACCCTAGGAAAATCTGATTCAATGTGTCTAAATCTATTTTAATGAAATTATATTTTAACTTTTCTGACCTCAATGATGATGATAGAAAAAAACGTATGCTTGTTCTATACAAGGAGATATTCCGGATGTTTCGCATATAGTGTGTTTAATTCCTAACTGTTGTCCAGAAGTTTTTGAATTTGTCTGTCTTTGCAGCCTCTTGCAGTCATTGTGTGCCCTGGATGGAAAAAGGCCCAGTTTATTTCTGAATTATTGGAAGACTATACCATGTCCTCCCGGCCTCTTCATCCTGTGTTATTAACAGTTGGACTCCACAAAGACGAAGCCAAAAACATGCAGCTTCCGAGGGGGTGTAAGCATCCTTTCCGAGGTGTTTGGTTTTTCCTGCAGAAGACAGTGGACCCTGCCCAGGCAGGCCTGGGACCCACAGGTGACGTGGCTGGGTGACGATGCCGCTGATGGTCACCAGTCCGGACCTCACACGTCAGTTACTGACGGGTATCAAGTATGAAGGTTTGATCTTGACCTGTGTCTGTTTCACTGAAAAAGCTTTGCGGTTTCATTCGTTTTTCGACCGTTCACTGAGCACCTACTGTCGTCAGGCACTGGGCACACGGTGTTGACTGAAACCCCGCCTTCCGTGAGCGCAGAGCCTGGCGGAGCCCAGGCGTTTGTTCAGTCGGGTCACACAGGGCTGCCCTGGTAGGAGCCTCGCCTCACTCACTTGAGTGCAAAACAGCTTTCTCTGTGGTTAGAAGGCACTTCTAACTACAGAGCGTGTGGACTCTTAGCAAAGGAAATGTTAAGAAAAGCCTTGTAGAAAATCTAAAATGTTTGTTTTTTTCTTTTGGAATGTAGGCGATGTGATCGTCACAACACCGCACAGCCTCCTGAGGCTTCTCACCTATCAGAGCCTGTTGTTTCTCAGGCTCTGCCACCTGATTCTGGATGAGGTGGGAGTCCTGTTCTTGGAGGCGAAGGAACAAGTAAGCACAGCACCCTTCCGGGTGTCACTGCTCTCAGAACATGCACAATTGAAGTCCGACTCGCTTGCAGGGTCGGGAGGTGTCTAGTTGGGAAATAAACTGGTTAATCTAAAAAAAGTAATTTTCCCTTTGATTCCTATAATAGAGAAAATGTTCATCTGAAGTCTCTTTCCCAATGTTAAAGTTCTTTGTAAAGAGCAAAAATTCTTTCCCAGGGAGATTTTCTGAACCATTTAATTACTATTATTCTGATTATGGAAGCAATAGTTTTGGTTTTTAAAAAATTGAGAAATAGAGAAGAACGCTTGAAAAAACCCACCATCCACAATTGCTCTCAGAGGCAACCACTCCCACTGTTGTAGAGTATTTCCTTCCTTTTCTAAAAATCCCTGCGTGTGGGCACGTGTAACGGACCTCACCCAGAGCGTGTTGCGCGCTGCTCTGTGACTCGCTCTGCGAGTGTCGCTGCCGCCTGCTCTGCAGCCCGATTGTTGCTGGCCGTGTGGTGTTGATCGTGTGGGTACGACACGATTTATTTTACAATTGTCTCGTTTTTCGGATATTTAACATAATTTGTGTATGTGTGTGGCTAAAGAACATGCATCTTTTTTGCACCGTTTTCCCTTAAGATAAATTCCTAGGAAGGGAGTTAATGGATCAAAGACTGCGAGTTCTTGTAAGGCATTTGTTGGAAGCAGCGTAACATGACGACCGAGAGCATTCGTTTGGGAGTGACGGTGGCCCCAGGGTCAAGTCCAAGCGTTGTTACTGACGGTGTGGGGCTGCGTGTGGTTCCTGAACTCCTCTGGAGTCTCGGTTCTTATTTGCAAAATAATATCCGGGTACACTGCATCGTGCCGTTGCCTTTCTGGAAGCACAGACCAATGTACAGTCCATCAGCAACATGCCCGCATGTCATGCTCCCTGCACTCCTGGCAGTAGCAGCTTCGGCCTGGCTGTCTCCCGTAGTCTGGCTGGTCAGCAGTGGGATCTCGTTAGCTTGATTTGCAGTCCTTGATTACTTGCCACGTTGACCCATTCATGTCGGTCATTTGTGTCCATTCTTCTGTGAGTTGCTTGTTCATTTCCTTTTCTTTCTGTCGGCGGGATCATCTTTTTCTAATCAGCTTTTAGAAATTTTTATGCAAACGGGTTAATTCCTTGTTAGTTGTGTTACACGTATTTACCAAGACGATGCTTGTGCTTTAATTTTGTTTATGGTGGAGTTGATAGGATGTTTATTGGCTTTAAACTTAACATTTTCTCCTTTTTAGTTTTCTCCTTTCCTTTTATTTTTAGAGAAAAAAAGAAAATATACGATATATATAACAGAATATATAATACATATTGGATATATATACAATATATATAATAAAATATATAACAGAAAATATACAATACAATTGTAGTTTATGTTCTGTCACACTAAATTCTTACTCTCTTTTGAAATACAAATAAAATTAATCATACTAATTTTTTAGATGTTTGCTATATTAGATAACTTTAAAAAAAATACTGAAGTTGAAGAAAGGGAATCTGCCCCACATCAGATTGTTGCAGTTGGAGTTCACTGGAGCAAACATATAGAACATTTAATCAAAGAGTTCATGAACGACCCCTACATTGTGATCACTGCCATGGAGGAGGCTGCGCTCTATGGCAGCGTCCAGCAGGTACCGAGGGCGTGTGTGTGTGTGTGTTGGGGTGTGGTGGGCTGATGAACACAGCAAGTAACTTTTATTTCATGGCTTAATATTAAACAGTTACAGCTTTGATTTCATACACAAATCTGTAATTGTATATTTAAATTTACATCGATTTCCTATACATTCTTTTCTATTAAAATCATAATTTATCTATGAAAAGTGAAACTGGAGCACCTTGAACATTTTAAAAATCACATTGTTTCTGTATTTCATTACCAGGTAGTGCACCTTTGCCTAGAATGTGAAAAAACCTCTACTTTACTCCAAACTCTTGATTTCGATCCAAGTCAGGCTCAAAAGACCCTGATCTTCACCTGCTCTGTAGGTGAAACAGAAATAGTGTCTAAGGTGAGCCCGACCACATATAAAAATGTTCTCACTGTTTAAACTGTGGTTGAATCTTGAGTCATCAGAAAATTACTAGCGTAGTTGAACACGTGGCAGGGAAATACAGTTTTATGAGTTTAACACCAGAAGAGGATGTGGGTTCTGCTCAGCAAGGCACTGGGGCAAGAGGCCTGGTGCTGGGGGAGGGGCCAGCCTTTCCACGGGAGCCGTGCCCCCCAGGGGGAGCAGGGCCGGCCAGTTTTGTCTAGGCAGAGCATTAAAAGGATCCGATTCATAAAGAAATGCCAATATCTTCTGTTCCCTCTGTTTACAAAGATTGAGAAAATGACAGTAAAAGACATTATCATGTGGTCAGCAAAGCCAAATAAATTGGCTACAGATTTATTTAATTTAATTTTATATACATTAATGCTAAAATGTAGATGCATATTTTGTAGTATACAAAATAAACAGTAGTACATCCACCTTTCCGCAGTAATGAGCTGTAAGGTACAGTTAAAAAGCCGTTGTCGACAATAGTACCATATATCTGACGTATGTGTTTTTGTACACATATACATATTCAAGTATGTACGTGTTATTTAAAAAGGAAGGAAAATAGTTTTAGCAAAATGTTGTTTCACTTGAGCAAGTTTTGAGATACAAACTGCAGAATTTTGGAAGTATGTTTATTTTTTATAATCATCTCATTCTCAAGAATTATCAGATCAGAAAGATAATGCCCTCACAGAAAATTTAAAGTGATTTACACTGATAATCGTTGATAGAACAGTTGGCTTCGAGCTTATGTTCCTTACTGTGAACTGGCCTCTTTGGTTTCATCTTTAGGTAGTAGAAAGCAATTCAATATTTTGCTTGAAAATGCATAAAGAAGTGGTTTTTAACTTAAACAGTGTTTTAGAACAGTGGAAGAAGAACTTAAGTTCTGGCTCTCACATTGTATTAGGTAAGTATTTTAATTTCTACTTACATTTAGTGAAGGCTGAGCTACTAGGAATCATGTCTTCACTTACATATCTCACCTACAGATCTCTCATTTCCAGATTTACTGAGAATTTATTAGTCATATTAATTTTAAAATGAAAAGTTCCACTAAGATTTTGGTGTTAAGGTGAATCTAGGTGCTCCCGGGCTCTCGAGTCAGTAGGTAGCAACCCTTAGTCCAGACAGTCTTCTGGGAGCTCCAGCTTGAGGATCTCTGTCGTGTATGTGTAGGCATACATATTCGTATGCCTACATGAAATAAGTGATTGTTACATGTGATATTAGAAATATAAAAGTCAAAATGTGTAAAATAAGTGAAAAATATATGGTTAGTCTGGATTTATAATGGGAAAAAGCATTTTTCAAGCTAAATGGGAGACCACCTTTCTCTGGAATTTGCACACTGGGCCGTGACATTTTTGGAAAAAAATGGGAAGTGTCTTTGCATCTAAAATAAAATTCAGTATAGAAATGTACTGCTGTGTGGCTGTTGGAACTGCTCACCAAAGCGAGTGCAGTGGACTCCAGCTCACGCCAAGTTGTCGGAATGCTCTTTTCCAGTCCTGACCGACGACTGCGTACCGCTCTTGGCCATCACCGACGCCACGTGTGTGATTCACTTCAGCTTCCCTTCCTCTCCAAAAATTTTTGGTGGACGCCTGTATTGCATGTCAGATCATTTTCTGAGTTTAACTGAACAGGTTTGATTAATTTATCATCAGTATTCCACTGGCATTTTCTGCGTAACGATAAATTCAGAGTCCATACGGTTTCCTCATTTAGCCCGGTATGGGTAATCCACTTCCTCTATTCACTTCTGGTTTTAAGGGTTCTCCTGCAGAACAGGGAGATAAAAAAACCAAATCTGTCTTGCTGCTGACGGAGAGAAACGCAAGCCATGCAGCTGGCATCCTGCGCTACCTGGAGCGAGCAGATGCCAAAGTCCCAGCTGAGCTGTATGAGTTTACTGCGGGGGTTCTGGAAGCCAAAGAAGATAAGAAAGCCACAAGGCCTCTTTGTCCATATCTTAAGACTTTTGGATTTTGCAGGTAAGCCAGTGTTCCTTTTTTAAAAAAAATTAAGGAATAACAGTGGTACAGTGCACAGATGATAAGTTTACAGCTTGATGAATTGCTACGTACCCGCGTAAACTACCGTTTGGCTCCGAGAGAGCACCCCAGACACCCCCCTCGCTCTTACCCACAGGCCTCTCCCGGAAGGGACCACCCTCTAGAAAGCTGCTGGGTTTTGAGCTCCACATAAATGGAATTGTAGTATGAACTCTTTCGTGTCTGGCTTCTTTCTCTCAGCGTGATATCTGTGACGACGCTCATCTGTGTTGTGCGTGTCCGTATTTTATTTATTTTGCGACTCTG
The DNA here is from genome assembly GCA_004363605.1 of Indri indri. Lineage (NCBI taxonomy): Eukaryota > Metazoa > Chordata > Mammalia > Primates > Indriidae > Indri > Indri indri. Next base: position 201,977 of record RJWJ010000299.1, read on the forward strand.
TGTTCCATTGTATGAATATATCAGTGTGTGTTTCCGTTCTCCTGTGGACGGGCCTGTGGGTGGTTTCCAGTTTGGGGCTACTGTGTATGAAGCTGCCATGAACACTCTTGTGTGTGTCTTTTTGTGGAAATATGCACCCATTTCTCTTGGGTGTGTTCTCGGGAGTGGAACTGCTAGGTCATGGAGTAGGCATATATTTAACTTTTCCAAAGTGGGTGACCATCTTGTGATCATGTCAGTACTGTATGAGGTGGTTTGAGTTGTTCCGTGTCATCCCCAACACTCAGTATATGTGAGGGTGTAACCACTGCAGTTCTAATTCACATTTCCCTAATGGCTAATGATGCCGCATGTCTTTTCTTATGCTTGTGGGTCATTTGGCCATCTTCTTTTTCTGATGTGCCTGTTCAGGTCTTTGGCCCATTTTAAAAATGGAGGTAAGGCCAGGCGCGGTGGCTCACACCTGTAATTCCAACACTTTGGGAGGCCAAGGCTGGTGGATTGCATCAGCCAGGAGTTTAAGACCAGCCTGGGCAACACAGCAAGACCCTGTCTCTACAAAAAATTTTTAGAAGTTAGCTGGGTAGGCCTGGCGTGGTGGCTCACGCCTGTAATCCTAGCGCTCTGGGAGGCCAAGGCAGGAGGATCGCTTGAGCCTAGGAGTTTGAGATTGAAGTGAGCCACGATCGTGCCACTGCACTCCAGGCTAGATAACAAAGCTAGACTGTCTTAAAAAGAGAAAGAAAAATGGGGATGTTTGTCTTTTTCTTATTCATTCGTGGGAGTAATTTATATATTCTAGGCATAAGTGCTTTGTCTATTACATGCATTGAGAATATCTTCTCCGTCTGCGGCTTGCCTTTTCACTCTTTCATTAGTCGTTTGATGAACAGACATTTTTAATTTTGATAAAGTATTTTATGGTTATTCGTGTCCTTATGTAAGAAATATGACCTATCTCAAGGTCATGAAGACATTCTCCTGTGTTTTCTTCTAGAAGCTTTATAGTTTTACCTTTCACATTTAGATTTATAATTCATCCTGAATTAATTTATATGTTTAGTGTGAGACACGGAGCAAGGTTTGCTTTTCCACATGGGGAATCACTTGCTCTAGCATCATGTTTTAGTCATTGTACTGTGCCCTGAATCAGTGCCTTTGCCATGAACGGGGTGATGGTGTATGTGGTTCATTCCTGGACTCCGCTCTTTCCATTGGTCTGTTTGTCTGTACTTGTACCGGTTTTAGAATAGGCCTGCCACTTTCTTCCAAAACCCTGCTAGAATTTTGATGGGGACTGCATTCGTTCTATATGTCAATTTGCAGAGCACGGTCCAATGTGGTGGCACATGCCTGTAGTCCCGACTACTTGGGAGGCCAAGGTGGGAGAATCAACTTGAGCTCAGGGGTTCAAAGCCAGCCTGGGCAACATAGCAAGACCCCATCTGTAAAAAATAAGAAATAACTTTAAAATTTTTTTAAAAAAATTTGGAGAGCATGAATAGCTTGACAGTCACAAGGGTCCCTCACGTGCCCCAGACTTGACGCCACTACTGGATACATGGATGGCTGGGGCATAGGAGTCTGATACGTATCTACTGGATTGAATTTAATTTTAAGATAACTGTTGACATGAACGTTTTTGAATTATAGTACATTAAACGTGTTGTTAGCATTTCTCTTTATGCCTTTAAATAGAATATTGACTTTTAAAACTGCAACTTCAACTGTTTCTCACTCTGGAAATAGCTTTATAGTTAAGGAATGGCTTCTGGTTTAGAGGTTAATTGGCCTTTACTGTGGGTTATGGTGTTGTGTTTCTGATTCAGACTTTTGATTTTGGAAGTATATTTTGTTTATTTACATAATACATTTAAGACTGTCAAGAGAAATAGTGAAGTAACTCTAAGTTTATTTAGTGTTAATTAAATTTTGGAACCCTATTCCACTACTTACATATTGTTAGTGTCATCTGAAGTATTTAATATGGTTACTTAACTTTTAGGGTACTTGGAATAAAATTTCTCTGATTTAAGTTGCAGATTAATTTTCTGATGAATGCTTAAAAATCTATGTTAAAGCTTTTTTTTCTGGTTTTAAAATCTAGGTTTTTTTTTTTTTTTCCCAGAGACAAAAGAATCTGTCCTGACCGACACCATATTAATCCAGAAATGGACATGCCAAGGAAATTATCCACCCAAACTCTGCCGATGTTTGGATACATCAGAGTAAGTTCTGTTAAGGCTCCTTTTGTCTGATGATTAGTGGTCATTTTAATGAACGTGTTTTGTTATTGTTAAGCAGCAGCATCTTAGTAGAACAGAATTATGACTCCAGCGGTCGATATTAACGTACCGCCATCGATCTGACCGCAGGTGCCTCGCAAGGTGCCTTATTTCAGGGCCCCAGTTTATTTACAAAACTGAGATCAAATTGGGTAAATGGATGACAATTTAGGGATTTTCTTCAGTTATTTTTTCAGAAAAAATTGTTTCCATTTGGGGGCTATTAAAAATAATGCCATGATTACATGAATCTTTTCCAGACATCCATGATTATTCCTTTGAGGAAGATTCTAAGATACAGATAGAATTGCCGAGTCAAGAGTTTGATATTTTCTTTCAAATCCTTTTTATTATTCATTTCTTTTCGAGTATAAAATTTTTCACCTCTTTCCCTTAAGGCATGTTCTGCGATGATAGTTTTTGAGGGCTGCTGTAACAGTTACCACGGTTGGTTGATGACTTAGAAACTTAACACAAATTTGTCCTCTCGCGGTTCTGGAGGCCAGAGTGAGGAAGCAGTGTCAGCAGGCAAGCCCCCTGCAAGCCCCTAGAGCACGGTCCAGTCCCGGCCTCTCCCAGCTGGCATCGGCTCCAGGGATTCTGCGGTGGTCCTAGCTCGCCATGCGTCAGTCTGAGCCCTGCCTGTGTCCTCACAGCGCTTTCCCCTCCTCTCTGTCCCTTGTGAAGGACGCTTGCTGTGGGGCGGAGGCTGCCTCCTCTGGGGATGCTGAGTTACATCTGCAAAGACCCTCCCTGCACCTCAGCTCACGGTCCCAGTGATGCAGGAATTAGAACACGGCTGTCTTTTGTGGGAGCTATATTCAACCCACTACAGTTTGCATTATTGAAATAATTTTTTTCTTTAATTTCTAATTCTTTCCCAAGTTCTGTCACCTCATTTCTAAGTTTTTCTAATTTCGATTTATATTATTCTTTTATACATGTGTCATTTTCTTAATTAACAAGCTAAAAGCCGCTCGTTTTGAAATTGAAGGTTACAGTTTTGAGCCGTCCTGTGGATCCTCTTGGCTACTGGCTTTCTTGTCTGTAGGGACTGTTACTTTGCTCCTTACTCTCTCTTTATTTTATTAAATTTTAGTTTCTATGTTATGTATCTTATTTATTTTGTTATTTTATTCTGACTTAATATGGGATTTTACCTTGATACTTGTGCTATTGCTTATTGTTAGATAAAATTTGTTTTCCTTAAGTTTTAGAAGGAGATAGGGGTCAGGGTAACTTCTCTGATTTCACAGAGTTCCATTTCTGTTGTTTATGGGTTGTGTAAAAAATAAATAGGTAACAGGTACAACGAACACCGTCTGGGTGATGGGCACACTTGTAACCCTGACCCGAGCATTGCAAAAGCCATCCATGTAACCAAAAACATTTGTACCCCCGTAACACTTGCAAATAAAAAAATAGGGTAACATAGTGTCAGATGACTGGGCTCTGTTGCCCTCCCCACTCTTGCCTGGCCCTTCTCTTCCTTCATCCCTCTTGCCCCTGCTGGGCAGTTTGGAGGTCTCATCGGGCTCTATGCCCACCCACTGTTGGAGCTGGGGACGCCTTCCAATTCGGCTGCTCTGGTCACGTGGGCCGGTGTGTTTTCAGTGAATGGCCGTTGCCTCCTTGGCAACTGTTGCCACCCTCTGTCGTGGGTCTGTCAGATGCTCTTCTGCTTCCCTCTTGCCTCTTCCTGCACAGACCCTGGTTCCATGCAGCTCTCGTCAGCACAGTCCTCGCCCCCGGCCCCTAGGTGACTGCTCGGCACTCCTGGCATCTGCTCGGCAGCCAGGGCTCCCTGCTCCCTGCTCACTGCCGTTCCCCCTCGCGCACCGATAGCCCTGCGTACCCGACCTGCGGAGGGTTGTCTTCCTGAGCAAACGAGCTGTGGTGTGTGTGTCTTCTCCTGGGTTGCTTTCATCTCTGCATCTCTGGTGGCTGGTGGTATACAGTAGGCTCTTAATAAAATGCTTCTTGTTACATGAAAAAAGATCAGAAGAGGCTAAAGAGACAGCAGTGCTATTTTAAGAAGAATTTTTATAAAAGTGTAGATTTTTATAAAAGTAAAGAAAGGAACACTTATACCTAATAATCAAGTTTTAAAATAATGAAATTTGCAAACAAAATTGTCCATTCGATTTAAAGTGAAACTATAATTATTTGTGAATACGGTAAGGTATTTGTTTTGGTTTTTGGCCAGTTTTCTAGTTCATTTTTAAACTCCTGGTTGTACGCTTTGGGTCCTTAAGTTAGGTGCTGATTTCTGCAGGTCCAGGGAGTGTGCATACCTTTGGCTTAGATTGTTTGTTTTCTGGATATGTTTACTATCTATGTTTCAGGTAATACCTTTTTATATTTTGAATGCAACAAATTACTTTGGTCGTATAATTGATAAACATGTGGATCTTTATGCAACTCTTAGTGCTGAAATGAATGAGTATTTTAAGGATTCCAGTAATGAAACAGCTGTTGAGAAGGTGGAGAAATTTGGATTGTATGGATTAGCAGAAAAAACACTTATTCACAGGTAAATATCTGTTTAATTCATCTGTAAAGTTGTGAAGCACAAGATAACCTTAAACGGTATTGAATTCTTGTTTTCACCACTGCGCGCTTGACTGAAGAGACGCACATGAGCCTGGCTGCCTCCCGGGAGGCCGGTGGTGCTCCCCGTGCCCGGCACAGTTCTGCACGTGAAGCAGCACCCCAGGCTCCCGAGTGGAGTACAGTGACAGTGTCACTGCAGACACGTATCGAGCCGTCACTGCGTGTGACATGTACATACATGTTTAACTCCCTTAATTCTTGCCAACTTCCTATAAAATGGGCATCATTCCCATTTTACAGATAAACAAACTGAGCCTTAGTGATGTTATGTAGGTTGTCCAAGGTCAGCTCGGTAAGTGGCATAGTCAGTGCTGCAGCCTGTCAGCCTGACTCACGTGCTTGTTCACACCCACTTCCCTTGGGTCCACCTGGCGCTGCTTGGTGACAGCCTTGATTCAGAAACTTTGAAACTTTAATTTGCTGTGTTAATTTTTATTATGTTGTCAGAGAAAGAGATTTATTAATGTATAAATCTGTAAGTTATATCCTTAGTATTCAAAAGTACTGTGTGTTTTTATGCTTATATATACTTTAATCCACCACTAAGGGCTTTCGAAGGCCTCGAGTTTTGATTTCCAGTATGGAGTAAAACCATGCAGTTGAGTCTGTTTGTGTGTTTTCCATTTAATGGTAACTTGAGGCAGAGAGTATTCCCTTTTTGGAATCCCTGTGTTAAAGTGATGCCGCCGTTGTTCTCCAGGGTGCAGGTGCTAGAGGTGAACCAAAAAGAAGACACCTGGGCCCTGGACAACGTCCTCGTAAAGTTCATAGACGAAGGCAGGACTGGACTCGTCGCAAGAGACCAACTGTTGCATCTCCCGGAAAATTTCCGCACTCTCCCCCCGCAGGCCGTGGAGTTCATTGTTTGTAGGGTGAAACCTGCTGACAATGAAATCGAATGGAATCCAAAGGTGAGTTATTTGGGCTTTTCATGTTTTGTTGATGTTTAGAGTATATTTAACCCAGAGTATACACAGAATTGAAGCTTCGTCTGAACCTAGAGTATTGAGTTTGGGCAAAGTGCTTCACGTCCTAGGCAGCTGCAGTGCAATCTGCTTAGATCTTGCTGGTGCGGGAGGCGCTAACTGCCGCGGTGCATAGAACCCAGCTGTGAACCCCCAGAGAGGTGCTGGGTGTCCCCGAAACTGTTGCCATCATTGTCCTAGTGCCTGCAGCCTTAGACTTGGTGTAAAATAGGGATTATGATGAAATAAATTGCCTGTCAGCTTAAGAAGAAGAAACGATGTAAGCACCTACAAAAATAGATACCCCAGGCACAGGGGGAACATAGGTGCTGCTGCTCTCTGGAGAGGACAGGGGATTCCACCGGGGTCGGGGGGACAGACAGAGAAGGAGAGATGGGGCCAGAAAAGCCCTCAAAGGAAGGGACATTTCCTCTGGGCTTTGCGGGATAACTGGGACGTCACCAAGAGGAATGGGCAGGGCAACTGAAAGCAAAGAAGACTACTGTGCCAAGGTGTGGGGCACAGAGGAGTGGTCCCTGTGGGCTCACGTGGCTGTCCGAGGTGGGGTGGAAAGGCCCGGTGCTTGCTGGCCAGGCAGAGGCGTGGCACACACTCCTCATCCCTGAAGTGTGAGTTGTGTTCATAGTGATGCTCCCGACTCTGCAAGAGAAGCTTAAATTTTGCTTGTGATAAACAGGATATGAAATAAGCCATTGCATTTGGCAAAGTTAAGAACAATTTGGGTTATAAGCAAGGTTGTGCAAACTAGATTCAAACATAAAATTTTAAAAAATAAAATTTAAAAAAGCAAGGTTAAACATTATCCAGGAAATAAACAAGTGAATGTTTCCATGATACAGTATAAATACACAACCTGACTGTTGTGAGTTTGGTAAAAATAGCGTTTATCAAATAACACTCATTTTCCTTTTTTGTAATAAGTATTTACTGAGTGTTCACTGTGTGCCGGGGCCTGCTGGGTTCTGGGGATGTAGCCATCGGCAAGAAATTTATGGTCCTTGTCCTCAAGAAACGTTTAGTCTATAAAGGTTATTGACCACAAGTATTTCTCGAAGAGCAGCCTTGTATGGAAAAGGGGGAAAGTTCTCTTGTATGTATTTTCCCAAATTCATTTGCAGAGTTCAGGGGGGATGGAAACGATGTCCTGGTAACGGGCCAGTTTCCTCCTGCTCTGCTTTACTGGTGTGAACACGTGCAGGGGAGATTGCTCAGACAGGTCTTATCTGTCACCCTGCTTGCGAGGAAAACAGCCAGGCAAAAGGACACAAAAGACCAGAGCCCCTCAATTCTAGCGTCACTGGTTGCAGAGCTTCTCTGTCACTATGATGTCCTCTGAACCTCGGGAACAACTTTCACTTCACCCTCATTGAGCTTTCGAAGAAATAAACATCCACGCTTTAAAGACAGATGGGTAGTTGACAGAGGAGAGGGGTACACATGTCCACAGTGGGAAACCGCAGTATCCAAAGGCATGAACCCTCGCCCGTTCTTGGGACTCAACTAGGGAGAGACCCAGGCGAGTTCTGGCACCTTTTTGCATCTGTCCCTGTTAAACTCTGCTGTTAGCCTCATCGATGAAAGGGGGTGATCACCTCTGTCACCTCACAGGGTTGTTGTGAGGCTCAAGTGAAATGCATGGAATATTTTGCAAACTACACAACATATACTGAATAACCCTCAGATAAAAAACTTAAGTGCTTTTTCCCCCCAGGTTACTAGGTACATTCATCATAAAATTGTTGGAAAATTGCATGATGCAAAAGTGATACTGGCTTTGGGAAATACCGTTTGGATTGATCCAATGGTAAGTGTGCAGTTTTCTTAAAAAGAAATCTCTGTTTGAATAGTCCCCTAAAATTATTCAGATTATTCTAACCTGTTACTTGAATAACCGCTTTGCAGAAACAGAGACTTCTTTGGGGCTCTCTTTGAAGGAGAGGTGTTTTTCATGTTATTTGGGACGTGAGTTTGGTTGTGGGTTTAGCTTTTGTCTGGGGCATGTTTACATCGTGACCCAGCGCACACACATTTGCGCATGTCTCGCACCTGCACTGACACTCACACAGCTGAGCAGAAGTTCCGTGACACTCTTCCTACTGCCTGTGATGCGCTCTAAGATCGAAGTTCTGTTCCTCTTTCTCAAGTGTTGACTATGAACCCTGAAATCGCCCTCACAATCCACTGTCCACACCACTCGAGGGCCCAGATCAGTGACGGCTGTGACAGCGCCTGTCTTTTCCAGTTTGTAAATGATCCCAAAGCCCTGAGACAGTGGGTGACGTTGGGGATTCCAGTCCTTCGGCATTCAGAGACAGGTCCTGTCCCATTCGCGGTTCCTACCGAGTAGTTATTGAGCGCTGCCATGTGCTAGGACCAGAACCAGGCCCTTGGGTTCCATCCGTGAACGACACAGACGAAGCCACCTGCCCTTGGAGCCGATTGCAGGGGGTGGGGGGGAGGGGAGGGGTGAGTACCAGACGAGCACCGTCTCTCCGCCGAGGCCGGCACCACCCCTTTTTGCTTCCACTCCAAGAACTCTGCTGTTCAATTCAAAGTTTTGCTGTATTAGACTTAAATCTTAATTGTTTATAAGGCTTAAAGGAATTCAGTTTATAAACACCGTTTTGCTGAATGTTGTTTTTAATGTGTTAAAAGAAGAGTTTGTGTAAGAGCAAGAGGAGAAAATCATTTTTAGAAGAGAAAAAATAGATGACCAGTGCAGGCAAATGAAGAGATTTGGGGGTCTTGGCATTGTAATAGTTAGTATTGTAGTTCTTTATTGGAGGAAAAATGGAAACTTTATTGAGCAGAGATTTCTAAAACTATAGCTAAGAGAATGAAGCAAAAAAGAAAACCCACTGGGCAAATATGTTTCCACAGCTGCAAAGTATTTTATAGTGTCCACCGGCCCGCAGGAGGGAAAACAGACCCCCACACATACTGCCCTTCTCCACCCAGGCCTGCTGCATCCCAGCGTGAGTGGAGAAAGGCTCTGCACGTTCCCAGCTGGGGACGTGTTCCCAGGGTTCCCATAGGAAAGTGCCCAGCCAGTGCCAGCCTTGCCCACCCTCCCCCACCACGGAAGGGCTGTGCCCACACCCCCATCAGCAGGAATCAGACTGTTGCAGATTTTCATGTTTTACTTAATTTCATATAAATTGAAATGGATGAGAATGTTTTGGTTGCAGAGAAGACAAGTGGAGGGAACGGTCCAGAACACGGAATGTAGGGCCTTGGCGGGGGCCCTTTCTGGGCACACAAGGACTCAGAGCCTTGGGATTCTCCTTGTTAATAGAGATAAAAGTCATTGCGTAAGAATCAGAAAAATACAGGCATTTTGTGTCTGGTTACAGCATTACACAGTGGTCTTGACTAGGGGTTTTATCCCAGGATTCGATCTCGGCCCCACCCTACACCTGGTCATGTTTCTGGGGCACGGGGCTGGGCTTTGGAAAATTCTGATGCAGCCTCAGCTGTGAAATCCAGATGCTGCTGTGGGAGGCCCTGGCACACAGTGACCAGTGCAGTGTGTATCAAACGTTGCAGAGAGACCGAGAGGCCACATGAGAGTGTCTATGATTCCATTAAAATTCACAGAGCGATTCCTGCAAGCACTGCATTTTTTCTTTGATTCAAGGTGCATATTACAAACCTTTCAAATCTGAAAACTTCTGTCATCGACTATAATGTTCGAGCTGAAATTTTGTTGATGGGAATGGGCGTTGATAATTCAGAACACACAGAACAACTGAAAAAATTATACGAAGGAGCTAAAACGCCAGCTTTTGAAGAGAGCCTGAGCCACACTCCGTAAGTGGATTTCTCTTTCCCTTTTAGAAGAGCTGATTTCTGGAAATAGAACACACGAGTGTTAAGGACACTTTTTATGAAAGTAGAGTAGTTTAATGAATCTCCATCCAGTCACCCGGCTTTAATTATTACCAAGATTTTGGGAACCTTGTTTTATTCATACCCCAGCCCACACTCTTGTTTCAGTGGAATATGGTAAAACAAATCTCAGATATATTATTTCCCCTGTATCTCTTACACAAAGACTTTTCGTTAACTTTTTATTGACAAATAGCTCACATATGGAGATGTGCACACATCAGAAGGGTACGGTTTGATCGGTTTTCTAAGCACACTCGTAACCAGCCCCAGATCAAGAAACAGCCTGACTCAGAGCCTCCCCACCCCCCTCCCCAGGAGGAGCCATTCTCCTGACACGGAGAAGCAGCGATGGGTCTTCCCTGGTTTTGTAGTTTGAATAGAATCGTGCAGTGTCTCTTTCACGTCTAGCTGCTTTAACCCGGCATTGTTTGTGAAATTTATCCGTATCGTGCACGTGGCTGCAGATCTGAGTTCTCATCGCTGCACGGTGTTCTTTTGTACGAATATGCCATTATCTGTTCTCCCATTCTGCTGCTGACGGGAAATTTCCAGTGTGGGGCGCTTCGAACATTCTCATACTCATCTTTCGGTGCACTTACTAATATATTTCTGACGGAATGTGTTTGCCGAGTCATAAACGAAGCTACTGCCCAGCAGTTGTCCAGAGTGGTTGTGCTGGTGTCCGCGCCCATAAGCCGATGGGAGACCGAGAAAGTAGACTGGCGATGCCCAGAGGGGAAGGCAGGCAGAGTGTGTGTGTCCACGCAAGGGTTTGTATCAGTAACTCCTTCCAATCAGGAAGAAAACTGCAGACAGGAAAAGTAGGCAAAAGACATGAACAGCAACTTAAAAATGTCCAGTTAACATGTGAAAAGGTGCTGAGACTCATTGGTCTTTAGGGAAATGCAAATTAAAACTACAGTGCATGCTACCACTACATACCACCAGCAAGGGTGGAATGAGAGAAGGAACACACACAGCAAGTGTCGGCGGGGATGTGGAGCAACAGGGCTTTTAAAAACTTGCTTAGAGTGCTGTGATCACATCTGAAAACCTTAGCAGTCATTTCTTTAATTGCATGTGTTTTCTTACTGTGATAAAATGCACATAACATAAAATTTGCCATTGTAACTCTTCAGTGTATGATTCAGTGGCATTTAGCACATTCACAGTGTTGCGCAGCCATCGCCACTGTCTGCTTCCAGCCAGAACTTTGTCATCCTCCCAGACAGAAACTCTGTACCAGTTGAACAGTCGTTCCCTGTTCCTCCTCTCCCCAGCCCCGGTCACCTCTGCTCTGTCCCTGTGCGTCTGCCTGCTCTGGGCACCTTGCTCTGCAGAGATGGGAGCCACATGAGGGTGCTGAGCAGAGGGATGACTGGAATGAAAGATGGTCCTTGGCTGCTGCGTTAAGAATTAGGCCGAAGAGAGGGGTGGGGCCCAAGGCCTTGCGGAGAGTTTAGGGTGGGGCGACACAGGTTTTGTGGAGGTGGTGGGAAGTCTCAGGCTTCCGAAGCTGGATCTGGTGAGATTTTGGGCACGGGAAGCAGACAAGGGAAGCGTCCCGGGCAGGGAGCGATGAGCTCGGCCAGGCCGGCTGACAGGCCAGTGAATGAGGACCGACCACGGGGCATAGTGGTCATGGGTGACCTTGGAAGAGTCCTAAGGTGCAGCTAAAAGTAGAGGGATTTGAAAGAATGTGACAAAAGTGAAAATAATTTGTAGTCTGAAGTGTTTTAGTTTTCTGTCTTAATAAAATTGGGTATTTGTGGGGTTAGGATACAAGCTGGTTTACTCCCGCTTTCAGGAAACAACAATTTTTCCATACGTGTAAGATGCTCTTTTAGGAATGAAGCTGTCGTGATGGTTGAGTAGATTGAATCCAAGTGAGCCTTAGTCCCTTAAGGGACGTGCACCGCTGGCGAGCCCAGCTCCGAGCAGAGGCTCCGCGTGGTCCCCCACGCTGGGGTCGTGTCACGGAGCAGGGAGTGTGACACGGACGTGGTCCTGACGGCGGGGAGAGGGTCCTAGCGCTGCCGCTGCGGGAGTCTGCCCAGGAGGGTGCGTTTCAGACAGCTCTTGGAGAAAGGGAATGATTCGACAGGAGACGGAGCTGGGAGGAGCATTTACGGTTGTGGGGAAGCAGCCTTCTGAGAAAGGATGAGAAGAGCTGGGGGCAAATTAGAGCAAACGGCGAGTGGCAGAGTTTGGTAGAAAGAAGGCCTGCGAGGCTGGGCTGGCAGCGGCCAAGCTGCAGCATTTCTGAAGCACAACCGAACAGACAGCGTGCGGGAAGCGGGAGCCAGTGCGCGGGGAGATGGCGGGAAGCGAGGAAGGGGCACCAGAGGACAGACAGATCTAGAAGCCACTTAGTGAGCGGCAGATGTAGGGGAGCGTGGTTCCCGGAGAGCAGCTTGTTGGAGAGGAAGAGAAACTGCCGAGTCAGGCTTTGGATGTGCTTGATGCCCGGGCAGCAGTGAGCAGAGCTGGCGGGTCGTCGGGGGTCTGACTCCAGGGTAACAGGCCCTTCACAGTCACTTGTTGCCAGCCCTCCTCCTCCTCCTCGGGAAGTTCCTGTGGAGAGGCACAGGTGCCTGAGCTAACCTCCGCCTCTCCTGTCCAGGACGCCGCCTCCAGCAGAAGACGCTGCTGGCCTGCAGGATGCACAGCAAGGGAACGAGGGTGCAGAAGGAGGGGTCAACCCCGAGACGAACTCGGAAAACCAAAAGCCCGGTTGGTGCTTGTTTATTTAAAAGGCGTTAACTTCAATCATTAATGTCTGGGTATTTTTTAATGCTTACACTTCCCACTTTTAGGTGAAATACAGAGAAGGTGACATAAACTAGTATTATCTAACTGTTCCTGTTTTTGACAGTTCGGCTTCCAATGTTTGTTTTCTGCACCTGTTTTCCTTCCTTTTTTTAATTTTTTTTTTTTGAGGTATGATGTGTGTCCCGTGGAGTGTGCTGGTCCTGGGCGAACAGCTCGTCAGTGTGTGTGTGTGTGTGTGTGTCCGTCCCCGTCCGTCCATCCGTCAGCCACACCCACGTTAAGCTGCTGAGCGTTTCCAGAGCCCAGCGGTCTCCTGTCCAGACCCCTCCCCGGCGACCACTGTTCTGATTTCTGTCACCAGCAGTTTTGCTGAATTGACACTCTGGCTTCTTTCAGTGTGATTTTTTTTTTTATTGGCAAGCTGTATTCTGTAATATTAATATACCACAATTTATTTATCTTTTTGCCTCCTGGTGGTTTTCTCTTTTGGGCTATTGTGATTCAAACTGCTGTGAACATTCTTGTTCAAGTTTTTGGATGGAAGCTCCAAATGTTTTATGTTGAGAAGTTTAAAATGTCATGTTTGGCTTATTGGCTGCTGTTCTGGAGGTCATCTTTGGTGGGATCCTGGCAGGTTAAGGTAGCACCAGAGGAGCCCAAGCTTTTGTATCCCATGTCAGCAATTGTAGCGTGGTTCCTCTTCAAAAGAGTAACTTTACTTTCCTGATCATTTAAATTTTAGTATTTGTCAAAAGCTGTTTTATTTTAAAATATTGCATTTTACTAAGTGATGTTCATTTTAATTTTTTCTAATCATTCTTTGCAACTGGATACTTGGCTCACTATGAGACTCATACTCTTATATGAGTGATTCCTCATCTAAAAGTTGCATAAGGGCTGGGTGCGGTGGCCCATCCTTCTGTAATCCCAGCACTGTGGGAGGCCAAGGTGGGAGGATCGCTTGAGGCCAGGAGTTCGAGGTTACAGTGAGCTGTGATGACACCACTGCACGCCTGCCTGGGCAGCAGAGTGAGTCCCTGTCTCTTAAAAAAAAATAAAAGTTGCATAAGGTGCAAAAAAGTATATCTACGTATGTACATCGTAGAGTTACGTATCAATAACCTGTAGGAAAATCTGGCTTTGATTTGTACAGAAACTTTATCCGAAAACACTGAGGATGCTTCCATTAGCAAAACTACACAGCCACATCTGAAAAGGTACGTCCACCCACTTCTGGGAAGTCTACTTCGCCTAATCAGTGATTGAGTATTGATGAGCACGCAGGTCTTTTTCTTCCTTCCAGCTTCCACCCACAAATAAAGTGGTTCCAAAAAGATGATGCCGTCATCTTAAAGATAAGACTAAGGAATGTAAAAGATTACAACTGTAAATATTTTAGAGATAGGGTCATCTTCAGGTAGGTTTATATATATCTTACAAAGTAAAATAGGAATAATTTCTATTTTAAATAAATAGGTTAAAAGGCCGACTTTATTTCTTCATTTCTTATAAATCCTAGTGCCTGGGTGGGAGACACGTTTTACTTGGCTGACATGGAGCTACAGGCTAACATAATAAAAGATGGCTGCAGATGCATAATTAAAAACGATGAACCTATCATCACTCTGGCAAAAGAGAGAAGAGAATCTTGGTGCCGCTTACTCAAACAGAGGGTGAGTTGGAATGAACCGCAGCTGGCTGCTCTTAGCACCCTGGGTACGTCACGTTCACTCACTCAGTGTAAACTGTTCTGTTGAACAGAACCCTAATGTGACTTTTGATTTTGATCACTGGGAAGACCGTGAAGAGGACAGCCCCTTCTCCAAGGGTAAGATTCGGAGCACTCCTCCCTAGAGGGGCGGTAAGTCCTGGGGGCCGTGGGGGGGGACACAGTCACGCCCTAGGCTGACCCGCCCCGGGACTCAGCTTTTGCAGAATGGGCCGTTAATGTAAAGCCCTTAGAAATTAGTTTTCTTTTTGTGGTTGGTCTTGGTGCTAAATGTTCTGGTTCGAACACTTACCAGTGCGTGGTTATAAACACACCTCGTTGTAACACTTGTACAGATATTCTTCATAGGAGAATAATTTATTGATAAGCAAACTTTACCTGCTCATTTCTTGCCTAAAATAATGAAAATATAAAATACGTTGCAAGATAGATGGAGCTGGAACCCAGAGATTTTTCCTGCATTGACCAAAGTGATGGGGGAGAAAAGATTTGCTAATTAGTCTACACTTAACATATTTGTATAACATCTAACTCTTTCAGTTGTAAGTTCTAAAAACCTGCCCTACCGAGTGACAGAGATGGCTCAGAGCAGTCCCTCGACCTCAGAGGGTGAGGAAAGTGAGAGTGACTGAGGCTGCGCGTAACATCCCGGGAGCGCGGAAGACGCCGGACAGAAGCGGATGTTGCCGCGTGACGGGAAGTGAGCGAACAATCCCAGCCAGACCTTTTCGCCCGGTGCCGGGACTGGTCGTGGTGAGACGTGCTTGGTGGGTTTAGAAACGGGCTGGTAGGAAGACGACTGTCCAAGGGGAGAGAGCAGAGAGAGGAAGCGCTGGTCTGACCCGGCCCGTGCCGCCCCTCGCCACTCACAGGTGGCCGTCCGAGCGTGGCGTGCGTTCACGTATGAAACGCCCTCTCTGCAGTTAGTCCATTTGGTTTGGTTTGGTTTCTCGTTTAGACCCACGTTGGTGCCCTGCTGAAACCTGGTCGTGCACGTACAGGCTGAGGTTTCCAGCTTGTGGATTCATGCTCAGCAACTGTTTGGTTAACAAGCCTTTTCAGCCACAAGTGAGTTGGGATTAGACATAACCATCCACGTGTACCAGGACTTTCAGAATGCTGCAGATACTGGTAGCTACTAAGAGTAAGCTCGCTTCTTATGAAGAGAGAGTCCAAGGATAGAAATGAGATTGCCTCAGCTATGCCAGCAAGACCCAGGGCTTTCTGGAGGTGAAGCTGCTGGTTCTAAATAATATCTTGGACATACGGAGTCCTGAGCAAGTGAGACAAAGGTTTCTTTTTAGTGGAAACTTAACAGGACCTGTGCGGTACCTGGAGGTAACCCTGGGACACTGGAGGTGGTGAGTTCTCAGAGCATCCATGACCCCATGCAGGGGTAAGCCTGTAGCACCGGGGTCACCTCATTCCTTGGGCGGAGAGCATGTAGTCATTCCCACGTAGACGGGAATGCCTGGAGGCTGGCTTTCTCTGCTCATTGGGAAAGTTACGAAGCTGAGCTGCTGGGGAATTTGAAACCCCATGCACTTCTCAGGGTCCGGCTTCAAGCTTCGCTAGAAGTGGAGAAGAACATGGACAGAACATGACTATCGTGTGACTGCCCCAAGAGCTTTATCTTTTTACATCAAAAAGCAAGATGCCCAAGTTTGTGTCTGCCCCAGGTATAAGCCACCGCTTGCATCTAGCTGTCCCATGAGCAAGCAGGTCTGGATCACACCCTGCCTCAGTTTCCTCATCTGTAAAATGAGACGTTCAGCTCCTTGCAGGCCTGGCCTTGGCTCCGGGAGCCTGCAGGGAGCTGCTGGGTCAGGCCACGTTTTCTGCACAGTGGCTCGGTGATGGGGGCCCAGACCACTGCCTCCCTGGGAGGATGTGGCGTCCCCCCTGGACACTTCCAGGAGCATGTCCTGCTGCTGCTGTGATTCTCATAGGTTGGCTGGCAGATAGCAAATCGGCCCATGAAATAAGACAGTGATTTTCCTTTTTCTCAGCTAAATTGGGCAGGTTCTTCAGGAACTAGAAAGTTCTGTTGTCTTTGCTGGCAAAGCTTTTGACTCTGGAGCTCTTCTTCACATCCTCATCAGTGTCGCCTTCTCTCACGGCCGCTCTCGCTCCTGCTGGAGGTCTGGGCCAGTGACTGGGCCTCCTGAGATGTGTCTTGGCAGCCTGCCCATGAGCGCCAGCCGCCTGCCCTTTTGCTCGGTTGTGTTGAGTCTCTTTTGTGAAAAGTAGCCGGTACTAGTAGGAAGTCCCAGAGCTGCAGGGAGATGTTTTCCACGTGCACACGGGGCCCTCCTCTCGAAGATACAGTGCGAATTCTCTTGTGAAGTCAGTTCACAAACAGCTGAATGAAAGTGTCGAGGAGGAAGGCTGTATGTTTAAATCTCAATTTCTTTTCCAGACATTCAATTTTTCTAATACTTGAAGCTCTGAATAATATTTTGTAGGACGTAGGATGCTGACTGTGTAAACAATTAGTGTTTTTTCTGTATTGCTATTAGTACATGTGAGTTCAAGTTTTGGGTAAATTTCTGAAATGCAAGGTAAAAGTACTTTGGTCTCTGTGCTTCCACAGTTGCTCACACACTTACACAGCTGTGGCGTGAACGTCTTTCGTGGTGTATCATCAATAAAATTTCAGTGTTTCCACAGAAATGTTACTTTTTACTTTTTTTAAATAATACTTTCCAAATGCAAAATAAAATTTTATTTACCACACTTTCTGCTTTGACCATATGCCCGTGAGGGCTTCTGGGGAGCCAGTGATGCGACCACTGATGACGCCCTGCAAGCACATGCCTTGGAAGGTTCCAGAAGGGGGAGTCACCTTTGCAGTGGGGGCCTTGGCATTCAGCCTGCGCAGACCTGCCACGTTTACCATGGACTAAACGTGGTGGTGGCGATCTTTTTGGGGTAGACAGTAGCTAGTAAAACATTTGTACTTGAAGAAGTCTATATCAATTAAAGCAAAAATGTCAGCAGTTTTCTCTAAAAGAACAGACCTTACCGATGACTGAGTTTAAGGAACACCCTTTATTCAAGTAAGTGTGATGAGCCACCACAGTGGCGGTGCTTTTAGCCAGCCTTTCCCTAACTGTCCACCCGTTAGGTGACAGCTTCACCCGATGACTTTGACACACACCTGCCACTTCTCTTATCTGGAGCCCCGCCCAGGAGAATTAAGGATATCTAAAAATAACAACATTATAAACATACGTTTTTTCCTTAAGAAAAAAAGATCAGGAAGAACCACAAATATTGCTTATAAAAATAAATGCGTCACATCCCTGGCTTGGCTGTAAGAGGCACAACTCGTCACTGAGTATCTTCCTCTGGTGGGACGACTTCCATCAGCATCTGCAGGTGCATGGTAACAGGCTCTGGAATGAAAGTGGGTGAGTAAGCGCAGTTAGAAAAATATAATTTGAAAGCTTCACCACGACTGGTGGTGAGCAGCGACGTTGTTCTTACTCTGTGGTGATGCGCCACCTCTCGGACCCTACGCTCGGGGCATGGCTGGTGTTTAGAGTTAATCAGATCCATCCTGGTAGCTACACTGGGTCTTTGGAGGTAAGTTATTGCCCATGGAAAAATTAGAAGCCTGCTAAATTATTTCATTGTGACCAAACAATTTACACTCTAGGAAACAGACCGTGGATCACCTCGCTGCCTGGTGAAGATCTCAAGAAGGCTGCGGAGGCTTTCGTAAGTGGGGCTTCCTGCAGCTGAGTCTGCCGTGCAGGATAAAACGGTGTGAAGCTAGTACAGTTACAGACTTCTTAAAAAATAGGTGTCATTCAGAGTCTCTTTGGATGTACTTTGACACAAGTGCTTTCTTTTTAGAAGCGAAAGTGGCTAATGTAGCTAAACTTTTAAACAACAATTGTCCTAAAATACATGAGGATCAGGACTGCTGAGTGGAGGGCGAGACCTGTGCCTTGGGCGTCGTAAGGCTTAGGCCCCACCCCTGTGCTCCAGTCTCAGCTCCATCGTTTTTGGGGTGTCTTTGGGATGCTGCTGACCCTCTTAGAGGATGTCTGCATATCAGGCCAAGAAAAAGGTGCTCCAGGGATGAGAAGTATAGCATGACTGTACTTAACTCTGAACTATACACTTAGGAGTGGTTAAGATGGTAAATTTTGTGTTATGTATATTTTGCAATTAAAAAGAAAATAGTGTGCTCCCTTCCTACTTGTTAGAGTCATTGACAGGGACACAAAGATCAAGGTAGACCCAGAGGTACGACACTGAGAGGGTGGGTTGTGTCCTCCTGAAGAGGAGGGGCGTCTGCTGGCAGGTGAGATCCTGTGATAGAAAAAGCCGCGGCAGAATCAGGTCGGACAAGGTTTGTAGGATGCGGCGCCTGTCTGCGTTTCACTAACAGCTGAACCGTCCTGCTGTTGACACTTACTTGAGATTCTCTGAGCCCATCCAAACTTGTAGTAGACAAACAGGAAGTAGAAGATAAGGCCGCTCAACATAAATAACATGCAGTAGAGATACTCCCAGGCAGGTGCAGTGATGATCGGGGCCAGAACCAGAAACAGGGATATGAGAGTCACCACGATGGGGATGACGATAGGCACCTGGAAGCAGAACAGTGGGTGTCAGGGCCTGGCCACGTGCATTCATCCGCTTTTCGAAACTTTTCATTAAAAACAAAACCGACACAGAAAGAAGAGCTAGTGCACTGCACGTGCCCCTCCGCCAGTTTCGGTAACTTCTGCGTAACTTTGCCAATCTTATTTCCTCCACTCCACCTTTTTTCCCCGAGAATATGAAGAAAATACCAGACGTCGTGCCATTTTACCTGTGAAATATTCAGTATGCATCTCTAGCTCATGAGGACTTGCTGTTTTTGACATGTTTCTTCCCTCCCCTCTTGTTTTAATCTTGTCATTGATTTGTTGGAGAAATTGGATGATTTATCTTATGGAATGTTTAGTTTCAGCTTTGCCCGATCGCCTCCTCCTGGAGTCGTGCAGCCTGCTCCTGTCTCCCCTATTTCCTGAAAACTGGCGGGCAGTTCCCAGCCGGAGCAGTGCGCCTCCTTTTGTAATATACGTCACGAAGCACAAACGTGCGACCATCCCACTTCCGAACTGCTGAGACGGGAGGGAGAGCAGTCCCGTCCCACCGTGATAAACGTCCCCATCGTACTTCATCGGGGGTTATAAAATGGTAATTTTCTAATTCTGTCAGTCTTCTGAAATTCTATAGTAGCATGAGAAACTTCAATGATTTGGTTATTCTAAGTTGCAGGTTGTCCAGGAAGGGCAGGATAAATGCTTGATTCTTTTTCTTTTCCGAGTGATGAGTTGGCCCCTTGAGACTTGTAAAGGTGACTCAGACGCACACATTTGTATATGTTTGGTGGGTTTCGGTCCATTGTAGTCCCTCTTCATCATGTTCAGAATGTCCCATCGTTGCCTAGTAGGAGCCCCTCGGACGGGCCTCTGGGCCCTGGTGACGTGATCCCAGTGTGTTCCGAAAGCTTTCTCGCCTTCTGGCAGGGCAGGATGCGCCAGACCTGGATCCATCCACCTCTCCAGGGAATTTTGGTTTCTTTTAGTGGGGGATGGCATTTTTAGACCATGCTCTGGGTGACTGGAGTACTCGCGGTTCTTTTACGAGGACAGAAATAATTTTTTTTCAAGAAGGGAAAAAATTTCATGAATTCATACTGATGTTTCCAATTCAAATGTAAGATTACATGGTTTTTTTCCCCCTTCCTTTTAGACCTGTATCTTTTTTTCTTACACGTCGGAAAATCTTTTTTCTTAATAATTTTAAAATAATTGCTCATTTGCCTTTTATCCTATAATGTTCCTGTAATGAATTTCAAATTAACTATACCAGTACTACTACTATTATCAACCTCCTATTGATTGACGTTTGGATTGTGTTACTACTGCTGCGGTAAATAACGTGTATATTTCATATTTTTGCCAGTTTCATTTAGGGATAGATTTCCTCAAAATGGGTTGGCTGGGTCAAAGAGTAAATGCATATATAATTTTTCTAGATAGTGCCAAATGTTCCTTCCTGTGGATATACCATTCGTATTCCACTAACAATGTATGGGAGGGCCTTTTCCCCACAACCTCATCAGTGGATGGTGGATTTCTACCCATCTGATAGGTAAGAAATTAGTGTTTCATAATTTTGGTATGTGTTGACTTAGTAGGAGCAAAGTTGAGTTTTTTAGGGGATTTTGTGTGCATTTTTAAGTGTCATTCATTGCATTTTTCCTTTGAACTGTCTGTATATCTTCTGTCCATTTTTCTGGAAAGTTTTGGTATTTCCTATCTCAATTTTTAGAAACGCTTTATGTTAAGGATATTAGCCTTTTTTTGTGATACTACTTGCAACTATTTTCCCCATTATGTTACGTGTGTTTTTAACTTTCTTTAAAGGTATGCATTTTTATTTTATTAGGGTTGTGTTTATCAATTTTTTCACGTATTAACTTCTGGATTTTTGAATCATAGGAACATTTTCCCCATTCTTGGATTTTCAAAGCAATTTGTTTTATGCGTCAGCACCATAATGTTTAAATTTTAGAACCTGTGTATTTTAACAGTGTTTTGTGTCTTTAGGTTTTTCTTGAGTGTTATTTATTCTTCAATATGAACTTTGTAATTAACTTGTGTAACTCCAGGAAAAAATATTAGATGGTCCTTTTTATTGCAATTGCATTAAATGTCTAAATTAACTTAGGTCACCTTTGATACCTTTCTGCCGTTGAGTTTTTCTGTCCAAGAACATGTACGAATTTCCATTTATTTAAGCTTACCTTTGTGTGTCTCAGGAGTATTTCATAGTTTTCCAGCTAGAGGCCTAACATCTTAAGTTTATGGGTAGGTTGTTTGCTTTGTGTGGTTTTGTTTGGTGAAATGAAGTATTCTCTATTATTATCTTTTCATTGGCGATCATTCGTATGAAGTGTGTTAATTTTATATCTTACTACTTTATTGTAGTTTTTTTCTTTGATCCTTTCGGGTCTTCCAGATAGACAGTTGTATTATCTTTTACAGTACAGAATTGTAGAAACTTTAAAAAGTCTTTTTTGCCAGGTTTGATGGCTCAGGCCTGTAATCCCAACACTTTGGGAGGATCGCTTGAGGGCAGGAGTTCAAGACCAGCCTGGGCAGCATAGTGAGACCCTGCCTCTACAAAAAATTAGCTGGGTGTGCTACTTGGGAGGCTGAGGTGAGAGGATCACTTGAGCCAGGATTTGGAGGCTGCAGTAAACCATGATTGGGCCACTGCACTGCAGCCTGGGCGACAGAGCAAGACCCTGTCTCAAAAAAAAAAAAAAAAGTCTTTTCTGTCTCCACATTGCTTTTTCTGTCCAGTGGCCTTGCTAACAAAACGATAGTAGGGAATAGAAAGCATTCTCTTTCCTAACCTTAGCAATGATCTTTCCAATGCTACCATGCTGCTTTGTTAATGAAAATTGTTTTTAGCCTTGGGTGGGGGGAGGGGGTGTGTGTGTGTGAGCATCATGTTGAGAAAATACCTATAAATTCGTATTTGTGTTTGTATCAATGTATTAATGTGTGTTGAATTTTATCTGTGGGTTTTTTCCATCTATGGAGGTGATCATAGGGTTTTTCTCCATAGGCTTATCAATGCGATGAATTATATCCATGAATTAAACCTTTAATGGATTTTCTAATCTTACCTACCTTTGCATAGGCTGGAATTGGTCATGATACATTATCTTTTAATGTAATTGGATTCTATTTAATTTATTTAAGATTTTAATACCATTATTCCTAAGTGAGATTGGTCAGTAATTTTCCCCTTTTTTGTGCTCTCTTTGTAAGGTTTTGGTATCAGTGTTACAGTTTGTGAAAATAATTTGAAAATCAATAAAACAACTCATAGCTAACCTTAAATGGAGAAAGCACAAACACACAAATAAAAACTAAAAATGGGAGCTGGGCGCCGTGGCTCAGGCCTAGAATCCCTGCACTTTGGGAGGCTGAGGCAGGAGGGTCGCTTGAGGCCAGGACTTGGAGACCAGTTAGGCAATACAGTTATACCCCATCTCTACAAACAATTATAAAATTAGCTACTCAGGAGGCTGAGGTGGGAGGATTGCTCGAGTCTAGGAGTTCAAGGTTACCGTGAGCTATGATTGGGCCACTGCACCCCTACCTGGGTGTCAGAGCGAGACTCTGTCTCTAAAAAAAATAATAATAAAATAAATAAAAATGGGGAATTAGTCTCCAGAACATAAGACTATTTTGCACAGCTCTATACAAATAAATTTGAACACTTAGATGAAATGGACAATTTTCTAGGAAAATATAATTTACTAAAACTGATCTTAGCAGAATTAGAATCACAGGCAAAATCTGAAAATCAGATAATTCCAGTATTGCTTTTATTCCAGATCACTGGAAAAGGAGGAAAACTTTCAAAAAGTCAGCCAGCTTGATTGCTAATTATTCCCTCATTCATTCATTTCTCTTTTCTAACACCTCAAGTTCTTTTATGTATTAATATCTTCTACTCTCTTTTGGTTTTCTGTGTGTTCTTTTGCTTTTCGAGGCGCCCAGTTAGTTTTTATTTTCATTTTTACTGACAAATATTTAATGGAATGAGACTTTCTCAAAGGATTATTTAGGCTGTGTTTGTTGATTATATATCCTGTTTTTATCATCATTTTTAGGAATTTATGTACTTTCATGTCTTATTTCCTCTTGGACCCTAAAGTTTAATTTTTTTCCTTTTGTTAATTCCCTGTTTGGTTTCATCATAGACAGAGAAGGTGGTTTGTATTATTTTTAAATTTTTTGAAATGTCAGGGTTTTCTCTGGGGCATGAAAGATGATCGGTTTTCAGACGTGTCCCATAGGCACTTGGAAAAGGTGTGTTTGCTGTTGTTGGGTTCACAGTTACACATAAATCTCTAAGGTCCGTCTGGTTACATGTTTTAGATCCTCAGTCACTTTTGCCAGTGACATGTCTGGGTGTGAAGGAGATGTTTCCAAGTCTCCTATTATTAGCGTGTTTGTTTCTCATTTTCCGTAGTTCCTGCTTTGTAGAGATTGTTGCTGTGTGGGTTGGTGACTAGGTTTTCATAACTATCTCTTCATTACGAATCTAGCCTTTAGCATAACTAAATGGTCTTTCTTTGGGCCTGAGTGCTTATCAAATAAGATCAGGACCCCTGTTTTCTGTGTATTCATTTGCCTGTCCTTTTAATTTTTTATAGCTGTGAAGACCTGCCTGAAAAATTTTTTTCTTTTAATGGCTGATTTAAGCCCATTTAAACTGAATAAGTCCATTTATTCACACAAGTTTGATCTCCATTCTCTCGTGCTGTTTTATATTTCTGTATACCAGCATCTGTCAGTCTTCTGCCCTGTAAGTGTGACACTCTGGGGGGAAACACTCACCAGGGCCCTCCCTTACTTTAAATGGGAAAAACTATGCATCATACGAAACCTCATAATCCCAAGTAATGTACTTTAAAATATACCTAAAACACAGTGAATGCATATATATATAAATAACATACTACCCAATACATATTCCATAGGACAGGAAACCACTTCAAAGATGATTTCCTGGTGGTCAGTTAATAGGGTTGCTAACAAATGGCTGCCTTTAATACACTAACATGGCCCTCTAACATCTGGACACGCATGCTTTTCAACATGCCCGTGCGTGATTCGGATGTGTGTAGGATTTAGAATGTAACCTGAAACTTTTATCACATGGTTTATTAGAAATTTGTACCCTTTTTGGGATTTAAATGCTATTTTTTTTTAATATAAATATTAGCTGTAAATGAAAGTATCGAGAGATTCATAGATTCTATAAAGTTTTGGGGTGTTTAATAAGCAAAAAACAGTAGGAACAACCAAAAACCCTGATAAGCATTCTCCTGAGGAAACGTTAACCAGGGAGATGTTCTGAAGGATGTCCCTGCACAAGGGACTTCTACGATAGGGTCTGCTGCTTCTGTGTCCCCCCACCACACCTTTTTGCTGAGAGATGGGGTCTTGCTATGTTGCCCAGGCTGGAGGGCAGTGGCTATTCACAGGTGCAATCATAGTGTACTACACCTCGAACCCCTGGGCTCAGGCACTCCTTCTGCCTCAGCCTCCTGCGTAGGGACTTAGAGGTGTGTGCCACTGTGCCTGGTTTTTTTTTTTTAATGTATCTTTTGGTATGTATGAAAGCTGCGTTTTTGTTCTGAGAGTTACCGTAACTATTATGGTATGTCTAATAATATTATAACTGATAATATCTTTTAGAAAGAAGGGGCTAAAGAATATTATATCCTTATGTAATAATACAAAGTGGCTCATGCCTGCAATCCCAGCACTTTGGGAGGCTGAGGTGGATCGCTTGAGACCAATCTGGGAAACATAGCCAGGCGTGTACACCTGTAGTCCCAGCTACTCAGGAAGCTGAGGTGGGAGGATCTCTTGAGTCCAAGAGCTCAAGGTTCCAGGGAGCTGTGATCACACCACTGCACTCCAGTCTGGGTGACACAGCAAGATCCTGTCTCTAAAAATTAAAAAATAGTATCTTTTATTGGCAACTTACTTGGCATGTACTTTCCATATACTGTCTCTCTTTTCCCTGTTTGTTGTGTTATTATATTGCCAGCACATAATACTGGCATACTGTTCTGTCACCTCTCATCATTTAGTCATACAGTTAAATATTTTTACCCTCACTGGTTTCTGAAGCAAATTCTCTGGGTGATTCCTCAGGAGGTTCTCACATAATAACAGTAACTGTCGACTTTGGCTTACATTTTCTCTCTCTGAAATCTTCAATATGTTGCTCCACTGTCTTGTGGCACGAAGCGTGGGTGGTAAGAAGTCCGATGCCAGTATCACTTTCTTTCCTTCATATAAGCGAATTGTGGCTGGAGGGAGGGGCAGGAGAAGGGGAGTGGATGCCCAAGGTGTTTTTTTAAAGCTCTGTAATTCTTTCAGAATATGTTTTTATTATCTATCCTAACTCACATTTCCCAATTACCTTGTATGCCTTTCACCATGTTGGTTCAAGCCCTAACTTCCCAGTTTCCCTCCCACCCCAGAAAATATTTCTTGGATTAGTTTTTAAAATTCTGTTACTTTTTTTTTTTTTTTTTTTGAGACAGAGTCTCACTCCATTGCCCAGGCTAGAGTGCCGTGGCGTCAGCCTAGCTCACAGCAACCTCACGCTCCTGGGCTCAAGCAATCCTCCTGCCTCAGCCTCCCGCGTAGCTGGGACTACAGGCACGCGCCACCATGCTCGGCTAATTTTTTTTTGTATATATTTTTAGTTGTCCGATTAATTTCTTTCTATTTTTAGTAGAGACGGAGTCTCGCTCTTGCTCAGGCTGGTCTTGAACTCCTGAGCTCAAACAATCTGTCCACCTCGGCCTCCCAGAGCCACCGCACCTGGCCTAAAATTCTGTTACTTTGATTTTGTTCTTCAGGGACTCCAATTATACATGTATTAGATTCATTTTTTGTTTGATTTTTTTTTTTCCTTCCTGCAGGGCCTCTGTTTCCTGGCATGTTTGTTTGCTCTCAAGTTCCTTCTTGCTGATTTTTTTTTCCCTAAAACGACGTTCTGAAATACTGACAGGCCTCTCCAGGGTGAGATCTTTCTTCCCGGGCTGCACCACCTCGACCCCAGTGTTCCTGCCGAGTTCTGTGTGGTTTCTCGTCCCAGCAGTTGTTTCCTTTGTTGTTGCTTTCTGGAGAGGCGTTTTCGTGGGGAGTTTCTGGGACTGTCGAGGGCTTAGCTCAGGCCATTGCAGTGCTGGTCCTCAGATCTTCCTGCCGAGAATCTCGGAGTGGGGGGGCGGGGCTTCCACTTAGAGTCTGGATTTATGGCAATACCTCTTTTCCTCATTCTGTGTTGAAGATGTTGGCTGTAGGGTTTTTCCTTTGCCATCCTAGTAGCTCTGGCTGTTTTTATCAGGGATTTTGTACCTATTAATTGTGTATATTACCAGCGTGATTCTGCCTGCGAGGTGACTTGAGCTGCGGGACTCCTGGCAGGCTGCCCCACGGCTCCAGACACACGTGGCAGTCAGGATACAGGGCGAGAAAGACCACTAGACAAATTTCTGAAACAAAATCCTAAAGCTAAAGACGTTATCCTTATTCTTGTCCTGGTTACTTAAGCCCTCGGCTTGCCTCACTCTTTCTTGTATCTGTGTCTGTTATCATGAGAATTAAAAAGCACAGTTGTTTAAAAAAAAAAAAAAAAGTCCCTAACACAGGAAAAACTAAACTTCTCCCTCCTCCTCATTGGTATGTAGACCCACACCAGCCGCGCACGGAGCAGGGAGGGAGCCTGGCACAGACCACGAGTTTGGACTGTTGGTGGCTGTACGCACAGGAACGGGGCTGGAGTTCAGAATCCCCACCAATCTACGCAGAGTGTATGTGTGAGAGACACCAGAACTGGACCATTAGAGAGACAGGCCCCAGGTATTCTTGATAACTTAGTAAAATGAATAACTGTCTAATTAGATCATAAACTACACTATGAAATGCAGAGTAAACTCCAGTCTAAAATATGATATGCAAGAGTGGGAATAGAAAGCATGGCCCTAGTATTTGAAATAGTTACTGCTAATTCACTTTTAAAAACCACAGCCACTTGTGACTTTGGGGGCTCTAAACTTACCTGGATGGGCCTCTCCAGTTCTTTCCTGGTAAACCTCATCACGATGAGTCCTAGAATCGTCAGGCCGTAAAACAGCCACGAAGCAAAACTGAAATAATTGACTAGCGAGTTTATGTCACCAGGGATGATATAAATGATTGCTATGATACCCTGATAGAAAGAAG
Organism: Indri indri; assembly: GCA_004363605.1. Lineage (NCBI taxonomy): Eukaryota > Metazoa > Chordata > Mammalia > Primates > Indriidae > Indri > Indri indri. Next base: position 229,098 of record RJWJ010000299.1, read on the forward strand.
AATGAATTTTCAGGTCATTAGTACATAAAAACATTAGTCTATTCTTACCGCTTTACAGAAGACTAAACACTTCATCCTGAAAGGAACTTCCTATGAATCCCATTCTGGCTGAGGTCAAACTTGACTGTGGCTATAATAGCTGTTCTCTTTGAAGCCTGACAGAAAAGACTTGGAAAATTTTTGAATGTCGAAGTTGTGATTTTCAGGAAGGAAAAAACAAAATATGCGTGTACAGTGTACCAGCTTCATAATTATGAATTTTCCTTTCAGACAGTTTTCATCATGGGCATGGGCCCTCGACTACGAAACTCAAGTCCGATTTTGACCTGCGTTGGTCGCATGCCCTGGCCTGTTCCTGCCACTGTCTGGGTCTGTCTGCTGGTCCTCCTCTGGGGATGGAGTCTAAGAATGGTCTCTTGGAGCCCAGAAAAACTGTACGCAACCAAGGACTATCTACCGAGAAGCTCCAGTTGGAAGATGTCTGGGGCCTTTACTGCACAAAGATCCCATGGCTTCCAAATCATCAGTCTGTAATGGGAGGCTGTTGTCAGTGACCACCTGGTAAAGGCCTCATTCACCTTCCCTGTAAGCGAGTGGGCTTTCATGTAGTTTGAACCCTCCCAGCTTGTATCCTCTTCTGGGCCCCTGGTCAAGCAGTGTCTTTCATGGATAAGTTTAGAAAAAGGAGCAGAAGCTGGGTAATTGTTTGAATTGTCTTGTGTTTTTGATATATCTGGGTCATCTCAAAACCACGGGGCTTAGCAGGACATGTCTAGGTTACCATGCAAACCGAGGGGCCCTGTGCCTCTCGGGTTGGTGACGCCGTGGCGGGATTCATACTCACGTGAAAGATGATGGCGGGGGCTGGAGTCAGGCGCTTGACACTAATGTAAGAGAGCACTTTGAGCATGTGGCCTTCCCGGCCTGCGACGTAAACGAGTCTGGAAAAACAATGATGGAGAAAGTCAGCCACATGCAGGTTGTTCCCGCGCCACTGAGAAAGCGTGTCCCAAGTTTCAAAACGAGCCACAGAGAAAGGAACTGAGTGGTGACAGGTCGTGGTCTGCCCTCTGGAGGGGAGCGAGTTTGGGAGCAGCAAGCGACGTGGCTAACTGCGTCCTGCCACAGTGCAGCCACCAAGGCAGGGAAGGGTGGGGTGCTTTGGAGAGATTCCTGCTCTGAGTCCTGAACGTGATACAAGAAACAAATGTCAAAACTGGGCCAGGGACAGTGGACCCGGTTCCTGGGGTGCCCGATAGGAGCAAACACAGAAGTGCCTTGCCATTTCAATTCCAAAATGCAATCAAAGAGTTTCCATGTTTAAAAACATCGGCAAATTAAGGGCAAATCAGCAGACACAAACAAGTGGCTTAGTCCCCCCGCCAAGAACTCCAGATAATTCAGTAACTGAAAGACTGTTTAAAAGGTTAAAGAGAGAAGAACGAAACAGAATATTTTTTCTATTTTCATTTTTTTTTAAAAGTTGATACAATAGTATTATGCATGGAGTGATGGTGTGATATGTAGTGATCAGATCGGGGTGATGAGAATATCCATCATTGCAAGCATGTATCATTGTGTTGGGGACATTCAGTGTCCCCGTCCCAGCTGTTTGAAAGTATGTGTCGTGGCTAACTGTAGTCACCCTGTGCTGCTGTGGAAGAACACCAGGACTTACTCCTCCTCTCTAGCCATAATTTGTATCCCTTAACACATCTCTCCCTATCCCCTACCCTTCCCATCCTCCAGTATCCTCTGGCTGAGAAGAATTTCTTTTAAAGAAAGGTCAAAGTTACCAAGTTGGAAGCTAGATCCGAGCATGAAGCATAAATAGATGGGAAATTCAGTTGGGAAACTAAGACAAGAACAGGAGAAGGTCACGTACACCAAGTGGCGTACAGCAGATACAAAGGGCAGAGAACATTTATAAAATTAAAAACACTGTGAGCCTTCAAATTGAACCCAGTTCTACACAAGGCGTAAACATACTCAGATATAAACATTATGGTGGAAGAAAAACAAAAATCTTAAGGGCTACTGAATTTATTACTGTAAAATTAGGACACTAAGAACAATAGCCGACATGAGGAATAGTATTTTCAAAATGAGGGAAACTGATTTCAGACTGGAATTCTGTGCAGCTATCATTCAAGATTACTGGCAAAATAAATCCCTTTTTAGATAAACCATGAGACATTGACTCTGCACTGGAAGCCGTATAGCTCAAAGGGAGCCGATTACAAGAAGCAACGTCAAGGAAGAAGCAGTAGAATGTGGTGTCGGTGCGTAAGTAAGTGTTGGATTTATTTATTCCATAACAAACTTTTCTTAGGGTAGTGGGTTTATAACCAGGTTTTAACATGAAAAGGGAGAGCCCTTCAAGAGAGGAAAGAGAATTGAAAGACCGACACTCTGCTGGGTAATCATGGACAGAATAGATGCACAACTTCCATATCAGCAGTAGACAAACAGGAATAAAGAACATTTGATGGAGATAACTAAGGATTATTTTAAAAGCCAAGAAACAAAGCAATGTGTTAGAAATTCAGCAATCACAGTAAACACATTGAGCAGGATGAACTGTAATCAGGCATGAAGGAACTTTCTGGGGCAACTGAAATGTTCTACAATCGGATTGTGGTATTTGCACAGCCTTACAAATGTACTACAATAATTGGGTTGTGCAGTTGCAAAGGGTGAGTGTCATGGTATTTGTACCTCAATAGAGCTATTAAAATTGTGTTTTCTATACAAGCAATGAACTATCACAGATTTAAAAAATAATTTTAAATGCCATTTATAATAGCATGAAAAGATATGAAATACTGTGGAATAAATCTGCCAAAGATGTGCAAGAACTGTATACCAGAATCTACTCAGAAACATTTGTGAAAAAACATAAGAGTTAAATAGTCCACCCATGGATTGGAAGTCCCAATACTGTTAGGATGTCAGTCCTCCCCAGATTGATCTATAGATTCAACACAGTCCTGATCAAAATCCTCAAAGCCTTTTCTGTAGAAATTGACAAGTTGATTCTAGCGTTCATATATAAATGGGAAAACTGGCCATCCACATGCAGAAGAATGAAATTGGGCCCTTAACCCTTACACAACTCAAACGTAAGACTTAAACCGTAAAACTCTTAGGAGAAAAGCTGCCTGACATTGATCTGGACGATGATTTCTTGCACATGACCCCAAAAGCACAGGCAACAAAATCAAAAATAGACAGAAGGTATCGCATCAAACTAAAAGGCTTCTGCACAGCAAAGGAAATAGGGTAGAGAGACAACCCACAGGTTGGGAGAAAATAGTTGTAAATCATTTATCAGATAAGGGGGTTTATATCCAAAATATAAAAGAAACTCAAACTACACAATAACAAGAAAACCACCCCATTAAAAAATGGCGAAAGTACTTGAATAGACATTTCTCAAAAGACCAACACGTGTGAAAAAACGGTCCACATCACTAACCATCAGAGAAACACAAATACAAACCCCAATAAGATATCACCCCACACCTGTTAGAGGGGCTATGATCAAAAAAACAAAAGGTGTGTGTCGGCAAGAATGTGGAGAAAAGGAAACCCTGGTACACTGTTTTGGGGCATGCTAATTAGCATAGCCATTTTGAAAAACTGTACAGTGGTTCTTTAGAAAACCAAGAATATTAACAGAATCGCCACGTGATCCAGCAGTCCCACTTCTGGGTACAGAACTGAAATCAGTGTCTGACATCCCAGCCCCCTGGTCACTGCGATCTCATTCACGGCGGCCAAGGCGTGGAAACAACATAAGCGCCCGTCAGCAGATGAACGAACAGAAACCACGTACCGCATATACACAATGGGATACTACTCGGCCTTCTAAAAGAATGAAATTCTGTCATTTTTTTGACAACGTGGATGAATCCAGACATTATGCCAAATAAAAAATAAGCCAAACACAGACAACTATCACATGGTCTCGTACGTGAGATGTAAAAATTTGAATTCGTAGTAGACAGTAGAATGTTGGTTACCAGAGGCTGAAGGGAGGGGGTGTGGCAGGGAGAGGGGAGATGTCAGTCGAAGGTACAAAATCCCAAGAGGAATAAGTTCTGGTGATCTGTTGTACAGTAAGACGACGATAGTTAACGTATATTTCAAAATTGCTAAAAGAGTTGACTTTAAATGTTTTTGCCATCAAAAAACTAAGCATATGAGGTGATGGATATATTAGTCTGAATTGCTCGTTCCACAGTGTGCACCATAAGTATATGCAATTGTCAATTAAAAATAAAATATAAAAAACGCACAGAATCTGGAATAGACAAAACGCTTTTGAAAACGGAAGCGGAGGGCTAGCACTACACGCACTTCGATACGGCTTTAGAAGAATGATTTTGTGGTGTGTATTGCATTTTTTAAAGTGCAGAATCTTTGGCAATTTCCCTCCCAAATTCATCCATCTGGAATACCGGACAGCCGAGCCGAGACACGTGTGTTCGAGGGTGTTCACTGCCGCAGCGGTGGGGGAAACAACCCACGCCCAGCCCGGGAGCGGCGGGTTTATCACGCTGCACACACAGTGGACTAGAACACGGTGGTCAACTGCGTCTAGACCGCCTGGGTCTGGAGGATGGCGAACTACCTGTTCGTGTAAATGCGGTTTTACCGGAGCAGGGCTGCGGCCTGCGAGCCTGAAATCTTGACCGTCTGGCCTTGAGGCGGAAGTTCGCCAATTCCTGGTCTGGCTCGCACAGGCCAACGCGAGCAGATGCTCGGGAAGCATCTCAGGTGGAACGAGCAAGGCAACGGCGTGGCCCCGTGCAGCGTGCGGCCCACACCCGCGCCGGGGCCGAGCCCAGACCAGCAGTCGCGTCCGGTCCCCGAGCTCGTCCGCCGTTCCGGCCACGTCCCTCCTCTGCCCTGCGGGTTCCCCGCTGGCCCCGAGGGCTCCCCTGGCAGAGCCCGAGGCGCTGGGGCGCGCGTCTCCCCCGGGCCGGACCGGCTCTGCCCTGGGCCCTACCTGCCGGCCGTGAAGCAGCTCCCGTTGGCCGCGCCGAGGGTGGAAAAGGCCACGAACAGGGGCACGACCCAAGAGGCTGGGTAGAGAACACGGTCCCCAAACGTCTGGTGAGAGAACGAGATGAGTCCTCAGGGTCCTTCCCCGGCTCCAGGAGCCGCTGGTCCAGCGAAGCTGCTCTGGCCCGGGACGGGGGACCCCGCGGGCTGGGCGCAGCCTGCGAGACGCCGCTCCTGGAGGGGGCGGGCGGGGGCCGGCGGGGGGACAGCTTTCTTTGCCTTTTCTCTCTTCTGAGCGTCTCAGGACCTTTCAGCGGTAACAGAAATCGCACATCCGCCCCCCTGGCGTGGTTCTCGGTCGCTTGTGCGTCCCTCCGGCACCCCGGCCGCGCAGCCCTGCTCCTCCCCACTCAGCGCCCCCAGCCCCGCTCCGAGTCCGTCACCTGGCGCCTGCTTCCCGCCCCAGCTCTCGGCCCCGCCTCTCCCGCCTGTCCCCGCCTGTCCCCGCCTGTCCCCGCTGCCACTGTGGTGACTTCCCAACTCCTTCACGGTCCTTCTGCCAAGACCCCAACCCTGGGGGTCAGCCCTGCTCTCCCCTCCGGGCCTCATCCGCCCCCTCTCCCGGGCTCCTGGCTGATGACTCCCCCCCCCCCCGCCGTGCCTGTGTGGGAACCTCAGCTCGGCGTGGACGCCTCGTCCGACCCCTTCCCACGGGCCACAACCCTCTGGCAGCGACGCCGGGCGCTCACCACGGCCACGGCCTGGGACTGCAGGAGCTCGGTGGGCGTCATCACAGTGAAGTAGGACACGTTCATGAGGATGTAGCACACTGTCACCAGAGGGATCCCGATGACAATCGCCAGGGGCAGGTTTCTGGGTGGGACAGTGACACAGAACCCGGGTCAGACCAGAGCATCCGTGGCAGACTCGTGAGGTGGTCGCTTTGTCTAGTCCTTTCTGCCGGCCCCCCGCTGCTCCCCATGGGGCTGGGGTCCCAGATGCCCTTCCCGAGGTCTCCCCCAGCAGGGGGTTTGTGTCACAGCAGAGCCCCAGCGGGGACGTGGGACTCTCTCAAAGGAGAATTCTCCCTCTCACAGACTCCAGGGCAGTAAAACTGAATTGTTGGTAAAGCAAAATAAGCCAGAGACAAAGGAAGTTAGAGTCCTTCCTTCCCCTTAGCACCCATTCCATTGCCTAAAACAGAACCCAACTTCAACGAGTGCATAAGGACCGTCCCATCTGGAAGAAGGTCGGGCTAACGGGAGGAAGCAGCTCCGCGTTTCGCCTGGAGAAATGTGCCGCCCGCCCCCCGCCCAGGCTCTGCTCTTACCTGTAGGGGTTTCTGAGTTCTTCTGTGATGTAATTGAGTTGGTTCCTGGAGAAGGAAAAGTCAACATGAGTGACTTTCAACATACCTGGACTGTTAGACGGGAACATACAATGATACATGTTAGCCTCATTGCAGATTCTCCGCCACAGAGAAAGTTCTGCAGGAATTCCAGGGTAGTTTCTTCCTGGGAAGGCCCTGGTGCTAGCAGGGCCCGGGGTCCTAGCAAGACGTACACATCCGTCAAGTGGTCAAATCTCTGCCCTCTGCGAGAGCCACGTGCATTTGCAAGAACAATTGGGAGTAGTGAGTCCCCAAGGGAAAACAGAACCTCTTTGTCTGAAAAAGAAACGAAACCTACGGTTGCTTCGCAGAGGGGAAAACCAGCGTCAGGGATGGCCACGCTGCGTCCTCGAAGAACACAAGCAGCATCTCACCGACCGAACCCGACGCTTTCGGGGTTTGAGCAGAAGTGCTGCTGAGTGTTCTTGCCTTGCCAAGACCCCGGGCGGCCCTGGCTGCCTCTGTGGGGCTGAGCCCGTGTCTGCCTGGTGAGAATCCTACACCGGGTCCGCCACGCCTGCCCATGGGACACTGTCACCGGGAAAAGGGCAGGTGTCTCGGCGTCCGAGGGAGACTGAAGGGTGAGGGTTGGGTGCTTCACAAAAGGGAAACGTGACGGTGAGTTTTAGGGTCACACCAGACACCAGAAAGGGGACAGCCGAGGTGACATTAGCCCAAAGGAACACAGCACCAGACTTGGGACATCTCAGGCGCCTCACCATCCGTCGTAGGCCCAGAGTCCGTTGTAAAACGCCAGACTGATGGCTCCCACGGACACATCCGCCCCCTCGAAAGCATTTTCGAAATTCTCTGTATTTCCTGTAATTAAGCCAGAGCGAATAGCGGGTGTCAGCCGACCGGATTTTGCGCTCATCTCCTGGCGAAGGAAGGGAATGACTCATGACCTCGGGTTATTAAACTAACTCTGGAGAGCTGGGGCGCTAAAGACGCTCTAAGTTCCCGCCAGGCTTCCTCAGAGATGCTCATGGGGAAGTCTGCTCCGGACGCAGAGGCGGCGCAGGGTTCGCCGGGCGCCTGCCCTCCTGCCTGCCGCGGTCACCTTGGGCCAGGAGGACGCATCCACTGACGATGATGATGGCCACGATCACCAGCTTGGCCGCCGTGAAGAAGTTCTGCACGTAGCTGCCCAGCCGCACGCTCAGCGAGTTCACTATCGTGATGAGCACTGCAGGGTCGGGGTGGGTGACATCCCGCGTGGGTGGTTTGCAACAGGGCCCTGGAAAGTCTTTCCACCGCCACCCGCTCCACCACCCCACCGGGAGGGCCCAGCCAAAGAAGGGGTCATGCTGGGGCTGCCTGGGGACGGCAGAGAAATCGCAGGCCCCGAGGCCAGGGCGCAGCCTGCGGGACAGCCCATCCCGCAGCTCCGACGGGCCTGGGGGCTTCTCGGCACGTGGCACCCGCAGGGACCGCAAAGGCCAGCGCCAGAGCCTTCCGCTGACTCGGCCTCTTTCTGGGCGGCGAGGAGCGGAGGCCAGCACCGACCCCCCACCCCACCCCCAACGTCTTCTGTGCCAGGTCTTCTCCGACCCCTGCCCCGGGTTTCAGGCTTGGGTACTCACAGATGGCGGCAGCAGCCAGGCACTTAACGACCACTGCAGGCGGCTTGCACCCCGAGTAGAAGGGCACAGCGACGTACTCGGAAAAGGTGAGGCAGATGATGGCAAAGGACGAGGGCTTCATGACCATCAGGCTGGTCCAGGAGAAGAGGTAGGCGGGGACGGGGCCGTAGGCCTCCATCAGGTACGGGTACTCGCCGCCCGACTTGGTGATGGTCGTGCCGAGCTCTGCGAAGCACAGAGCGCCTGGAACACAGAGAGGGGTCCCCCACTGCCCTCGTGAGGGGCTGCCCGTGTCCCCGGGAGCCTTCCTCCCACCATGGTCCTCTCACTGACGGCCCTGCGTTCTGGCCATCGGACATTAATCGCAGCCAGCAGCAGCAGGGACCCTTATGTAACCCGTCCCCCGCGCTGGACAGGGAGGAGTTCACCGGGGAGCACCGTCTGTTACCCAGTGTCGCGAGCACCCCACAGACCGCCCAGATGATGAGACAGGGCCCCACGGCCTCCGTGTTGCTGAGCACGGACTTCGGGGAGATGAAGATGCCGGAGCCGATGATGGTGCCCACGATGATGGAGATGCCGCTGACCAGCCCCACCTCGGGTGCAGAGGGGGGAGGGGGCGTCAGGCCGCCACCCGGACCTGGTGGCACCCTCTCCACCCCCTCAGGGACAGCCAGTACAGCTCCAGCTGAACCCCACGTCCTAGGCACTTCTGCCCTGCGCTGTCGCAGTGGCAACAGGGCCCCGTTCCTGGGGCTTCGCTGAATCGATTGATTCTCGTGGCAGCCCCATGCATGGGGTATACGTCACCCGCATTTTACAGAGAAGACAGGCACAGAAAGGGTAAGTTACTGCCCTTGGTTACACAGCCAGACAGGAGACCTGGCTCAGGTTCCACGCTCCTGACCACAGCCCGCGTGTGCCCAACGGAAAGGCTGATTCTGCACGTCGGGCACCAGCGGGAAAGGCCCTCAGGGGCGCCCCGAGGCCAGGCGGAGGAGAGAGCAGTCGCCAAAGCAGAGGGAAGTGAAGGCTCACGTCCCGGCCAGAGGAGCCACTCGGGGGTGAGCAACGGAGGCCGCCCCGAGCCAGAAACACTCAGGGACTCCCCGTGAGCCTCCTTTGGTGCCACTGTCTAGGGCGTGAGCTTTCTAAGAACAAAGCCAGGCTCAGGTGTGTGATCACCAAGAACAGGCAGCGCTAACCCACAGTGTTGGGAATTCAAGGCCGGGGCAAGGGGGAGATCTCTGAGATGTTTGTCAAAACTCATCTGACTGCGCACTAAAGATCTGCACGTTTCTTATATACTGATCGGGGAAAAATACTTTTTTAAAGGAAAAAAAAAGCCTGACTCAAGCCCCCACTCATAACATCAGCCCTCAGAAGCCGCCCAGGCCAGATTCCCAGAGCAGGAAGTTTCCAACGGCCCGTGTTCGCCTGCCTGGGCAGAGGCTGCGCTCACGGTTACACGCCAGGGGACCAGGGAGATCCCAGGGGCAGGCTGGCCACCCAGGGGACTCGGCGCACACGTGAGGGCCCTGGGGAGCTGCGTCAGCTTCTGTTCCAGCCGCGGGGCCAGGGTGCAGTTCCAGGCGAGGACGAGCACAGGCTCAGCTCCCTGCCTCTCCAGCCCTCCTGGCTTACGTGAGCTCTGCGTGGGCCCTGAAGCTGCCTGGGTTTAGGACATGCCTGGGATTTCTCAGTGGCTGTGTGTGGCCAGAGGGCCCACCAGGGTTCTGAGAGGCCCTTGCTGGGATCGTGAGACTGGCAGGGAGGGAGGGTGCTGCCTGGTGCCCGACTCCTGGGGACCCTTGTCCAGCCCCAAAGCCTCAGTGCCGTCCCTCCTCCGTGCCCTCTGGGCCAGGCACGAGAGCTTCTGGGGGCCCTGCCCAGATCCCGGCCCCCTCATCCCACCCTCCAGGCTGAAGCCGTCCTAACCTCACTCCGGGGCCCTCTTTCCCCATCCTGTGGGCACAAAGCCCCGCTGTTCTTCCGTGCCACACCCCGCTGCACCCGCCCACCTGGGACTGGCGCGGTGTGCAACGCTGAGCTCCTTCCTGCCTCCAAACCCACCCCCGAAGGTCCCCTTCCCTCCCGGCCCGGGGCCAGCCTCCCCTCCTCACGACCCTGCGACTCAGAGCAGTCGTCTGTGCCACACCTATGTCAGACGGTCGTCCCAGCTAGATTTCTCTAGAGCAGAATGCTTCCCCTTGCTACAGATGTCCAAACACACAGGGACAGAGCTTTAGCCAAGATGCCGTAGAAGGGGCTCGACCATGAGAAGAAAGCCTTCTCTGACCATCCCTGGCAAGGCCACCGGTTTGAGCAAAAGTACCAGCCCCTCTGGACACTTGCCCAGTGCACATGACGTGTATGTACGAACCTCAAAAGAACATGCTGAGCTCCCTGGCAAGAGGAAGTGAGGGAAGCCCAGAGAACTGCTCCTTTAAAGGTGAACTCTACAAATCAAAGATCACACCCTTTGCCCCATCGCCAGGGATCGGCGGGGCCTGGGCTGCCAGCCGCTCCTTGTCACAGCCCCGCTCCACCCGGACGGGGAACGGCCTTACCTCCTTCTGGAGGCTTGTGGTCTTGGGCTCGCTACTCTGGACCGACTTCTCATCCTCTCTCCGCTTCCTCGGGCTTGTCTCCCCCATTTTCCGCTCCTGCGTGTCCCAGGAGGCTGCAAGCGGGGCACGGGCGGAATCCTGGTTCAGCACACGGGGACTGAACAAGAACGCGAGCTCCGCAAGGGCTCCGTCGGCCAAAGCAAATCCTTAGCCAGTGCTTTCGGAGAGGACAGTTGTCAGTCCCTTAGGGACAGTTGGCTCAGCCCCAAAAGTAAAGATGAGTCATTAACGTTGTTCAGGCCTCAGGGAACAAAGCCCCCCCGTGGTGCCTTCCAAAGCTGAGGTTCTCCTGTCCCCTCCCTGCCACCTCCTGTCCCTGTGCTACCATCTCCTCACCCTCGGCAGGGACACACTTGGAAGTCACTCTATCTCCATGGCCCAAGTTCGTTTCTTTCAAAAGCAAAAAGAAACACTTGAAAGCGTACTGCAATACGCTCAAGGACATCAAGCCTGCGGAAGGAAGGCGTCTCGTGTTCCTTCCTGGGATGCGGGCGCCTCACTCCCCATAGATCACGGCACAGGGGCTCGTTCATCGAGGGATGGAAGGAATGAAAATTGCCGAGGAAACCCAGCTCGCGAGTGCGCTAGGAGACGGCCACGTACTGCACCCTCTCTCTGCACGAATCCTCTGCCCAGGTCCCCGCCAGGAGAGCGGGCGGCCCTCCCGTCACCCGCTGGCCTTACCTCCGCCCTTGACGTTGCCCAGCCGGAGGAGCTGTCTGCCGGGCCGCCCGCCTGCACAGCTGAGCCCCGGGAATGGCCATGTCTTGTGCCCGGCAGTGGAGGAAGCCAGAAGGGACAGAGGTCACAAGGGTAATGATTAATCACCATTTCTTCCAAAGCAATGGGGCTTGGAGACACGACACAAAAAGGGGCGGTCAGACGAGCCAGCTTCTCGCCAAAAATACTTTTGTTCGTTTGTGTCTAGATCAATGCCTTCAAAAAAAAAAAAAACAAAAAAACAAAAAAAAAAACCGAATCGGCCCAAATCAGCTACATCCTGCAAGGAGAAATCTCTCTAAAGAATAGAAATAATGCTTTTAAGAGATAAAAATCTTTGGGAATCAGAGGAGATAAACTTTGGAGCCGACTCTCTCAGTACCTTAATGGGCTGTATTTGCAGCCGAGTCGGGCAGTGCGAACAGCAGCCGCTGCCCACACAACCCAGCGGTTGCTCAGGTGTCCTCCTCCCCGCGGAGCAGAGCCCCGGCCTGCGCCCCGACGGGCCGGCCCTGCCTCTCCCCTCTGCCAGGGGCTGTGTCCGGCACCACCTGGGACCTCGAGAGCTGGGCTCCCTGCCGGCCGTGTGGCCGGGCTTCGGGCAGGCCCACTCCGTCCTCACGGCAGCTCCGGCCACAGCCCGTCAGGGTTGGCCGTGGTGCTGTTCAAGTCCCTGGTCCCACACGCACGGAGGGCCACGCGATGTCATCAGCTCCACACTCTCACTTGCCCGACGGGGAAACCGAGGCTGAGGCCCAAGCAGCACAGGGCCGCAGAGCTCTGGCCCCACCTGGGGCTCCGTGGAACCGGCTGTCTGCCTTGGGGAGGGAGCAGACGTTCTCCAGCTGTGCTCGGAGGGGGTCAGGGCAGAGCCACCCCTCCCGAGCCAGCTGGAAGGAAGTTCCTTATCGGAGACACAGGAGGACGGCAGGGGACCGCCTGAAGCATTGTTGCTGTTATCTCCAGCCAAGACTCTGGCGGTTTTGCTTTTGCTTCCAGGTAAACTTAACAGCATCCCAGGTATCAGGATAGGACCAAAGGTCGCGGCTCTGGGGGTGATGGGGGGAGCGCTTTGGGGCTGGTAGACCTGAGAGGGGGCGGAGTTCTCAGGGTCGCCTCTTAAAGCATCAGGAGAACACGGGGACCCTTGCTGTCCCAGAGCCAGGATCCCGATTCAGAAGTTTGTCACCTCCCCTCTGAGGAGGGCCAAGCCTGTTGGCCTGCCTGCCACGCCCAGAGCCCCAAGCGGAGTGCCTGGGTCTCACCTGCCTTTCAGACACTGTCGCACTCACATCACAGCACGCGGCCCATCTGCGTCTGCACAGAGCTACACTACACTCCCTGGGCCTGGACTGCACCCAGCAGGCGGATGTTCTAACGGAAGCTACTGCAGAGAGCAGGGTGGGACAGTGGTCCCCAGTGGACCCAGGCAGCCCTGCAACCCACCCACCGGCCACATGGCCTGGGGGTTACTGGGCCTCTCTGCAAGGATCAGGTTCTGAACCTGTACAGTGGGGCTAGTAAGTGCACCCCACGGAACCACAAGCCTGCGGGTTACACGGTGAACTTGGGCGCTGTGAACAGAGCACCCCGGTCTTCCGTGGTCTGGAACATCTGGGTGTGGGCATCCTTCGTCAGAGCTCTGCTTCGGTGCATTTTCGGTTCACGGTGAGCACTTCCTAAAGCCGCGTTCCTCACCCCACTCCCCACCCCACAGGGCGAGTATCCAACCAGGTATCATAAGTCGGGTTTTTGTTCATGGAAAATAATACAGATTTGATTTAAAAACCAAAAATTTCCCCAGTTTTTCTTCAGGACTGAAACCATCCTCACAGGTTTAACAGGAATTATTATGCGTGCTGGGTTCCGGGCAGAAACATCGCTGTAATTAAGCATTAATCGGTGCACTTTGGGCCACTGGCCTGTAACACCGGTCACAGCGCTGGACACTGACAATTGGCAGCCCCATTGTCCTGCGGATGGAATCTCTGACGTGAGAATCGTAAGGCTTTTGTTTCGGCATTGCTCAAGATGTTTTTCAGATCCCGATTCCAGCGGACAGGCGGAGCGAACCAGTTTGAAGACCCCCGTGGAGGAACTGCATCAGCAGGAGATTGCGGTTTCTTCATCTCTCCGTCCCGCGACTTCACCAGACCAATCAACGATCCGTCCCCACACCTTGGCCCACTACGTACCAAACCCCTTAAACTGCCTGGGGAGATGCATTTGCGGTTTCCTTCTGTCTCCTCCTTCGATGGCCCTACAACCACACCTCTCTCTGCTGCAACCCAGTGTCTCGGCTTGCTGGGTGCGTTGTGCTGCGTCGTCCTGCTGGGTGCGTCATCCTGGGTGTGTCCTGCTGCATGCGTCCTGCTGGGTGCGTCCTGCCTCATGCATCGTGCTGGGTGCGTCGTGCATCTGCATCCTGCGTCGTGCGTCAGGCAAGGAACTCGTTGCGCTTACGAGGCCTCTGGCTCGCCGTGGACCAGCTCTTCTACCACACGGCTGACGTTGCACCTCCCTGCCGCCGATTCCCGCGTATCATCTCCTGGGAACCTTCACACGACTCCATTGTGTCTTAAGTTTCTGCTAAAGCTCTTCACCTTCACTCTCAGACTGTGCTTTTCCCTTCCGATCGCAAAGGTGCTTGCAGTTTACGGATATTAATGACATCTACATTTCATCTTACATTTGATACACGTTTAGTTCCTGGTGGGGAGGGGGAAGTGGCTTCCTTCTGCCCTTCTAGGTTCCTTGGTTGGGCTACGAATTAAATTGGCGTAAGACAGATGAACAGGAGAAAAACCATTTCAACTGTGTGCACAAGGATGGGAGTCCCACCGAAGGGCCAGATGATTGACACTTCTACAGCGTCCTGAACCACAGAAAAGAACAGGGGATGGGGGCTTCTGCGGGTGGCGGAGACAAGCTGTAAGAGGAAATGTGTGGCGAATAAAGGCTGTCTTCTTGTGCGGATGAAAAGTCTCACGGGTAATAAAAGTTGCCCACGAGCAGCCCTCTTCCTGACTTACTAATGAAGATTCCCTTCCTAGACATACATTTCTTTTATAAAACAGCAGCTTTTCCGAGCTACGCCTGTGTCTACAGTTTCTCAGAATAAGCAGCTCAAAATATGCCAAAGTCTATTCTGGGGTGGCACGCCTGGTCTCCACAGTCATTTTGGGGTGGCGTGTCCTGCACCCCACATTCCCTCCCCCGTGATGGTTTGCAAAGACGCGGTGCAGATCCGTCTCCCACCACCTCTGGGCTCCACCCGGGCAGCTGGGTCTCCATCCGCTTTCCTCGTGGCAAAGGCAGGGTCTTTGGCAAACATCCAGGCAAAAGTTCCTTTACCACTTAAAACTTGTTCCGGACCCACCTTGGCATTTCCAGACTTTTCCCTGTACATTCAGCTCTCTCAGTCCTATCTGCCTTTCCACGGCTGCCAACAGTAGTTTGGGGCTTTGGGGGATCCCGAAGACAGATACGACAGGTATAACCCGGGTATAAGAGGTGTCCACTCCCCCACCTCAATTCCAGGCACGACTCGGGGCGAGTCAGCGGCATGCGCAAAGTCAGCATCAAGGACTCACAGCCTGGCCATAAAACAATTAGCAAGGAAAGCAAATTTCAAACTCTTATCTAGGAACAATTTAGACCTATAAATATCCAAGAACCACTGGAATAGCATAATTCTTCCCTTGCCCTTTGTCCATCATTTTTATGTGCTCCAAGTAGCACAGGTTTTCACGGCTAACCTGCTTGGGGAAGCCAGTGCTGTTTCCGAGTATCATCACTTTTTTTCTAAAACTTGACTTCGTCCCATCCTGGTCCCTAAACCCACACCCGGAACTCATCACTGTTCATTGCTGTTGCCCCTTTCTCAACCGCGGTGGTCACGCATGGTGAAAAGTCGTGCTAGCTGGCGAGGCTGGACAAAGAACGTTCTGCATAATTAAATATCTTCAATACAGAGTTACAGTTTTTGGTGATCTTGTTTCTATCTGCCCAGCAGTCACGACTTGGGGGAACCGCCTCTTCCTGTGGGATGCGGGTGGGCTGCCCACCAACCAAAGAGCCCGACTTCTCCCGCCCTGGGGGAGGGCTCCTGACCCCCGCTCAGGCAAGAGGCCACCCTGTGCCTGGACTTTCATGCTGAGTGGAGAAGTGCAGGGAAGGATGACAGTGTCCAAGTACCGAGACCCCAGGGCTATCCTGGTTTCTGTCCTTTTCAAAACATGGTGGGAAAGCTGGGCGTGGTGGCACGTGCCTGTGGTCCCAGCTACTTGGGAGGCCAAGGCAGGAGGATTGCTGGAGCCCGGGATTCAAGTCCAGCCTGAGCAATACAGCAAGATTCCATCTCTAAAAAAAAATGAATGCATTCGGTGGGAGCCACCCAGTGTACAATTCCAAAATATTTCCTTCTTTCTCTTAACATTTCTGTAGTTCCTGTTGCTTGCAACGCAACCGTGTGCTACGTACACTACACATGGACCCTTCCTTTTCAAAGACTTATTCAATGAAATACCCAGGACCCTCCCCAGCAGGCGCAGCACGGATGCTGATGCCCTCCAGGTTGCAGGTGCTCTCACCCGAGCGGCCGCCGGTGCGCCCACTCGCTCACCCCCCTTTGCAGAGTGCTGTCTCACGCGTGGATGGGAAAACGGGTCGGGGGCACAGAGCACCCAGCACTGAGGCGGGTGCCAGCCCCGCCCTCCGCATAGGGTGTCCTGACCGGCTCCAGGAAGGTGCCCCATGGGCCCTTTAACCTTTGAAGCCTGCGGGTCAGCCCAGCCTGGGTCCTTACCAACTACCTTCGTGCCGCTGTCGGGGACCACGTAGCTGCCAAAGCAGCCCAGCAGCCCCTGCAAGCTATGTAAACTCGGGAACCGCCTTTTCCCTTCCTCGCAACACCCCCCGCCCCACCACGAGAAACGAGTCTGGGGTCATGGACTCTCGGTCTCAAGAAAACCCAGAGGCCAGACCAGCCGTGACACGCCCCTGTATCCCTCCCAGCTGCCAGCTCCTCCTCCGCTGCCGACAGAGCAGAGAAGGGCCAAGGACCTGGTCACGCCGGCCGTCCCCGTGCTGCCGTGTCGTGGGTGGATGATGCTCCCTCGTCACACGAGGATTCAAAGTCCAGCTCAGCTCCATCCCGAGCAGCTCAGGCCCTTCCTACTGGAAGGGCCACCACCCCAGGCCCAGGGAGGGCACTCCTGAGCGCCCCACACTGGCCACTGAACCTTTCGCTCCCGCAGACGGTACGGGTGTGTGAGGGTCAGGCCCAGTGCCAGCTGAGCTCTGGAACCAAATGCCAGGGTCCCTTTGCCTTGAATCTCTTGCCTCCCGAAACATTTACTGACACCGCCAGGGGCTGGTGAGGGCACGGAATGACCAGAACCCACACAGGGCTCGTCAGTGGGAACGTAAAATGATCTAACCACTTAGGAAATAGGTCTGGCAATTTCTCTGTTAACTGAGGTGAGGAATATTTAACACAACATTAACCATTTTAGCCACTTTCAAGTGTACGATTCAGTATCATTAGTGCATTAAGGACGGCTCTCCCAGCTCTCACGACAAATGCGCACCCGCACGCCCGTGCCCGGCCCCGCGGTCTCCACTCCCCCAGGGCTGTTTTCAAATAGCGCCCAAGCCAGCAGGGCTCGGAGGACCTCCCGAGGCAGGTTTTACAGCTGTTTGACTGTGGTCACCTGCAGCTTGACTGGGAACTTTCCAGTGCCACCTAAGACCTCGCCGGGACCAGGAAAGAGCCCAACAGTCCCCCGCTCAGATTGGAAACTGCAGGACGAAATGGACAGGAGCCTCCTCCGTGGTCCCCGCTCCCCTCGGTCTGCTCCGGCCTCGTTTCCCGCCCGACCTCGGGCTGAAACACCGCTCCTGTGCCCCCGAGCCCTCGCCTGCCTTCCGGCCCCTGCAGCCGGGACCCTCCGCCCCTCGGCCGTTCCCTGCAGCACCGAGCGGGACCCACCCCCTGCCCTGGCCACAGTGTGGTCCCAGGTCGCCGAATTCGCAAAGCACGTCTGCGCTGCATGAGAACCGTCAAGCAGACACGTGAGGACGTTCACTTCTCAAGGGAATAAGACACTCTCGTAAAAGACAGAACAAGACAGGGACGTCAAAAGCAGTTCTCCAGGTAACGATGACAACAGCACGTCACATCCCCAGTGACAAGCCAGCCCCTGAGCACAAGGCTCGCTGGGCAGCTGCCACCTTTCCGCCTGTCTGCAGTCCTGGAGAGCTGTGATAACACAAATTCCTTTGAGATAACGTGAAGGTTGTTTGCTAGGTCACCTCCTAGTGAGATGACACAGTTTTAAGTTCTGTTGGGTCTTTCTACCTCTTGTAAATCAAAATTAAATTAGAACAATTTAAATGTTGAACAAGTTTAATAAAATGTAAAAGAACTCAAAGCCTTTAAGATAGTAAAGACAAAAAAATGTAAAAGAACTAGGATTTTCAATCTCAACTTTCCACCTGGCTACCAAAGATCACATGCGTAACTTCCGTCGGCAACCGAGGACAACAGTGGGGATGACTCGCACCCAGAAGGCGCAAGACCCGGCCGTGATGGCTCTGGGAAAGGGTGTGTTTCTAGGGTTCTAGCCCTTCCATGCCACACTGTAGGGTCCCGTGTAGCCCGATGTCCCTGAGCTCTTGCAGCACACCCAGGGCGGTGGCTGTAGGCGTCTGGCGTTTACACCAGGCGATCCCAGCGGATGGTCCCTAGAGGCCCGGATAAGTTACCTGAGACGGCACAGAGCGGGCCCACACCACGGGCCCCTGGTCTCTCTCCTGGTGGCGGCAGTGAGGCAGGAACTCCACCTTGGTGCTCAAAGCCAGGGTCTCGTCACAGAGGCGGGGAGCTATGTGGCCCCGAATGAATTACCTCCCCAGGAGGCTAGAGAAGGGTCAGGGAAGAGGGAAGAGCAGGTTTTGTACAGCATACTAGGGCGTGAGTACCAGCACCTTGGTTTTCACCAAACGAGAAAATACCACCCGGGGCTGGCACGCAGCCATCGTCCCTGCTGCCGCCATGGGCGGGTTCCTCCAGCAACGCTTCCACCTAACACCAGCCGAGTGTTTGTTCCCCCGTCCTGTCTCTCTGCTGCTTTCCCAGCTGCACGTCTGCGAGCTGGGAGACAGGCCAGCCAGCAGGTCACTTGCTAACCTGAGCAACGCGGGTCACAGAGCTAGTCTCAGTGGCAACGCAGCCGGAGAACACGCACCGACCGAAAATATTCCGGCAACAGAACGTAAAAAGCGGATAAAATGCGGAGGCAGCTTATTTCCTCCTCGCCGTGCCGCGCTCGGCGGGCTCCTGCGCGTCCTCCTGCCACTGCTGGCTCTCCCCCGGGGGCAAGGCACCGGCCGTCCCCCGCCTGTGCGCGGCAGACCTTTCGGGCTGCGGGGTCCTCTCTGCGGGCTCCTGCGCACGGTGGCAGGTGACAGCGGGAGGCTCTGCGTCGCAGTAGCTGAAATCGCAGCCGGCCAGCAGGTCTCCCTGGGAGACGCCGTCAAGGAAGGGGCGCTCCAAAGCCCTGGGGCCGCCCCCCACGCCTGTCCTCGCCAGCGCGGCCTGCAGATGTTCTCGGATTCTCCGGTTTTCCTTGGAGGTAGACTCCCAGATAACCTCCAGTTCACCTTCCATTTCTCTGAAAGAAAGAAGCGAAAAGTTTAAAATGGCACAGTTTAAAAAATATTTATAGAGCAAGCGCTCGAAGGAAAGAATGCTAACATCAGGGAACGACGGAGCCCATGGTGTCTGGGTGCTGCAGCCACGACGCCGACGTGGAATGACACGCCCGGGGGCCCTGGAAAGAGAAAGCACAAAGGCACGGGCTGCAAAAGCAGCTCTTACTTTCCCGCTCTGAGCTTTGCCTTTTCCTTCGCTTTGGCATCAACGACAGCCTCTGCTCGCTAAAGAACAAGCGCGAAACGACAAAACACGGCGACTGCGCCGCTGACCTGAGCCAGGTGGACGCCGGAGCACGCTGGCCTGGCTGCAGGCGTCCGCACGGCGTGGGCTCTGTAGGCCTCACCTGGGTCCCCTCTGCCAGTCCCCACTGCGACCCGGCCAACATCAGGGACCCATCCACAGAGCCACTGACGGGCCCAGACACACAGAGTTGGGGGTGCGGAGGGGACTCATAACTGACGACACAGGGGAGGCCGGCCTGGACCGTGTGCCGGGCGGCGAGTGCCCAGAGGGAGGGAAGCGCGTGAGAGGCAGAAGGCGCAGCAAAGCAGCGTTTCCTGAGCAAGGATCCGGTGCCAGGTGCCAGAGGGGACAACACGGCCATCGTGAAAAGGCCGGCTTAAGTGTGAAACCAAAACAACGTGAGAGACCAAGTTCATCTCCCGAAAGTGTCACGTTCCCCAGCGTTTCAGTTCACCAGCGATACTCCCTCTGCCACGTCGGAAGGACAGAGGTGTGACAAAGACAACACCCAGAGCCGCCATCCAGAGAACACGCCACGCCACAAATGTGTCGTTAGCATCTCACAAAAGGGAACGATCAGATTTTAACGTTCTAAGAAGTCGAAAAACAACAGTAGCAGAAATAAAACGTAATCAAAGATTAATAAAACCTCCCAAGACAATGAAATGAAACAAAAATATTAGAGCTATAAAAGAGCAGAAAACTGGGAAGTCGCTCAGAGGACTGGATTGACTGCGGGAGTCCGATTCAAACAGAAATTTTTTAAAAAGAGAATAAAGAAAATAAGGAGCAAATAAAATCAAGGCCAATATTAACTTCGGATAAAACTAAAATGTAAACACAAAATTAAACAATCAAACAAACAAAACAGGCCCGCCGGGTTTTACCAGAAAATTCCATCAAGCATTCAAAACCCAGAGTGTTCCGAGGCCAGCGTCCTGCGGGCCGGGGCGGCCGCACCTCTTCTGCCGCAGCGCCTCGTCCAGGACGTCCTGCTTGTCCCTGAGCAGCCGATGGAGGTGCCTCATCTCCTGCAGGTACTGGGCCGTCCTGCCAGCAAAGTCCTCCTGTTGCTCCACCAGACGGTGGCTGATGTCGCCCAGCTGCAGCGCTGTCTTCTTCTTGTATCCCTGGGGGAGGAGGTGGCATCAGTGAGCAAGGGGACTCCGTGTGCAGGTGGCTGTGGCCTCCCGGCTGTGTTCTCGCCCACCGCCCGCACGTCACAGCCCGCCGAGTACGGCCCCCGTCGGTCTGGTCTGGGAGGGCAGGCCTGGATCATAAAGGTCGTAAGAGGTGAGAAAAGAATTTCCAGTGTAATAAAACCAAATCTCTGACTTTTATTATATCTGGGTTTTTATATGCTGCAAATAAAATTAAAACATAAAACATCACCACCATGGAACACCCTGGATGACACTGCAAATCATTCCTACCGCTGGAAGCCACGAGATAAAAGCCCCGAGAGTTCTGAGCGCAGCACTTTTCCCTTAGCAAAGGGGCCCTCTCCTCAGCAACATCGCGCCTGAAAGCCCCCGTTGAAGGATAGGCGTGGAGCTGCTCTGGGCCACAGAGGGAAGGGGTACCCCGACCACAGAGGGCTGCTGCCCACCATAAACGGTGATGACGATGGTCTGGTGGTCAGCCTTCCCTGGGGCGGCCCAGAATCCACATTGCGGTGCTCACAGATGCTGCACGTAGCAGACCCTGCTAAGAAACCAGATCACGGGGCCGGGTGCGGTGGCTCACGCCTGTGATCCTAGCACTCTGGGAGGCCGAGGTGGGTGGATCGTTTGAACTCAGGAGTTTGAGACCAGCCTGAGCAAGAGCAAGACCCCGTCTCTACTAAAAATAGAAAGAAATTAATCGGACAACTAAAAATATATAGAAAAAATTAGCTGGGCATGGAGGCACATGCCTGTAGTCCCAGCTACCCAGGAGGCTGAGGCAGGAGGATCGCTTGAGCCCAGGAGTTTGAGGTTGCTGTGAGCTAGGCTGACCCCACGGCACTCTAGCCAGGGCAACAGAGTGAGACTCCGTCTCAAAAAAAAAAAAGGAAATAAAAAAAGAAACCAGATCACACCTCTGGCAGCATCTCTGCCTGCACAACCTGAAAAATCAAGACCCACAAGGCAATGTAGCTTGCAAAAACTTAATATCGGTATCATTTAAGAAATATCTAGGAAACATAGATAAATATAGGCAAATATGCTTTAGGACACTATTTGGATCAGAGCAATTTTAAGTTAAATTTTGTTGCCTATAACTTTTTAAAAAATAAATACTTCAGGACTAAAACTTACGTTCCCTAAAACAAAACAAATCCACGACATACGTTTACTCGCACGTACGTACTGTTAACCTCACACCATACCGTGCCATGCACACGAGCCAGCCAGCGTTGAGTTTTTCTTAGTTTGTGACTTTTCCAGCGTGTTAAACCCCATCCATCTACTTCTCCACTCCAGGCCCCTTAGTTACGGTTCTACACGTACACACGCCTGAGGCCACAGGTCCTGGATCTTATTCGATGTGCGTGGAGCCACGTGTCCCTACCCTCTGCGGTCCCCAGTTCCTCGCCCTCCCCCAGGCCTCCAGCCTGCTGTCGCCTGCCCTGCCCCGAGCCCCGCCCACCCGCCCTGCCAGGTGGAAAGCGGCGTGGCTGGGGGGCCGTGGCTGCAGGCGGGGAGGGGTGGTCCGGGGCAGGAGAGAGGTACGATGACAATGGCTTTCCCTGGGCAGAGACACCGGAAGGTGCCACCAGGACGGAAGCGAGAGAGGAGCAGGCCAAGGCTGCTCTCTAACTGGACCAGACAGACGCCGGGCTTGACGGGAAAGCCTGGACGCTAACCGAGTGACGGAACCTGGAGATTTTTCTGTGGCTTTTTTTTTCCCCCTGAAAAACAGCTGCGCAGTATTTTATCGTGCAGATGAATGAGTTGAGAGGTGCTACTTCTGCCAGTGAAAACTTACACTGTGCATGATTAGTGACATGCATGCAAAATGCGTCATCTTCTTAAACACAAAACTCTACTCCAGTGACCGTGTCCCCATTTGAAAATGCCATCTCCGGGGCTGAGCGACCACTTACCTTGACTTTCTCCTCCAACTTCCCCAAGCGAATATTGCCTTTTATGATTTTGTTGATGACTCCGTGCTTCTCACTTTCTAAACATTTAGCCTAATGAGAAAGGTGAAAAAAAAAATAAATGGGCTCTCAGTTTTACAGAAAAATGAAAATAATAAATTCTTTTTTTTTTTCATGATAAAGTATCAAGCAATAGGCCAGGCACAGTGGCTCAGGCCTTGTAATCCTAGCACTTGGGGAGGCTGAGGCAGATCGCTTGAGGCCAGGAGTTCAAGACTAGCCTGCCCAAGAGCGAGTCCCCATTTCTACAAAAAGTAGAAAAATTAGCCAGGTGCCCGTAATCCCAGCTACCGGGGAGGCTAAGCCAAGGGGATCGCTTGAGGCCAGAAGTTGGAGACTAGCCTGGGCAACACAGCGAGACCCCATCTCAAAAGGAAATACTCTTGAAATCATGCTAGCACGTTAATTTGCAGTTTACTTGATGTAGCTTTCAGGAGACTCACCAAATGCATCAGACTGTCCCGTTCCTGGGTTACGTTCTCTGCCAGACCAACAAGGTTCGCCAAGTACTGGTGGGCAGACATCTCGTTCCCCATGGCTTTCTCCGCCTGCTTTTTGAGGACATCAATTTTCTTTTGAGATCTCCTAGAGTTCCCCCAAATGGTGGAATAAAAAACTTATTAGCCTCATGACTAGGTCATGGTGAATATCTGCATTACAAAAACAGCAAGCATGTTAGCATTTAAATGTTATTCTTCAGCAACCTAAATCTTCTATTACGTTTCAAGGCAAGAAGATGTAAGTGGATTTAATTTGAAACCAAGCGTAATTACTGACTCCAAATCAAGTTATCAGGAGTCACAAAATGCCTAACAAAGAATAGGATAATTAAATACTATTCTATTAACTTTTTGGCTCGTGTTCCAAAAGATACTTTAGAAAAAGAGATCCAGTAATCCCGCAGTAGACTAGTGATTAGGAAAGAACTTCTAGCACTTTGAGTGTTAGGTCGTCATGACGATCGACCACGTTTGAACTATCGACTTGAGAAATGTCGGTTAATGTTGCTCCACAGAAAAGCTTACACTGCACCTATGTTCTGATATCCAACAATTTTGATTACTCTCTTCCGTGCTATAGCCACTGCTAGAAAAAGAAGAGATACAGGATATGAAATGGAATATCCTTCGGTTGTCTTTTTTTAAACCGTTGGGGAAAAAAACAACTTAAAGGAAAAAAAAAATATATAAACCTATTTATTTTCTGTGCCCTCTCAAGTTCGGCTTCCAGCGCTTTGATTTTCACTGTCAGATTGCTCTTCTCTAGAAGGAGGCTCTTTCTCTGCACCTGCAGGACCGTCAGCTCTTCCATCAGCTCTTCCATCTCGGCGCTCTGTTTCTCTTCTTCCTTCTGCAACTGGCTGAAGGACAGAAACGTTACCGGCACGTATGCGGCGCACGGAGGCTGCGATGAGGCAGCCAGGGCCAGACGGGTGACACGCAGCCGGGCCTGCAGCCCCCGGGGGGTCACTGGAAGGTCTCTGCGGAAACCCCTCCCCACCCCGGCCGGGAGGACGGGAGGGAGGACGTGGCTGGGAACACCCTTCTTTGATAGTCGCAACCTAATTCCTTTCTTTGCCCACAGTTTTCGCTTACGACTGTGTATATATACTTATTTGCGCCCCGTTCCTTCCAGAAAAAAAATCTAAGACAGCTCAATTTTTTGCACAGTTATAACTGCCAGCGAAAAAATCCTGTTAAAACTAATTTTATTTCATAATAAAGTCATCATAAATACATGTTTTATGATAAAAGCAACAAAGGACAAAGGGGCCCTTGTTTCGCTGCACGTAAGCTCGAGTGTCGTCAAACAGGTGCAGGGAGCGGCAGGGGACGGTGCGTCCTTGTCACGCGTGGCAGGGATACGTAACACGGTGTGATCTTAAGGTCAGTTTGTCCGCTGTAACTTACAAATACATAAAAATCCAGAATTCATTTCTTTCACTGAAAACTAATTTAACTATTACCTTACTGGATAAATTGTTGACCTGGATTAATAATAAAGGGTTAAAGAAGAACGTGGAAAATACGAGGCCTTCTACTTCCAGCCAAGGCGGATTACAGAGACCAGATTTATGCTTCGGCTAAAAAGCACGCAAAACATAACAAACAACAGTCTTCAGACTTTGGACAAGGGGCCATGCGGGACTGTGATCCCTGAGAGACAAACAAGGCAGACAACTGCCCCGCCTCACTGCCCGCCGGGCGGGAAACCCAAACAAGCCCGCAGACTCGCTGAGCTGAGTCAGAGACCGAAGATCGGGGCGTTTAAGGCAGCTAGAATTTCGAGGGCAGCGAGGACAGAGTTCCCCAGAGGGGGAAAAGGCTCCGGAGAGCTCTAGCGGGTCACCTGAGCACCGATCTATACAGTGAGAGCACACTGCCTGAGGCTAAGGAAAGAAACGCTAGGAACGAGTAGGCAGGATAATTCGCGACATTCATGCACAACAGGAAAGGGTGCACGAGCCCTCCAGTCAGAACGGAAAGACCTACACTGCTAGGGACGCTGGACAGAAGCCTCATGAGAGTGTCACTGCCTCGGTAACGGGGCTAAATTAGCCCCAGACTAAGGTCGTGGCCACCCCAACAAAAGTCAGCTTTGAAAGAACCCAACTACTCTCCAGTAACTGAAGCGTGAATCGGAACAAACTCTAACACTATTTAAAGCAATGCAACGACCCCAGCATGCAACAACAAAGTCTACACTACTCGGCACCCAGCCAAGCGTGGCCATAAGCTATAAAATACGATCCATGATCTGGAGAGAAAAAATATCAACAGAACAGACCCAGAAGCAAGAGAGACGATGGCAGGGGCCGACAAAGGTTTCTAAACAGCTGTTATGAATATGCTCCGTATGTTCGAGAAAGTAGAGAAAAACAGCGATGATGGAGGAGAAATGGAAAATATAAAAAAGACTCGAATGGATCTTACAGAGATGGAAAACAACCGTCTGTGAAGTGAACCCTACGTTGGATAGAAATAACGGCAGATTAGACCGCGGGAAACATCTGTGAATTTGAAGACGGCGACAGAAACTCTCCAGTGAAGGCACAAGGGTGGGGAAGGACCGAACACAGCACCGGGGGTCCCAGGGACAGTACCAAGCAGTCCCAGCAGGAGAGGTGGGGGGGGGGGGAATGGAAGAGAACACTAAAGCAGTAATAGCTGGAACATTTCCAAATTTGATGGAAAACATAAACCCACAGCCTCAACAAGTTCAGTGACCCTCCAGCAGAATAAAGAAACCACATCGAGACACCGCCTAATTAAACTGCTGAAAACCAGTGACGAAGAACATTTCTTAAAAGCAGCCTCAGAGAAACACACGTTACCTTCGGAGTCACAAAGACAACAGTGGCAGATTTTCATCAGAAACAACACAAGTCGGGAGACAACGAAGAACATCTTTGAACCCAAAAACCTGTCGGCTGGGATTTGTTTACCCGGTGTCTTATTGCTGTGATCCCAACGCCCGGGCTGGGGACGGGTACAGTTCCGTGGCCTGTTAGGGACCAGGCCGCACAGCAGGAGGTGAGCGAAGCTTCCTCCCATTTCCAGCAGCTCCCCGTTGCTCGCATCAGCGCATGAGCCCCGCCTCCTCTTGGATAGACACGAACCCCACTGTAAACTGCCCAGGGGAGGGATCCGGGCTGCGGCTCCTTAGGAGAACCTAATGCCCGGTGATCCGAGGTGGAGCTGAGGTGGTGATGCTAGCGCCAGGGAGTGGCTGCAAACACAGATTATCATTTGCAGAGACGTCTGACTGCACAATAAATGTCACGCGCTTGAATCGTCCCGAGACCATCTCCCTGCAGTCCACGGAAAAACTGTCTTCCACGAAATGGGTCCCTGGTGCCCAAAAGGTTGGGGACCACTGTCTCACTGTCTTATCAATAAGATTTTATAATTTTCCTAACATTCCTATTTGTGAAGCTTTGTAAACGGTTCCTTCTTCTTTTCAAAGTGTCACTTTCTACATATTCCTTCCTACAAACATACACAACTGATTTTTATAATTTTTTTATAATTTTGGTTTCCAAAAATTTTGCTAAAATCCCTTATTATTTTTAGGATTTATTTGTAGATTTTTCTACATATAGAATAACATCATTTATGAATAATGACACGATTATGTCCTTCTTTCCAGAGCTTCTAATTTTCCTTTTTCATGCCCACGTGTGCCGGTCATCGCTTGGTGACAAGTGTTGTTGATGTTCAGAAACGGTGCCAGGCACACTTGCCCTGCTCTCCGTCCCAACAGGAAAGGTCTCAGCACTTCACAGTCGAGTGTGATATTTACTGCAGTTTGTTTTTTTTTTTTTTTTTTGAGACAGAGTCTCACTGTGTTGCCCGGGCTAGAGTGCCGTGGCGTCAGCCTAGCTCACAGCAACCTCAAACTCCTGGGCTCAAGAGATCCTCCTGCCTCAGCCTCCCGAGTAGCTGGGACTACAGGCATGCGCCACCATGCCCGGCTAATTTTTTCTATATATTTTTAGTTGTCCGATTAATTTCTTTCTATTTTTAGTAGAGACGGGGTCTCGCTCTTGCTCAGGCTGGTCTCGAACTCCTGAGCTCAAACAATCCGCCCACCTCGCCCTCCCAGAGTGCTAGGATTACAGGCGTGAGCCACCGCGCCCGGCCTGCAGTTTGATTTTTTAACAGAACCATTTAGGAAGTTCTCATCCATTCCTAATACTTTCTTTACAATTTTTTATATCTAGATTCCTGAATGAAAAAGGAATTTTCCTTTCTTATACTATCACTGTTTGGCTTTGGTATCAGGCTATATTAAACGAGGGAGGGAGCATGCATTCTTTCTCCTCTTCTCCAGAAGGGTTTACATAAGACTAGAATTACTTCTTCCTTGAATACCTGCAGAACTCTCTGGCGAAGGTATCTGGGCCGGTAGTTTTCTTCAAGGGAAGATGTTTTGACTTAATTCCTTTAATGATTAAAGGAATATTCAGGGTATCCTTTTTCTTCATGGGTCAGTTTTGGCAAGTTGTATTCTTCGAGGAATTTGACTACTTCATCTAAATTTTCAAATGTACTGACATGAGGTTATTTCTAGATGCACACACATCTAAACATGTACTTGGTGAACTGAGCCTTTTATCTTTATGAAATGAATTCATCCTCTTTGCTGAGCAGGGTTTTTTACCGTAACATCTATCTGTCAGAGATTAAAGTTCACCACCTTTCTTTGGCTTTGCACTTGAGTAGTACAGCTTTTCCTGCCCTTTGACTTTTGACCTTTCTGTATCGTTATGCTTGAGATACACATCTAGAGACGACACAGAGTTGCCTTTTCATTTTATCCAGTCCGACAATCTTTGTCTTTTCACTGGAGTATGTAGTCTATTTAGCGCATCTTCTCCTGATACATTTGCCTTTGCACCTCACATTTTGCGTCGTCCGTTTTCCTACTTGTCTACCTTACATTTTCCTTCCTTTCTTGCCCTTGTTTGGATTATTTTTTGAGATCATTCTTTTTCCCCCGATACTAGTCTAGAAATTATATATATTCTGTTTCCAGAAATTTCATCATGCGTATTTTCAAATTATACAATTAATCAACACGTCCATCCTCTGCCGAATGGCAGAGACTTTGGGACTCCATTGCCCTCTCTCTGATCATGTGCCGCTGCTGCGCATCCTGCAGCCACTGCGGGTGTGAGTTCACACCACACTGTTCAGACCGCTGAATTTGTTCAAAATTGGCATCATGAATCCAATCAATTATGGTCCACCCAGAATCAAACTGACGGCAAATTGCTACCCGAGCAGCTGACTTACAACGAGCAGTCACCTTACTGGGAGACCAGGTTATAAGTCTACAAAAGCCACTTAGACTCCACTGTGATTGGAATAACACTCGATTTTGTGTTACACCTCATATATATATATATAATCAAACTCGATTTCCTTGGGAAAACATTAAGAAACATCTACTTAATCAAGGAGATCTGACTGAAGAGATTGGAAATTTACAACAAGAAATACTAAATGCCTTCAGTCACAAACTTAATTTGCTCTCTGAGGCTGATGTTATTAATGGCATCTCATCTGGTTTGGAGTCAGCTGATCCATTTTCTCATCTTCAGATCTATGGGAGTTCCACTATAGTAACTTTTGGGATTATTTTAATCATTTGCTTGTGCTTATTTATAGTCTGGAGAAAACTCCGAAGATGACAAGAATCCGGAGACCAACGCCTCGCTGTGATGGCTGCGCAACTTCATCAACTTATTTCAAACAAAAAAAAAGGCGGGGGGAGATGTTGCTCCATAAATTAATATTACTATATTAGAGACAGAAATGGTCTCTGTTTAACCCTTCCGTTAGTGATAGCTTTATCTTAGAACTTAGAAGCTTGTCCTTGAAAGATTTTGTAACCAGAGTTAGTTAGGGGATCTACAGAAGCCTTTTGAAAGACTTTTAACCTAAACAGAACTACCTGTTGCTATGTAAATCTGTTACCCCTGGCAACCGATCTGTACCTATAAAAACCCATGTCAAACTTTATTCTTGGCCTTACAATTCACAGAGATATTGTGGGGACCCCTGAGAACCCCCACTTTGCCTTTTATCTTTATAAATATACAAAACTATACCTTCGTCTCTGTGTATTCTTTTATTTCTATTATTTTCCATTTTCTATTATTTTCTTATCCCTTGCGACAACGCCTACCTAAGGGACCCGATTTTTTGCTGGGAGTGTGGCTAACTCCCCACAACCTTCTACCTCCATTTCCCAATTGGTATTTTCCTTATGTTCTAGGATAACCTTCAATTTGTGTGTGTGTGTGGCCAGAGTAGTGCCCTGGCATCAGCCTTGCTCACAGCAACCTCAAACTCCTGAGCTCAAGGGATCCTCCCACCTCGGCCTCCCAAAGTGCTGGGATGACAGGTGTGATGAGTGCCTGGCCGCATCTCTTTTTTTCCAAATGGCCATTCTGCAATTTCCCTCACCATTTGTGGGTCCTGTCGAATTTTTTATGCCTTCTCTACTTACACCGAGAGGAGGCTATTAGAACACAGTCATGCATCACTTAATGACGGGGGTATGTTCTGAGCAACGCATCGTCAGGTGATTTTGTCATTGTACGAACATAACGGAGTGCGTTTGCACAAACCTAGATGGTACGGCCCACTACACGCCTGGGTTGTAAGGTACAGCCTATTGCTCCAGGGCTACAAATCTGTAAAACGTTACTGCACTGAATACTGTAGGCAACTATGACACAATAGTAAGTATTTGTGTATCCGAACATACCCAAACATAGAAAAGGCACAGTAAAAATACAGCATAAAAGATTTTTCAAAAGGTGCAACTATATAGGGCACCTACTACGAATGGAGCTCGCAGGCTGGAAGTTGCTCTGGGCAAGTCAGTGGTGAGTGAATACAAAGGCCCAGGACGTCACTGTACACTGCTCTAGACTTCATAAACACTGAACACTTGGACTACGCTGAATTTATCTTTTAAAATATTTGTCTTTCTTCAGTCATAAATTAGTTTGATTACTGTCACCTTTTTACTTTATAAACTTTAACATTTTTTTAAACTTTTTGACTCTTTTGTAATACTTAGCTTGAAACCCAAACACATTATACAGCTACACAAAAACATTTTTATATACTTAGTCTATAAGCTTTTTTCTATTTTCAGAAATTTTAATTTTTAAAAAAAATTTTTAAACTTTTTTGTTAAAAACTAAGACGCAAGCACACACATTAGCCTAGGCCTACGCAGGGTCAGGACCATCAATATCACTGCCTTCCACCTCCCCATCTTGTCCCACTGGAAGGTCTTCGGGGACAGTAATATGGAGATGTCACTTCCTAGGATAACAATGTCTTCTTCTGGAATACCTCCTGAAGGACCTGCCTGAGGCTGTTTTACAGTCAGCATTTTATAACAAGTAGAAGAGTGCACTCTATGATAATGATAAAAACTATGGTGCAGTGAATACGTAAATCAGTAACACAGTTGCTTGTTACTATGATCAAGTATCACGTGCTGCACCTAATTGTATGTGCTGGATTTTACATGACTGGCCGCACGACAGGTTTGTTTACACAGCATCCCTGCAAACACGTGAGTAGCGCATCGTGCTAGGATGCGACCGTAGCTACTACATCACTAGGTGACAGGAATTTTTCAGCTTCATTTTAATTTTATGGGACCACTGCTGTATGTGTGGTCATTGTTGACCAAAACGTCACGTGGTTCATGGCTGTGTACAGTTAGGACGCATCCGCGAAAACAAAAAATCAGCCGCAGGAGTGAGTGAGAAAAATCATAAAGATAAATATGACTTCAAAAAAATTTCCTTCCTCTACGGGAATCGAAAAGCCCAGGTCTGGCCAGGCGCTGAGGCTCGTGCCTTTAATCCCAGCACTCTGGGAGGCTGGGGTGGGAGGACCACTTGAGGCTGGGAGTTTGAGACCAGCCTAGGCAATGTAGTAACACCCCCACATCTGCAAAAAATTTCTGTAAAAATTAGCCAGGCATGGCAGCACGCGCCTGTAGTCCCAGCTACTCGGGAGGCTGAGCCAGGAGGATCACTTGAGCCCAGGAGTTTGAGGTTACAGTGAGCCATAATCACGCCACTAGACCACTGCACTCCAACCGGGGCAAAAGGGTAAGACTTTGTCTCAAGAAAAAAAAAGAAAAGCAAAGCACAGGAGGCCTGTAGAGTCAAAACACTGGGCTCCAGTCACCGCATTGCCAGCATTTACGGAGCACCGGGCTAAGCACTTCCTAGGTGCTAGCCCGTTTGTCCCCGACACGCCTATGCAGGGAGGAGAAGGGGTTGGAGAAGAACAGAAAGATACACAAAGAAAATTAAAATGACCTATTCTGATGCTTACTCTAATGTGTCACCTAGGCTAGGCTACGGCACCCAACTGTTTGGTCAAACACTCGTCTAGATGTTGCCGTGAAGGCATTTTGTGGATGTGACTGCAGTCACAGTCAGGTGACTTGCAGTGAAGGCGATGACCCTCAGTCATGTGGGTGGCCTCGTTCAATCAGTGAAGGCCTTAAGAGCAAAAAACACGTTCCCTAAAAAAGGATTTCTGCCTCGAGACTGAAACGGAGAAATTGTGCCTGAGTTTCCAACTGGCCGGCCCACCCTGTGGATTTCGGGCTTGCTGGTCCCACGACTGTGTGAGCTGATTTCCTAAAACAAATCTCTCTCTCTATATATATATATCCTACTGGTTGCTTCTCTCAAGAACCCTGGCTTATACACTCATATGTTCACCAACCGAAGATACTTCCTATTAATATTTTCCCATTCCTCCTTTTTTCTACGTACTCATGGCATATATGTAATTTTATATATACACACACACACACACATGTAATTATACACACACCTACACACGCACATACTAGAGTGACCAACTCATCCCGGTATGCCTAGGACTTACTCAGTTTTAGCGCTAAAGTCCCACATCCTGGGAACTCCCCACTCTCAGGCCAACTGGAAAGCCTGGTTACCACAGTGCACACACACACACATACACACGCATATTTTTTAAAAAATAAATTATCATTCTTTTTTTTTTTTTTTTTTTTTTTTAGACAGTTTCACTCTGTTGCCTGGGCTAGAGTGCCATGGCATCAGCCTAGCTCACAGCAACCTCAAACTCCTGGGCTCAAGCGATCCTCCTGCCTCAGCCTCCCAAGTAGCTGGGACTACAGGCATGCGTCACCATGCCCGGCTAATTTTTTCTATATATTTTTAGTTGTCCGATTAATTTCTTTCTATTTTTAGTAGAGACGGGGGTCTCGCTCTTGCTCAGGCTGGTTATCATTCTTTACATACTGTTTTGCAACATAATTTCTTCACTTAAAAATACACTGCGGCTATTTTCCATGTTAAAAAAGAATCCTGTGTGACATCGTATTTAACGGCTGCAGCCCATATCCTATCCCTTTTATGGTTGAATCCTTTCATTTAACCAATTCCTTGTTACCGAATATCTAGATTTCCAGTTCTACTACTTTAAATGATCTTTGGTTCTGAAACTAATGAAGACTGAAACTTCCGGGGAAAAAATCGCACAGGAAGTGCAGACGGCAGCCTTCGAGGACAGCTGGGCTCTACTTTGATAAACTATTTCACATCTCACTCCACACCTGTGCTGGTTTAAAAAAAAAGGCTCCGGGAAAGACTGCCCACCTCTCTCCACTCTGCCTGTGAGAACGTGCATCGGCGACTCATTCATGCTTGAAACACATTAGATCCTTACCTCTTCAATTCGTTTACGATTGAAGTGTGGACTTCCACTGTGATCTTGCCATTCAACTGTGTTTTGAGTTCTTGGCATTCGGCGCGGAAACTCTCCAGCTGCTCCTTGTTTTCCGTCAGCTCCTTTTCCTGGTCCTGCGTTTTGGTCTCCAGAAGCATTAGTTGTTTGGTCAGCTTGGAAACTGAAAAACAAAAGAGAAAAATAAACGCTTGGCACGGAAAGACTTAACAAAACGTGATTATTGGTTACCAGGAAATACTGATGAGAGTCAGCTCATAAAAATGATCTCCTAAAAATCTTTTGGGGACTTAGAAATTAATACCAACGGTCTTGTACTTAGAAATTACTGTCCCTACATTAAGCATTCACTAAATATACGCTTTTTTTTAAACTAGGGCTCACTATAATATTTAACAAGACACGATTCCAGTCTTCAAGGAACTGAGTTTCCAAAGTCGTAAATCATACACAGATGTGTAAGCACATATCATGATGTTATCTCTAAAACCGCAAGATTTTCAGGATGTTTAAGGACATCAAAGATGGCCAAACTAAGAGCCAAATGTATGATTTTAATTCCCTTTTCTTCATTATGTTTTTATGTCTTATGTCCTGTATCTAAAGTTAATCACAAATATTTTCATCCTATGTGACATGGTGGTATGTAACAATAAGATATTTCCTGGGCATCTGTTCAAACTGGCACTTAAATCTTTCTACTCTATGAAAACACTTAATTGATCCAAGTAAACAGCTGCTTCTGGGGAATGGGAAAATAACACTGGCAACTGACTGAATCATAAAGGTCAAAAGGTGTGCCCTGCCGTGTGACCAGAAGAATCATCATACCCGTTCGGATGTGGTATGTTTGACTAAGCAAAGCTCAGTAAATAGGAAATTAATTCCCCTGCCATTTCCAATCCTGAGCACAGAGACAGGAGGCTCGACAACTCTCCCCCGCTGCCCAATGATGCCAGAATAAAGGCAAATAGGCCTGGGCCACCCAGGTCTAGGGAGCAGTCGCAGGGGGCACTCTTTCAGGGAGACTCTCATCTTTCAACACTGCCTGGTTGTCAGAAACACGGGAAATGCCGGTAACGTCAGCAACAGCAGAGGCTGGTCACGAACTCTGCACGGTGCAGAAGGGGAGGTCAGTGAACAGGCAAACACGGGAGGGACACAGAAGGGAAGGGCGCCAGTGGCTCTCGCGAGACATCTTGTGCCTCAGCTTCCTGTCCTGTATCATTCTTCACTGGGAAAGAAACATCAGTAAGCAAAGGAAGAAAATGCCACTCACTTCTAAGCTCATCAATTTTGGTCTTAAAGCAGAAGAAATGACCCTTAACCCGGATCCCTAGAAGTTCACTGTCACGGGCTGTGAGGCCCTTAGGGGCAGGGTGGGGACATGCGGGGAGGTACCTGGCAGAGCTCTAACCTGCAAGGCCCACGGCTCTGAAGGAAGGAAAGAGTACAAAGAGGTTATTTAGAAAGCGAACAGTGCTACTGACTCACTCGCTTGACAAATATCTGGGAAGAGCCCCTTGTGTTATTTCAAATATTTACCTCCCATGATTCTTCCCATTTTGGAGGACTACTTTACCCCAAAACCCGCTCTGCTGAGCCTAGAGTTACCACCTGCGACTGGTTCACAGAACACGACGACGATGGGAGAGGGACTTTGCAAGAGAAAGCCATCAATTAAGAGCGACGCTGGCAATGCTATAAACAGCTGCACTTTGGTAAAGTAGAGTAAATGCTAAAAACCACGATGCCCTTTATTTTCAACCAGGGGCCTCGGCAGGAGGCGGAGGCAAGTGTAAAGTGACGTGAGGGTGACGTCGCAGCACGGCCGTACCTTCTAGGAGATGCTCCTGGTGGGCGTCCTTCGCCTTGGTTTGCTGAATCTCCAGCTGCTCTATCAGCAACTTGTTCTCCTCTAAAACCAGCTCTGCCTGAGTCTGAAGCCGACGCCTGCGATCAATTGGCAGCGTTAATACCGTGATTCAGGCACAGTATTATCATCATCATCATTCAGGATTACAGAAACGCCCCCAAACCCAAAAGAAAGCAATTGGCGCATCACAGGTAACGATATGAACATCATAGTCATCATCAGTAGCATATTTGCCAAAAAAACAGTTACTTTGTCGGAAGGCTTCGAAGCTGGGTTTACAAGCCCCGGCCTGACCTCCGCCATGAGCAAACCTCGCCTGGATGGTGCCAGGCAACCCCCAGCTCAACCTTCGTGACCGAAAATTCAAACTAGAAGGAGCTGAAGGGGCTTTAGAAATCATCTAGCTAAATACTTATGACACTGTAAACCAGTAAACTATCTCAGTTTTCCATTTTAAACCTGAAAGGGGAGGTGGAAAAAGGAGAGAAAACGGATGAAGGACTCAGGCTGTAGCAGTGACCTCGGACCAGCAGCGGCTGTGCACGAGCTCCCCGGAGGAGGTGCCCCGCCTGCCGCTGGCACCTGCTTTTGGACTTGCTTGTAAGACTTTCCTTCCTTCCTTCTTTCCTTGCTCCCTCCCTCCTTCCCTTCATTGCCTTCTTTTTTAAAATGAAAGGGATTCCTCATTCCTAAAAGAAAGTTGAAAACCTCAGATTGGGTTTAAAACCCCTCCCATTTTATAGGTAAAGAAACAGGCCTATAAAGAACTTAAGAGGCCGGGCGCGGTGGCTCATGCCTGTAATCCTAGCACTCTGGGAGGCCGAGGCGGGTGGATCGCTCAAGGTCAGGAGTTCGAGACCAGCCTGAGCAAGAGCGAGACCCCGTCTCTACTAAAAATAGAAAGAAATGATGTGGACAACTAAAAAAAAAATATATATATATATATATATATATATATATATATATATATATATAATTAGCCAGGCATGGTGGCACATGCCTGTAGTCCCAGCTACTTGGGAGGCTGAGGCAGGAGGATCGCTTGAGCCCAGGAGTTTGAGGTTGCTGTGAGCTAGGCTGACGCCACGGCACTCTAGCCCCCGGGCAACAGAGTGAGACTTTGTCTCAAAAAAAAAAAAGAAAAAAAAGAAATTAAGAAAGAAATTAAGCCTGAGGTTACCCAGCTGGTCAGCACTCGGGAACTTAGGAAAAGAAAGATACAGAGTTCAACTGTAGCCCAGAAGTTCGCTGAGAAATTATTGAAAAGTAGAAGGGATTTCATTGTACCTTGTAAATTTCTTAGAAACTCTCCCTTAAAACGTTTTAGTTAGAAAATGAAAACGTATTTATGTATTTAATGATCTCGTAAAGTTTTTTTCTCCTATCGTCTTGTGTCTTAAATTAGCAAAATGCCAGGAGCACATCACTTGCCATTCCTCGCCAGAAACGGGGCTGCTCTTGTTTAACTCTTGGTGCAATTCTTCGTTCTCTTTCACCACTTCTTGGACTCGCATCCTGAACGTCCTCATTTCCTCCTGAAATAAAATTTACGTACATTGTAACACACACACACACACACACACACACACACGCACGCACGCCTCTGTTTCTTAGTTCCAGCGCTGCCGCTGTGGCTGGAATCGAACGGTGACAGCCACTAAGCAGAGACTCGCAACAGCACCAGGCTAAACTCTAGGTTCCGGCATCCGGCGCCTGCCCTTGGGGAGCTTGGTCTCGTGAGAAAACACGACACACAACTGCCAGGCCACGTACCAGGGACAAAGGACCCCGGCTTGTAAATATCCAATTTGAGGAACGAAAAAATAATTAAAAAAAAAAATTCAATTGATAACATTTTTCTATAATAGCCAAACACTTGAAAAATTAAAAACAGGGATAAAAAAAGGCAGAGATGCCCATAAACACTGTAATTTTTCCTTTGCTTAAAGACTTCGGAGAATAAATTGAAGTTTTTTATATAAAAAATAGGAACTTTTCATCCAAACTAAAAGCCAGATTTGGTGGGGAAGGAGTTAGCTAATGCGGGGGTTGGAGGCTCTTAATTCTACACCCACAGGAAAGCCTCTCATACTGAAAGTCACCAGTCCATGAGCATCAGCGGTCACCAGCCCCGAGACAAGGCCTGTCGCAGTCTGTTTGCAATCCCGCCAGTCTGTGTGACACCTCAGCGGGGCCTCCTCCGTCACAGCGTTTCTCGGCGGGCCCCTGGCCAGCTCGTGTCCTGTGTTAACGCCACTGAGGATCTGAGGGGCCAGTGTTTACTCTGCTGTGCCTCTGGAATATTCTTCTCCCAGCTCTCCCAGGCAGATTGAAACCCGCAGGCCCGCTGCTTGTTTTTATAAACAAAGTTTTATTGGAACACAGCCTCGTCCACTGTTTCCATGTTGTCTACGGCTGCTTTCCTGCCGCAACAGCGGATGTGAAAGGTTGTGAACAGAAACGGCCTGGCCCACAAAGCCTAAAATATTTATCGACTGGCCCTTCACAGAAACAGTGTGCTGACCTTGATGTGGGAGGAACACCAACATAGTGATTTGATTCATTATTAGGATTGATATTTAATCAATTAGTACCAAATTCGTGCTCTTAGAAAATTAAGTGTTAAGTGTTCAACAGTAAGTCTAGAAAAAAAGGTTCAAAATGGCCTTACACGGGACATGTCCACGGGACAGTATGACTGAAGAGGAACGGGCTCCTTAACAGATTCTTAAGGGACCCTCCCAGGCTGGGCACGGTGGCTCATGCCTGTAATCCCAGCACTTTGGGAGGCTGAGGCAGGAGGATCACTTGAACCCAGGAGTTCAAGGCTGCAGTGAGCTGTGATCGCGCCACTGCACTCCAGCCTGGGTGACAGAGTGGCAAGACTGTCTCAAAAAAAAAAAAAAAAAAAAAAAAGGTTGGGGGGAACTTGCAGCTAAGGGTCCCATAACCACCAACGCTTCTCCCCCGGCTGCTTCCAATCCCAGAGATCTATCTGACCCCTTAAGTGAAGAGCCCAGAGGTAGGCCGCACGGAGGCACAGGGTGGGTCTGTGACACCCACGCAGGGTTGGGGAGAATGAGCTCCGCCGCCGGCAGCCATCCCCACGAAACAAAGGTGAATAAGACAGAACCGAATAAAAACCTCACCTCCTAACCACTTTCGACAACTCAATGGTCAGACGTCCTTGGGGTCAGCTCTTCCTAGAATTAAGGAGCATCTAAGTTTGCCTGAAACATCCCCAGCCTGCTACCTTCCCGTCTGCCCAGTGTCCCTTCTAGTGGTGGCGTCTGCAGCGACCGAGTGCCAGGAGAGAAGCGCCTCCCCCCGATGCCTTCTCTGCACCCCCAGCTCCCAGCCCACCTCTACTGTCCCTGCCCCCGCTGCTCTGCCAGTCACCCCTCCCCCGCTCCTTCCACAGACATTGCACCGTCTACTCTACGTTGGGCATACCCACCTTCAAAATGCTTCTGCGATGTTTGGAATGGTCTTATTTTCATAAACCTCGTCTCTTCTGCGACCTTTACCCACCTACCTTGAGGGTGGCGTGGAGCTCATCCTTCTCTTTCATTCTGTCTTCATACGCCAGCAGCAGTGGCGACAGGTACTTTATATCCAGCTGAAGATAACGGAGGAGAAGAGGGTTAATGTATTTCTCACATCTAAACACAATCAACAAATTTTTTAAAAGGCAAGAAAACATATTTATTTTGGAAGGGTTTTTTAATAGCTATGCAAATGCAGCCCTGAAAACAGGGGTCTGAAATGAAACAACTTCTACTCACCAGCCAGGGTGGCGTGGGGCCCTTGGAGGGGAGGCCTCCGATATTTAAACTCTAAGGACAAGACACACATCGAAGACAAATTAAACTACACTTCCTCCGAAATTTCAAGTCTTAGATATTCTTAATCTAGACTGGGCATCACCCATCTGTGCGTCTGTGTGCGTGTGTGTGTCTACGTATATGTATGAGAAAATTTTTTCTGATATGTTTGAGAATGATTTGCAGATATAATGCCCCTTCTCCTCTAAATACCCAGGGTGTGTTTCCTAAAAACAAAAACATTCATTTACTGAACCTCAGTGCTGTCATAAAAACCAGGTAATCGACACTGACATAATACTACTTTTATTCTTTTTTCAGAAATTTAGTCATTTAATAATTCCATTTAACCCTCACACTAAGGATAAGTTGGTGTCTGCTAACTCCATTTATTTACTTATTTTTAGATTTTTAGAGACAGGGTTTCACTCTGTCACCCAGGCTGAAGTGCAGTGGCCCGATCATAGCTCACTGCAGCCTGAAACTCCTGGACTCAAATGATCCTCCTGACTCAACCTCCCAAGTTGCTGGACTACAGGTGTGCTACTACAGGCATGCTACCACACCTGGCTAATTTTCTTTTCCTTTTTGCTTTTTTTTTTTTTTCCAGACAGGGTCTTGCTCTGTTGCTCGGGCTAGAGCGCAGTGGCATCATCATAGCTCAGAGCAACCTCAAACTCAAGTGATCCTCCTGTCTCGGCCTCCTCAGTAGCTGGGACTACAGGCACACGTCACCATGCCTGGCTAATTTTTCTATTTTTTATAGAGAGGAGGTCTTGCTCAGGCTGGTCTTAAACTCCTGACCTTGAGCAATCCTCCCGCCTCGGCCTTCCAGAGTGCTCGGATTACAGGTGTGAGCCACTGAGCCCAGCCTTGGACATAATTTTTTATATGAAATTATAATAATGAACAACCTCTCAGGATTGAAAAACAATTCAACAGTGAAGGCTAAAAAATCTCAAAAGTCTAATTTTTCATGATTGGAAATATTACCTCTTCCTTGGACAAATGCCGGAATTTTGTCTGATACCGACTCAGTTCTACATTCAAACGATGGACAGTTCTTTTCAACCCATCATTTTCGTCCACCAATTCTTGAGCTTGTTTTTGGAGATAAAGTAATTCAGGTGTGGTAACTAGTGGAAAAAATCAATTTTATACTATAAGAAATGATACCAAATTTACCAATATTTTATAAAAATTGCTAATCTGCCTTTTCTTTCCCTTTTAGACTCTTAGAAGCAGTGAGTGATCTATGTGTATGTGTGTACATATGTATGTAAATAAATAAAAGTTACAAAATTTTTACCACTGAATAGTCACCATTATATTGGAAGTTTCTGCATGTGAAATAAAGTGAAATAAAAACTTTAACTTGGAAAGGAACAGTCATTGTTTCTGATGATATAACAATATGTGCTTGAAAAATCATATAGGATAAATGGAAAATGTATTAGAACTAATAACCTTTCCATATAATAACAATGTTCTATTAGGAAACATAATAGAAAATAGATCCCACAAAATAACAGCACAAATAGCATAAAGTATCTAGAAATAAATGTGCCTGTGACAAGAATTATGCGGGGTCTATATGAAGAAAACAAACAGCATCTTACTTAAGGCCATGATACTAGTTTTATATAAAAAGGTATAGAGAAAATATTGGTGAATATTTACATAACCTTAGAGCTAAAAAAAAAACTTGACACCAAGGGCATAAGTCTTAAAAGAAAAATATCTTACAGGTTTAACCAAATTATCAACAAACCAAGAAAATATTACCCACATGACAAAGGGCTGAACTCCTTAAAACGTAAAGAGTTCCTACAAACCAATAAGAAGTGTCTCAATTTAAAGTGGGCAACATTATGAAAGAAAATGATCTGCAAGGATATGAAAAAAATATTCAAGCTCATCAGTAATAAAAGAAACACAAATTAAAATGCACTTTCCTCCCTTTTTTAACCTATCAAATTAGCAAAGAAAATACAGTTCTCATCACCAGTAAGTATACAGTGAAAGAGGCGCTTTTATATGCCCTCGTGGAGATAAAAACCGATGTGAAATACAGGTAAGACGCTATGCTAAGCATCAAGTTCCAAAAGAAGTATTAGAATTTCTTTAGCAGAACAATAATGACGTAGCAAATGGAATCAAATTTCAACAAGCATAAGGATGGTAATGAAAGAAACTTAATATTACAGCAAAATATCACCAACATAAATACCAACAAGTATCACCAACATAAAACATTAACCCTCCAAATAAATAATCAAATAAGGGAAGTTCTGCTTGTTCCCTTAATAAAAGCACCAAGTACTTGTCCCCACCTTCCTGCGACGGGGCTTTCGCAACCTCTTTTAGCTTTTCCTTCTGTTTTTCCATTCTCTTAAGCTTTAGTTGTAGTTCTTTCATTGCTTGTCTCATGACATTCAGTTCAAGGGTCAGGGTTTGATTTGTATTGTTCAGGTGCAAATTTTCCTCTTTTAATTCCTCAAACTTTTCTTTGGTTAATTCCATATATCTTTGACGTGCTCTGCCAGTTATATCTGAAAAGGCACGAAAGTTTAAAAATATGAATTGATATTTATAATTTTGCATCAAAATCACATGAGGCTTTGTTCCAAAAACCGCATGAGCACTGACTTCACGTCGGGGCTGGCGCTGTGTTCTTTGGGCCCTGGGAAGGGAACGGCTTGTATGGGAAAGACCGAGTGGGCAGCCCTTGCATGTTGGATGCGGAGTGGAGGGTTCACCCTGCAGGGCCAGGAGCCAGCAAGGCTTGTAGGCAGAGGTGTGCGATGAAGAGGCTTTGCTCTCAGATGCATCCCGCAGGGCTCAGTGGCTGCCTGGGCGCGGGCGGTGAGAGCTAGGCCAATCCAGGACGACTGCCCGGATCCGTGTTAGGGACATAGTCACCCAGACAAGAAGCAGAGCGTGGAGAGCAGGTGTGGGGACCAAAGAAGAGAGGAGACAGGCTCAGGTGAGGACATAGGCCCCGCGCTCCATAGGCAGCCTCCGCTGGAGACACTGACCAGCCACCAGCACGTGGGCAGTGTCTGGGGGGACCAGGGAGGTCACACAGGAGTTTAAGAAGGAATAGCATGGAAGGAAGCTTGCTGGAAAACACAGTGGTGTTCCGCAGGGAGATTCACTCAGGGAGGGAAAGGAGGCGAGAACTCCCACGGCCCCCGGCCAGGACAGCCTCCCAGCTGCGGCGGAGGCAGGAGCAGAGCTTCTGTGCGCAGCGGGTGAGGGCAGGAGGCCGCGGGCTCCAGAGGGCCTGCCCGGCCCGACACACACACCCGATCCTGGAACATGGAAGGAGGGGCTGAGAAAGGAGCAGCCCCACAGCTCCGCGGAAAACGGGAAGGGAACGGAGAGGAACTGCAGAGAGAAAGCAGTCGGGATGAGATCCAAGACGGAGGCCACCGCCTGCAATGTGCCAGTGGAGGGCGGCCACCAGAGGGGGAGTGGCTCCAGGGGTAGCCTTGCTCTGGCAGGGGGAGGGACACAAAGTGACCTCTAAAGAACTGAGGAGGCGTCCAGTTAGAGCACCAGCGTGGGAGCAGCAAGGGGTCAACCTGCCCCGGCCAGGTGGTGACAGCAGAGACGTGTGCCCCTCACCGGGCAGTCCACATAGGCCCTGAGGTCAGAGGTCGGAGAAGCAGGGCAGGGCAGAGAAAGCCAGGAGGAAGAGGGGCCCCCATGGCCCCCAGCTGGCCACACCAGAGGCAGGCCGTGTGTACGACCTGGCAGCCCCACCGGCTTCCCCTCCCTAAGCAGCCTGAGCGAACAGGTAACAGCATCCCCAGACGTGC
This sequence comes from Indri indri, assembly GCA_004363605.1. NCBI lineage: Eukaryota > Metazoa > Chordata > Mammalia > Primates > Indriidae > Indri > Indri indri. The sequence goes on from RJWJ010000299.1 coordinate 271,349, forward strand.
CAATGGGGACACTCAAGGGCCAAGGTGAGCACCTGGCCAAGACCCATCAAACATCTGAGCCAAGAGAAGCACCGAGGTCAAATGAGAGGGGAAAAAGGGGCCGCAGCACAAACTACAAGACTGGAAGGAGAACAGTTAACATTTTCAGAGCGATGCTAGTCAGTATCTCACAGTGACATAAATTCAAACACATCATGAAGAATGAACCCGGGCGCTAGACATCAGAGCCCCAGCAGTCTCCCAGAATGCAGCCCTGGGAACACCGAGATTAAAACGACGAAAATAAAGTCAATCTGACATGGAGAACAGAATTAAAATAAGATTTTCAGACTAGGGATGTGATACCTCACAGTCGAAAATTATAAAATCCATTTTGAAAGCCACTGAAGCTCCCAGACTGTGCGGGGGCACCCTCCGCAAAGCATCTCTGGACCTCTCGTTCCGCCTTCGGCCCTGGGCAGAGCCCTGTTTGCAAACATCTGCCCACCTGGATCTGAGCACAACCACCGGTCCAGCCTCACCCCAGGGTCTGCGCCCATCTCACACATCTGCCGCCAAGTGTCGGACCCCCTCTTTTGAGGCCAAAGTGGAAGCTAAACGACTAACGCCTCTTCCCAATTCCAGTAACCAGACAAAAGCAACAGCCTTTACAGGAAAAAGAAAGGGCAATCTTTATTTTCAGATGAGATTATTCTGGGCATTCTCTAGAACAGTATGCTTTCGATCATGATGAAATTAAAAGGCCAAATACCTGGGGAGGGCGGAGGTTTTTCACATAATGGAGGTTTTTCATCCTAGGGAAGAAAAAACAGAGAGAGGAAAGAGTCTCAGCATTTCCCAGAGTGGGCATGAGCAGCTAGGTCATTATACATCAGGAATATAAGCACAGTTTTTTTTCCCCTTCATTTTGGCTTTTTTTTTTTTTCCTGAGACAGGGTCTCCCTCTGTTGCCCAGGCTACAGAGCAGTGGTGTCACCATAGCTCACAGCAGCCTCAAACTCCTGGGCTCAAGTGATCCTCCTGCCTCAGCCCCCGAGTAGCTGGGACTACAGGCATGCACCACCGTGACTGGCTAATTTTTCTATTTTTTGTGGCGATGGGGGTCTTGCTCTTGCTCAGGCTGGTCCTGAACTCCTGGCCTCAAGCGATCCTCCTGCCTCGGCCTCCCAGGTGCGAGCCACTGCACCTTCCCTGGCTCTTGTTCTTAAGTTTGTTTTAGCTTTAGAAACTTTAATGTCCACTGTTTCTTTCTTATAACTGAATCTTAAACCTGAAGGGTCTTGCCCTCTGGGTGGGTTCTCTGAGGCGGAAAGGGAAGTCCTGTCTGAGCTTATTTCCTGCTTTTTTGCCTGTGAGTTCAGTGTGTCTTTACACGCAGGTCTCGTGAGTGACAGGCCGTCAGTTCACGTTCAAAAGCATCTGATAAGGTTACAAATGCACAAAGCAAACCCCAATCGGGCCTTTTCTCATTGGGATACGCAGACAGGACCCCATCAACTGCAGAGAGGCAGGTTTTCAAATGCTGCGAAAAGAACATTAATAAGATCCTGCTTCTCAGTCCTAAATTTAGAGGAAAGGGGGGCTTTGAACTTTTGTTAACTTTTCCCTACACATTGGTGTGATACTAAGTTTCTAATTCCTGCTGAAAAAGAAGATACGGTTATAAATTAACTCTACTGAGAAATGTTTAATTTTTTAAAGTCCTATGACTTCGCACAATCTAAAACTTAAGCTAGAACTATTTCCATGTTTGCAAATTGGTTATTAAAATTGTCTGTTCAGTCTACAAATTACGTGAGTGGTTTCTAACCCTTTTATATACTACTTTCGTTATTAAACTATGAGAAATACGAGTTTCCCCATATTTTAAGAGTATTTAAAAGAAATATTCAATAGGAAAGCACTCTTAAGGGAAGATATTTTTTTCCTTATAAATTACAAAATCTGTTGAAAAATTATGATGGAAATTCTATTTATTGAGAAAATCAGTATTTTTTAAAAAATAATCTTACCTTTAAATTCAGAACAGAGTGCTTATGATCTGATTAAAAAAAAGAGAGAGAGAAACTTTTAAAGCAGATAATGACGATGACAAGGACAGAAGAGCACAGTCACAGAAACTCACCGTCTACAGAGCAGCCAAATGAGGCCTGGGACAGGGATAAACTCCGCAGGGTCACGTGGCCAACGAGCCCCAGGCCACACAGAGCCTGGCCGCCCTCTCCCTGCTACGCTCATTGATGAACCCCACGGTGGCTGGGAGGGCCACAGAACCAAGGCCCCACTCCTCAGTGCGACTCTCGGCCTGTCCCACGCGGGGCCCCTCCCCGCCTCCCCGACACCCCTCCCCAGCACCCCGGCTGCACGTTCTGCCCGCCACTGCCCAAAGGGGCCAAGGCCGGACTCCTCTCTGCTGACCCCTCCTAGAAGTAACATCCAACTTGTTCAAAAACATAGCTGTTCCTTGACGCAAACTGCTCAGGGACACAGATGAAAACGAGTCCCGCCTGGTTCCTCATCTTGCACACGTGTGTGATCCAGGGGCCCTCCGAAGAGGGCGACCTTGTGCCCCTGGTCTGCCTGTACACTTCGCTGTAGGGAAGCTTGACCTCTGAGCTGCTTTTAACTTTCTACTATTAATTTGCAGAGCGGAAATAACTGGCTGAATAAAAATGAGAAACACGTGTCAAAAACAAGACAAAAATGCCTATGGAATTCAGAAAACAATGAAATGCTAAAGGTGCGTACGAAGTTCTAAATATGCTTCCTGGCTCACGCGCTCATCAGAAATTACCAGTATTACCAGTACTCGGGTAACTGATCACTGAAGAGCTTGTTTTTGACCAAAAAGCGGTCTTGATCAACTGGTTTTAACCAAACTGCTGCTTTCGGTCAAATGTCCTGGGGCAACCTGACTGCATGCGTGTGCTTGTCACCTGGTGAAATCCTGCCATGTCCTTCTGAGTCCAGCCTCTGAAACCTCCTCTCCCTGCCACCTTCTCTAACCGGCGGGCGTGAGCTGCTCCCTGGTCTTTGCGCCCATCACTACGGCCCCCTCAGCCCCCAGACTACCGTCCACAAGCTGCGCATCCTCCCACAGCTGCAGCGTGAAGGGACCGGCCTGTGGCTAGTTACGGCTAGTTATCTCTGCCACATGGCAAGTGCTGAACACATTTCTGATGAGTAAACGTTTAAAGTGATACAACAAGAAAAAATTTACATTGTTTTTTTAGAGGCAGGGTCTTGCTCTGTCGCCCAGGCTGGAGTGCAGTGGTGCCATCATAGCCCACTACAGTCTCAGACTCCTGGGCTCAAGAGGTCCTCCTGGGTCAGCCTCTGGAGTAACTGGGACTACGGGCACGTGCCGCCACGCCCACCTAATTATTATTTTTTTGTCGAGATGGAGTCTCACTGTGCTGCCCAGGTTGGTCTCGAACTCTTGGCCTCAAGTACTCCTCCTGCCTTGGCCCCCCATGGTGGTGGAACTCCCGGCGTGAGCTACTTGCCCAGCCATGTCGGCCTTTAGACAATAATTACCACTAGCGTCGATGGCGGGTGTTGTGTTTCACAGGTGCAACGCAATGTGTGACAGAGACACCCTCAGACTGCGTAGAAGAGGAGTTAGGTAACTTAGCCACGCCCTGTGTCACCTGGCAGTGACACAGTCCAGGACCAAGCTACCAAAAGCCAGGCTCCTGATGTGTTAGTCGCTCATACCAGACTCCCCAAGGTCCTGTTAAAAGGATAGACCTCCGGGCCTCACCCAGAGTCACTGAATCGGAATTTGAGGTCTGAGGCTTTTTCACGAGTGCCCAGGGGCTTTTAATGCCCCCCACAAACCAAGCACGTGAGCTGCAATCCCTCCCTCCCAACCGCCGCCTGTGCTCCAAGGTTGTGTCCCCAAGTGTGTGGTGGTCGCTGCCTGTGTTCCTGCGACGTTTCTGCCCGGCCAGTTGGCGCGATGACAGGCTTTGTCGGTAGAGGGCGCTAGAGAGACGCTGGGGGAGCAGGGGCTTTGCCTCCTGATTCCAGACCCATCCTCTTCCTTTCTTTTATTCCTCTTTGTTCTGGTGGCCAGCAATGAGCAGCACCTCCCCATGGGTGGCTTCTCCTGGAACCCCAACCCCACAGCGGGCTCTCAGCACCTCGGGAGACTCCGCCACCTGGGCACAGCTGCTCTCTCCAGCAAGGTCTGGATCTCAGCTCTGGGCCAGGCCCTTCCAGATTTGTTTCTTTTTTTATTTTTGGAGAGGTGGGGCCTCGCCACGTTGCCCAGAGGCTGGTCTCCAACTCCTGGCCTCAAGAGAGCCTCCCCCGGTGCTGGGATTACCCACGTAATGCTTTCCGTCAGCCCCAGGGACGATGGCTGTGCCCTCTATCGGCCACCCTCACATTCCGGAGAGTCCTCTTTACCCCTTAGCAGGCACTCCTGTTGTAATTAATAATTTTTCATATTAAACTTTCCGTGTTCAAAGAACCACGTGGGTTCTGTCTCCGGATTAGACCCTGACGGCCATGTGCGACATCGGGCCACACAACATGGCTGTTGGAGACGGGAGTAGAGAGCCGCGTGTACGGACACGGGAAGATGTTCAGGTTGTACCGTGAGATGAAAAAAGGCAGCTAACAAAATAGCACGTAGTTTATATACAGACATGCTCTTAATTGTTAAAAAGTAATCATCTATGGGAGCACAATTTCGTGTGTTTAAGCTTTACATATACCTGTATTTGAGGTTTTTTTTTTTTACAGCAAGAAAGTATTACTTCCATAATTTTAAAAAGATGCAATTTTTACATGAATCTAATAATCAAAATATGCCAACTGACCAATAGGTATTTTCTGGCCCAGGGTTTACTAGGCTGGTATTGTTTCCTTGTGAGATGATTTAAATAGAAGTTTCCCTGAGCCCAAGCAACTCGGACAGTCCTGATTAAGCAGTTATTGGCTGCCCACTGCATACCTGGTTCTTCTCACTGCTCAAGCATCAGCCCCTCACAGGAAGCTGAAAACTGCTGAAAAGGCTCCCTGCCTTTGCTATAACGCGCTGAATTCTCTCTGTGCCAAATAAGATACGTAAGTGTACCTATACTCACTCACCGGACAAACCTTTCCTGACAGCCCCTGTGGCCAGGCCCTGCTCCGGGCACAGGACGGGCGTGGTGAACCACACACACGACTTCACTTGTCGCGCTGGGGAGCAGAGAGAAAGGAGCGAGGAGGGCTTCACAGCCCAAGTCTCCTCCTGCGTCCTCTTGTGGCTGAGAGAACAAACAAAAGGCGCTCAAAAATGAGCACCTTGTACTTTAAAGACAACCTAACAGCCAGGCAATCAACTTGCTTTCAGCAAAATGAATTTCAAGTATAGTCCTAGCTAAAATCACGGAGCCACGGCGTGGAGGTCCAATGGCTATATTTTCCTAAAAAGTAAACATTCATTGCCGCAAAACGCTGTCACATTTTATAAAAATTATGGGTGTTTTGTTTTGTTTACCTTTTTGTTGGGCACGCCGTGGTGTGCAAGGTGAGCCTGGAGACCCGTCCTGAGTAGTAGTATTTTCATCGTCTTCACTGTCCACCCCATGGGACGATGGCACCTTTTTGTTACGAAAGACAAAGGGGCAAATGTGATAAATGTAACCTGCATAAAATAATCCTCCTAACAACAATTTCAGACATCTTATTTTCCTACCTCCCTCTGAAGCAGCTAAGCTGCTTTCCTTAGTGAGACACAGAAGGGCGGGATGAAACTTCCAGGCCTTAGGAAGAGCCCAGGTGGCAAAGGTTAGCTTGGGCCACGCAGTGCTCCATGTCCCAGCCTGGCTGCCCTGGCAGCCGCACTTCCTCATTCCTCCAGGGACCAGCCCAGGAAAAGGGGCCGCCTCTGGCCCGCACTGCACAGCCCTGGGTCCCAGCCCACCTTGGTACCGACACTGTTATCAATTTACTGCTGACATCCCGGCGACTGTCTGGGATGTTCACTGATGATGTGAGGCCACCGTGAATGTTGTTTCCTAATGGGATGGAACCTTCCCCTCTCCTGTCTGTGAGCAACTCCTCTGTAGGCATCGCAAATGGTGGCAGGGCCACAGAGCTGTCCCTTAGAGAGATCCGTGGGCCAAGAATGGGACCACCCCACATGAGGTGGTGCCATTCCCACTGGCGGGGGTCTGGGAGGGAGACAGAGGCTGTCCAAGAGGAAGAGCAGTGAAACGCGTCTTGTACGGTGAACTGCGACTGTGCTCTCTGGGCTCTCTGGGCAATCTTGCTTTTGTTGCTTGATGACTTGTGATTCAAAAAAAAAAATCTTATTTTTGTGATCAGCTTGGCTTAGCTGTGTACTGCAGACGATGACAGGGCTGTCCCCGAGCCTGGCAGGGGGGTGGTGGCGGGGACCAGCAAGATGCCCATGAGAAGGGGCATTCCAGAGCCAAGAGTGAAGGCTGCTAGGTCCACTAGGTTCGGTGTACAGGACTCCGGCGCAACCCGGCTCAGGAGCAGCAGCAGACGGGTCTCCCAATCCCCCCATCATTTGAAGAAAGAAAAAAGAAACGACATCTTGCTTTTTGTCTTCCAGGAACAAACTGCCTTGTTTACCCTGTCGAAGATATCTTGAGCTTCTCATTATCATCAAGGAAATGTGAACTGATAAGACTCAAACAGCATCACGAAGACACCCCATACGGAAAACTGTCAGGCAGTATCTACTGGCACGAAAGCTGATCACACACGTCCCCTGTCGTCATACATGTCATTCCCACATACGCACACTGAAGGACACCCCCATGAATGTTCATAGTGGCATTATCCCTAAGAGCCCCAAACTGGAAACAACCAAATATCCATCATCGGTAAAATGAATAAATAAGCACAATTGTATAAGGGAATATTATACAGCAATAAGAATGAACCTGGTAGCTCACGCCTGTAATCCTAGCACTCTGGGAGGCCGAGGCGGGCGGATAGTTCTGAGCTCAGGAGTTCGAGACCAGCCTGAGCAAGAGCGAGACCCCGTCTCTACCAAAAATAGAAAGAAATTAATTGGACAGCTAAAAATATATACAGAAAAAATTAGCCGGGCATGGTGGCGCATGCCTGTAGTCCCAGCTACTCGGGAGGCTGAGGCAGAAGGATCGCTTGAGCCCAGGAGTTTGAGGTTGCTGTGAGCTAGGCTGACACCACGGCACTCGCCCCAGGCAAGAGAGTGAGACTCTGTCTCAAAAAAAAAAAAAAAAAAAAAAAATTGGTGGAGGTCACTCGGCTCACAATTCGAGTACCCTTACTGGTGGAGAGGTCATCGGTCTCAGACCCAACAAACAAAGAACCAAGACAAACAGAAATCCTTTTAGCAGCTGTAGCATACCCTAAAACATTTTAGGGAGGGAAAAAGTTGAATTATATTATGCAATTCGGTAAGACACCCATCGGCTGTCATAGCATGTTACGAGTTTTTTTTAAGCAGACTTTGCACCTAATGGCTCTCTGAAAGCTGACAGCCTTAAATATTATTTTGCAACGCTTTTCAGAACGCAGAGTGAGACCTCTGGTGGAAAAAGTTACTGCCCTCTGAACTGATTTAAATTTTTTAATATTAGACAAAGCTTCTATTTTTGAGGGAATGCTGTAAAAATATGAAAAACCAGTTTTGCTGAATTTTAAATGCTGGAAAACATATGGAAATGTCTAAATATATTGGTACAGATTTTAATATTATGGATCAAGGAAAGAGAGCAAGCATTCTTTTTCTGAAATTGGCCATCTAGCTTTTCTGGAAAATAGTATTGAATTTGAATACTCACAAAAAATAATACTGAAAGTTAAACCTAAATCTTGCCAGACTGCATTAGTGTGTATTTTGGCAATGTTACATGAGCATTTTCTGTATGATATAGAATGTGGAGGTGTGTGTGCAGATATCTGGTACTGCAGTAACCTGAAAGTATATATAGTATTTAAGGAAATACAGATTCTAATAAATTCATTTGTAAAACCATTTATACATTATGTATATGTTTTTATTTTCAAATGAGAAATTCTAGGCCAGGTGTTGTGGCTCACACCTGTAATCCCAGCACTTTGGGAAGCCCAGGTGGGAGGATCACTTGAGGCCAGGAGTTTAAGACCAGCCTGGGCAACATAGCAAGACCACCCCTCTACAAAAAAAATTTAAAAATCAGCCAGATGCGGTGACATGCACCTGTAGTCCTAGCTACTTAGGAGGCTGAGGCAGGACGATCACTTGAGCCCAGGAGATTCAGGTTACAGTGAGCTATGATAATGCCACTGCACTCTAGCCTGGGTGACAGAGGGAGACCCAGTCTCTTTAAAAAAAAAAAAAAAAAAAAAAAAAAAATTCCAGACTTATATTTTGCAAAAATGAGCTGGGATTTAAAAAGTGCTTTGTGCCAAAAATATCATACCTAATTTTTATAGTGCTTTATTTTCAGAATTTGTATTGCTTATAATTTCTTTTAAAGTAGTTTTCCTTTCTGACAGGGTAAAGAGGAATATAAACATTTTCATGCTAGAGCTGCTCCTAGGTGAGACCTATTGTAAAGTCTTTCTCACATGGCTGCCTGTAAGCACGGTGAGCTCTTGCTGTCATGAGGTCGGCTGAAGTGCCTAAGGTACGCAGCACCTCGGCAGTCATTCAGGAGGTTCTGTGAAGTGGGATAGTATATCTAGCACCTTCTGATGCTAACTGAGAACTCAACTTTGAATTATAAGATTATGCTAACCATTTTTAAAAACGCACAAAAGATGATTATTAGTCCTAATCCAAGTTATTGATCTTGTAATAGCCTGCAACTCTAAAGCATCCTTTTGTTTATACATTTTTATATGGTATTTTAAGGTTATTGCTTAAAATTTCTATAAACTTTGGTTTGTATAGCACTTTCTCAAGGGCTCTGTCAACACCACATACAAAATAATTTATATTAAGAAGTGATTTAATATATAATGTGTCAGAGCATAAATTTCGTGACTAGGGACAGTAGTTTTCCAACTAAGATAATTGCATGAACACCATTAACACTGACTATCATTCATCAATGGCTTTGTTTTCAACCTATAAATAGCCCCTTTCAATGTACCTGGTTTTTATAGGATTTCAAAATATGCAAAAATAACTTTTCTTGGAAAATAATGTCATGAAGTCATTGTTAATTATTTGTACTAAATGTTTTATGTATTTTTTTTTTTTAAGTCTTCCATCTGCACCACCCTCGTCCTCCTGCCCAGATTAATGTTGAGAACATATTAGAATTTCCTGGGGCATGTCCTCGTGAAGTGGTCAAGAGTAAATGTTCACTTTTCATAACACTGAAATGATCTGGCATGGTCTATTTCAAAGGAATACGTTTATTTTTATGTCACCAGTTGTCTCCATATCCACTGCTGGTACTGGGATAAGTGTTGGGGAAAAACTCAGTTCCCAACAGTGGATACCTGCTAGTGATTAATCTTTTCTACTTTCTTAATACATACAGTCCCTTTAATTTTTGCAGAAAATATATTTTTGTGACAACTAGTCTTACGGTCTTTAATCAGCAGAAAAATCACTCACTGTATAATGTGTTGTAGTTATATTAATTAAATGTATGTAGGTAAAAGTGTATTACTTTTCTATATAAAAAAAACATAATCTCTGATGATATTGCAATTCCCCTAATATTTGTAATATAAGTTTATGTAGTTTTATCCTTTTTATAAAATAAGAACTAAAGAGATCTTTGCTATACCTTTGAATTTTTTTTTTTTTTTGAGACAGAGTCTCACTCTCTTGCCTGGGGCGAGTGCCGTGGCGTCAGCCTAGCTCACAGCAACCTCAAACTCCTGGGCTCGAGCAATCCTACTGTCTCAGCCTCCCGACTGGCTGGGACTACAGGCATGTGCCACCATGCCCGGCTAATTTTTTCTATATATATTTTTAGCTGTCCAATTAATTTCTTTCTATTTTTGGTAAAGACAGGGTCTCGCTCTTGCTCAGGCTGGTCTCGAACTCCTGAGCTCAGGACAATCCGCCCGCCTCGGCCTCCCAGAGTGCTAGGATTACAGGCGTGAGCCACCGCGCCCGGCCTTACCTTTGAAATTTTAATTTGCATTGCTGTATTTTAATTTGCATTGCTGTATTTTAAACCTAAACATAATTAGTCATTTTAAATAATTAAGGAGGCCTAAATATTAGCCACCAATGTTAAATAATTTCTCAATTAAATCAATTTCTAAAGCCTTCAAAATTGACATTAATTTTTCTCTGAGATCCTTAATTCTTTTAACTAAGTTTATTACTAATATCTAATGAAACCATGTATATTAAAGAAAAACTTGTCCAAAATTCCAGGTTGTTGTGCATTTGTGCTCTGATCTACTTTTTTACCTTACGGCTAATTTTTAGCATACAGACACATAGCTGTGGAGTAACTGCCATACTTCAGAGTCCTCCAGTTTGATTCTCCCTTTTGAGTCCCTAAGAATTAAAGTTTACACAATAGACCATGGAAGGCAACACAGTCAAATATAATAAAACCAGGTTAAATGGTTTCCTTTCCATCTGCCCAAAGTTGATAGCGCACTTGTACTTTTTCAAAACAAAGTAAAGCTAACACTACCAAAAAGAAGACGAATGACTTTCCTCATCGTGGAGTGAAGTTGGATGGTTGTTTCAGAACTTAGCAATGCGGTGTCGGAAAGAGCTCTCAGTAACACGTGCTGCGCTGTATCTGCGACTTCGGGGATTGGGACCTTTCCTGAGGATCAGCTGGCCTTAGGACCTAATGTGCTGTACTCCTCTGATGTAAGACGATCGTGTTAATTGTCAGCATCCTTTTCGAAACCTTTGAAATAGTTACTGGTGACCTGCAGAAATGTTCCTGTTAATGTATCAGTAGTGTACCTATTTCTCTGAAAACAAAATGAACTGATGGGGTGAAAGCTTGTTCCACACACAGGGCACCTATGTAATGAACAGGAAGATTTTTTTCAGTTTTAACTACTGGTTATAAATACCATGTTCTATTGTCGCTCTTTAGGTTTGCACCTATAAACACATAAATCTATCACACAAGTGAATTTATTTGCTAATAGAGAATATCTGAAACCACAGTGGACTCTGAAGTATCCAATCATGTGCCACCACACTCAGCTAATTTTTCTGTTTTTTTTGTAGAGACAGGGTGGGGGGCGGGGAGTGGTCTGTGTTGTTCAGGCTGGTCTTGAACTCCTAACCTCAAGCGATCCTCCCACCTTGGCCTCCCAAAGTGCTAGGATTACAGGCGTGAGCCACCGCGCCTGCTATAATAATCTTTATTAGGTAGCGCTACATTTTCTTCTCTTGAAATACCCACAGTAAGATGTTGGTAAATAGTCTCTTAACAATTAAAACTCTGAGCTGTGCCGAGGCAGGAGGATCGCTTGAGCCAGGAGTTTGAAGTCGCAGTGAGCCATGACGATGCCACTGCACTCCAGCCCGGGTGACAGAGTGAGACCTTGTCTCGAAAATGATAAAAATTTTTAAAAATTAAATTAAATTAAAACTTTGGACATTAAAAGGAAAACTGAACCCCTTCTATATTTTTGTTTTTAATAAATGATGCGTTTGTAAATTTGCATGGAAAACCACTTGCATGTATTGCTATCAGGTTGCAGTCATACTCTCGATCTTAAAAATCGAGATCAGTAAAGCAGCTGGCAGTAGAGAAATGCAGCTTCCTGAACCTCTCTGTACCCCGGTGCGCTGGTGTGTGATGGGACAACGAATGGACCCCTGGCAGAGTTCGGGGAGGCCAGCTACGGTAAACGCACATACGAGGTAGAACAGAGACGCATGCGTGGTAAGCACAGAACGGCAGCTGCTATGGAGACACGTGCTGATCTTCCTGTCAGGCACGAGTTTGAAGAAAGGTTGCAGTGTGTGGACTGGTACCGGGAGAGTGACAGGAAAATTAGCTTTCAGGGTCAAAGAAAAGAGCGGAGTTACAAAGTTTCAGATGGACATCTACGTCAAGAATGGGAAGATGTTTATCTTTGTCTTTGACGGTCTTGCCTTTGCAAGATTAAGGAAAGAGGTTTAAATTTCAATCTAACCAGATAAAAACGAGGCTGGACACGCTGAAAATGATTCAGCCCCAAAGCAAAAGCTATCACGTGCAGAACAGAGAAATCCTTACAAACGCACTCTACACAATTTACCGAAAGTTAGCTTGTCAAGATGAATGTCAAGAAGACACTTTGGAAGAGGAAAAACACCTGATTTCTGTGTGGCACGGCATACACGTCATCACTGCGACCTCCCTCTTCTCTCTGGGCGCTGACATCCCCCAAATGCTCGCAGCTGGATGACAGCTGAGATTCAACGTCCTCTTCTTCCCCATAGCCCAGTGTTTCGAAGGATGGCAGAGAAGTTCTTCTTCCCACCTCACTCTGCCCATTTAGTCTGCATTAGAACATTAAAGAGTAAAACAAAAAGCATTTAACACTTGGCGTCGATACACACACATGCATTACATGCACCACCTCCGAGCGCCCACCACAAATGCGTAACACGTTACAAAACACACAGAAGCTAAAAGACTAAATCATCTACCATCCCATCTCTTTGCACACTCAGAATTTCTTTCTAGGTTTTCTTCCTGTTTTTGTTAATACTGCATATATACACAACTTGTCTTGTTATTAATAATTTTCTTTTTTTTGCGACAAGGTCCCACTCTGTCACCCAGGCTAGAGTGCAGTGGCTTTATCATAGCTCACTGCAGCCTCAAACTCCCAGGCCCAAGCGACCCTCCTGTCTCAGCCTCCCAAGTAGCTGGTACTACAGGCGCACATCACTGTGCTTGGCTAATTTTTAAATTTTTTATAGAGACAAGGTCTGACTGTGTTGCCCAGGTCTCAAACTCCTGGCCTCAAGTGACCCTCCTGCCTCAGCCTCCCACAGTGCTAGGATTACAGGTATGAGCCACTGTGCCCTGTGACTCCTACCTTTTAAAATGTTGACTATAAAAACTTACTAGGCTGGGCTAATGGTGGCTCATGCCTATAATCCAAGCACTTTGGGAGGCTGAGGCAGGAGGGTCACTTGGGCCCGGGAGTTTGAGGCTACAGTGAGCTATGATAACGCCACCGCACTCTATCCTGGGTGACAGAGTGGGACCTTGTCACAAAAAAAAGAGGAGCAGGAAGAATAGAAGAAGGGAAGGAAAGTAAGAAAGGTAGAAAGGAGGAACGAAATAGCTAGGAATTGACTAGATATTGTAATGAACATCTATGTGCTGATAACCTCTACATTTAGGATTAATCTCGTAAAACCACCAGACGTTAAGTCAACGGTACAAACGTTTTGTGTCTATGTGCATACTGCACAAAATCATTCCACAAATTCCTTTCTCCAACCTGCAAGTGCATTGCTAATAATTTTCTAAACCTTGCCGAAACAGTTTACTTCCCACTGTCTAAATTTGCAGTTCTTACTGAGACTGAATATTTTTCTATGTATTTATGTTCGAGTCATAATTCCTCTATTAACTTCTACGTTTTAAAATATGATGGGCTACTCCAGCCCTGCCCCCGGGCTAGTATTCCTCCTTTCCATATTTCCTCTGACGGTCTTAGAACTTACCCCCTCCAGTGAATTTCAGAACCGCTGGCTCATCGCTAGTCCTTATTCAGCCAGAGTATAATTCTTACCAGAAGAAAAACAGGCTACGCTCTAACATCTCAAAATGGAGACAACATTTAAATGTAAAAACCAAAACTAAAAGCACATCCCAGAAGGAAATACGTTAAGTATTTAGATAATGCTTTTGTAGGGAGGTCTTTCTACATGTGACAATAATGACTGAAACTATAAAGGAAAAAGTTGGAGGCCGGGCGCGGTGGCTCAAGCCTGTAATCCTAGCACTCTGGGAGGCCGAGGTGGGCGGATCGTTCTGAGCTCAGGAGTTCGAGACCAGCCTGAGCAAGAGCGAGACCCCATCTCTACCAAAAATAGAAAGAAAATTAATTGGACAGCTAAAAATATATAGAGAAAAAATTAGCCGGGCATGGTGGCACATGCCTG
>RJWJ010000300.1:0-284869 GCA_004363605.1 Indri indri
ATCCTCCCACTGGTCCTAGAGGGTAGTTGCTACCCTCAGTCCCATGTTCTAGGTGAAGACACAAAATTGGAGAATCCATCCTCTACTTAAGGAAAACTGGGTTTCAATACTAGACTTATAACTTATTATCTGATACCACACTCCCTCTGGAAAACACACTCATCCCATTCCTGAGTCTCCCCAGTGGTCAGCCCTTAGCATATCCATGTTTTCTAAGTCTGGAGTTGATAGCACATGCCCCTCAATACATATAGCAAGGAAGCTGATTCTCCTACACACTCCAGCCTGAGTAAGGGCACGCTTGGAGATTATACCATATGCTCATTGGAAATTTTTACAGCTTGTGGTTAAATTTAGCTGGTTAAATAAGAAAGCACTTTATTGTGCTGCCACTGAAGGTGACAAGCCCCCTCATTCAGCCCTGTGCCTATAAATAGGCTAATCGCCTAATGAAAGGATTTGTGATTTAGAATTTCATTTTGCCTTTGCCTACAATATACTGTTTCCACAAGAGCTCTGGGAATACAAAACTGAAAGCCAAGAGCCATCTTGACAGTTCTCTCTTCAGCCAGCAAAGCTCTCCAGGGAAGACTGTACCCTCCAGCACTCATCAAAAGTAATTACCCTGGAGAGGGAATACGGTTTGGAAAAGCGAGACCATTTCTATTATTACTTTCTTGTATTAAATAATAAATATTTAACACGATAAAGTTAAAGCATACAAGATGACAAATGACAAAAAAAAAAGGAGCAAGGTACAGAAAAACTACTTGCTCTCCAGAGAGTTGTTTCTAATCAGAATAAACCTTGAAATAATTTCTTTGTCCCATTAGCATTTTCTTTTAGCTTTATTTGTGAATTAAATTCTCCCATTGAGTTTAACCTGAGACCTTGTCTAACACTGAATCTTATAATAGATGTTTGGCCTCAAACAGACCACAAACTCATGTAGGAAAGCCAGGCAGGGTTTACAGAACGATGGGTGTAACCTTAAAGTGCTTTGATGAGCAAGTCCAGTCTCCGATTCTTTTTAACACCTTAATTTTCCCTGCCATAAGAGGAATTTGTATTGTGGGAGCAGGAATTTTACATAGAGAAGTCAAAAACAACAATAATACAGTTCCTAGCAGGCAATATCAGAGGGGGAACAAAAACGATGCTAATAGAATAAGAAATGCTGAGTTGACTTTTTAAAATGATTTTTCTTAAAACTTCTAAAATATTTCAGTGATTATTGCAATGAGGTTAGTGCCAACTCCTCTTCATATCCAGTAATACAAGATAAATTTGGACCTTAAATCTGCACAGGAAGCTTGCTACTAAAGTGTGCTTTCTGAATAGATGAGTGGGCAGCTGTCTACAAGACATGATGTAAGAGCCTAGATTGTGTTTCCCAAAATAAATCTTACAACTTAGTTGCCTGAAATCCCACCATGAAAGCACTTTTGGTCTGGAAGGGGAGGATCCTGAAGATTGCTGAGCCATTTGAAGGAAAAGAGATGAAGAGTTTGATTTTTCGAGCATTTGCTTTGCCCCAACATTATGTTAGGCAATTCGTTAAGCACTTTAATCTTCCCAACGGCCCAATAAGGGATATTGAATTAACCTCATTTCCAAATGAGAAACCAGCCTCACAGAAAGGTAAGACACATCATCTGCGGCCCGTGGTCATGGAGGGAGAGCTGGCATTAGAAACAGCGCAGCCTTGCCAATGTCCACTCCCTGCCCTCACAGTTCCCCACACTGTGCCACACAGAAGGAATATGGCCTTGTGATTGATTGGCCAAACCCCAGTGGTGATGGGTTTACTTTTTTTTCAAGTGGCTGGGTGGAGGATCACCTGTGTCAGCCTAACACTCTTGGATTAGAACACTGAAAACTCATAGAACCTGGGTTGAGGCATAAAGGCAGCCCGTTCATCTCTGTCAGACTCATTCAAGTATCAGAGAGACAGTGGGCCAGGGCTGTGCCGTCTGCAACTGTAGCTTCCCCAATTGTGGTAAAAGCCACATTTAATGCCCCATGGCATCCTTCAACAAACATGCCCCCCACACTGGAGAAGGAGCATGGACAAGCGGGGAAGGATCCGTGAATGCTGGTGTTTGTGACCAGCTTCTGGGAAGATGGGCTGGACGGTCCAGGGCTGGAAGTCAGGATGCTGGCCTGGGTTCTCTTGATGCTCAACAAATTCCAGGCAAAGTCTCCTCAATCTTTGTCACATAAATTTTAATCTAGGCCCCTACCATAAAAGTGCTGATTGCAGGCGATAAGTGAGTAGTGAGATAATGTATGTAAGCATAGATTTTGGTGGAGTCTTAAGGGTCTTCACAAAACATCTGCAAAACTAATGAAAGTTGGTATTTAATACAGTCAGTGAAAACCCAGGATTTCCATATGAGTGGATGAATGCCTCTAACTGCGTGAGGGGTAAGGAGGAAAAGAAACCAACTGCCTCCAGGGGCATTCAAATTATTCCAGCGCTTCTGGAGAAAGAGATTGTGGAGGAGTTGTAAGTCTTTTTATTGTGCCACTAATTGCTGCCAAGGAGAGTGTTCCAACACAGGCTGCGAAAGCTGAGAGGATGAGGTTCCCTCTTGAGTCCTTTAAAAGCTGGGCCTATGGTGAGTTCTGAAGGGGTCTGTGCACCAACAGCGGAAGGTCCCTTTTAGCTGCATGGTTCTCAACATCCATAATTAAAAATCAAAAATTTTAAGATCCTTAAAATTACAAGACAATCCCTATCAAAGCACTGTTTTGAAACCTTAAAGTTTCAGATTATAGGCTTGCAAGAGAGGAAAATTTTGTTTATTATCTACTCTGTATCTAGGTGTGTGGCTCTCTCATTTAAGGCTTCAGTTTCCATGGAAACAGCCTTTGGGACAGTGTATGCTTATTAGAAAGATTTCCTTTAACATCCCCTATTCCTCTAGAAGTACTTGCAACCAACCTAACTGTTTAAAATCTTAAATCTTTACAATTAGATTTGTATTTATTAAAAGCACTGACCCCAATAGAAAAATGGAGACAACTCATGAGGAGACGATAAACAGCTATCATTCATTCATCCAGCGTGACCGAGTGTTCCACAGCTGTGAGGCACAGAGCCCAGCTCTGAGGGAGAAAGGAAAAGACCCAGCTTCCGTCCCCCAGACACGTGCACATTACAGGATGTGTAACTGATTAGCACACACTGAGGCATGTCAGGCTTACGGTAGTAACTGAACCACAGATGGACAGAATAACACAGCACCATCCTTCGAGCTACCAACTTGGGCAAACTGATCACAGCTGGTGTTCGTAAGGGTGAACAGTCACTCTGTGCTGGTGGTAGCCTTTTGGAACACCAAATCCTTTGATCCAGATACATTATGTACAAGTATGTTTATAGTAACATTTTTAAATTTTGGAGCACTGGGGAAAACGAATATTCAACAATAATGAAATGGTTATAGTCCATTGACAGACCTGTATTTAGATATTAAAATAATATTCATGAAGAATATGAAAATAAATAGAAAATTCCTATTTTTATGTCAAATCTAAGGAGAAGAACTTATGTGCACAGTTTGACAGTTACTGTAGAGAAAGTTTGCATTTAAAGACTGAACAGTAATATCCCAAGATATTAACAGTGTTCCTGTCTACATGATAAAATCATGACAGTTTTCCTTCTTTCTACTTATCTATATTTTCAAATTCCCTCAATAAATACAGTTAGCCCTCTATATCCACCAACCAGGGATCAAAAATATTGAAAAACAACACAATAATTTAAAATAACATAGATAAAAATATAGTATAACAACTATTTACATAGCATTACACTGTATTAGGTATTATAAGTAATCTAGAGATGATTTAAAGTACAGTCATCTGTAGCTTAAAAACGGGATACATTCTGAGACACATGACATTACACAATTTCATCCTTGTGTAACATCAGAGTGTACTTAAACACATCTATGTGGTATAGCCTACTACCACCTAGGCTGTGTGGCATAGCCTAATGCTCCAAGGCTACTAACCTGTACAGTGTATTACTGTACTGAATACTATAGACAACTGCAACACAATGGTATTTGTGTATCTAAACACATCTAAACTTAGAAAAAGAACAGTAAAAATACAGTTTAAAAGATAAAAAATGGTACACCTGTCCAGGGCACGTACCATGAATGGAGCTTGCAGGACTAGAAACTGCTCTGAGTGAGTCAGTGAGTAGTGAGTGAAGGTGAAGGCCCAGAACAACACTACTGTACACTACTGTAGACTTTATAAATTCTGTACACTTAGGGTACACTAAATTTATTTAAATTTTTTTCAATTCCCTGCCTATGGTGGGAGGCAGAAAACTCCTCCCTCCCTGGATAGAAAAGGCCACAGACGGCACTGGCTTCCACAGCCTCCCTTGCTGCATGTGCTGACACTGACGTAGGAGGCTCTGCCGCTTGGATGCACCTGGTCCAGGCTTTGAATTGGAGCAAGATGCTCTGGGTGCAGCAAGATTGAGCACCCGAGTTAGCTGGACATGCAGGCAGTACCACTGGTGACTCCAGCATCATCCACTAGAGATGCTGGCAGCTTAAAAGGAGCAGCGTTTGAAACCAAGCAGGGTTAGCACTGATGAGTTCTTCAACCAAATCTTATGGCATGATTTGGGGTATGTGTTCCTCAGCCGGATTCAACCTTCCTGGCAACCCTATAACCTACCCAGTATTCTTTTTTTAAAAAAAATCACCTTTTTATATTTCTTAAACCTGACGGAGTTGACTGGGATGCTTTTAAATAAAAATAATGACTGACAGAAATGATAGGGAAGTAGTATTTTCCTTCAAAAAATGCAATATTAATACCTTCACCTTTTTTAAAACTCTGGCTTTCGATGTTTCACACTTTCAAAGACATGTTTAGGTGAAGATTACCTAACAGATATAAATTCAAGAGGTATTGCCTCCCTGGTGTCAACCTAAATATATTTTCTAAATTTCTTTGCTAAACTTTTTTTAAAAATGTGTACTAATATTAAAGAATTAGTAATAATAAATACAAATAAAATTAGTAGCTAATTAAATTAGTTATTTTCATATCAATTATGAAATTTTGAATGCTGTAAAATGTTTAACAGCATCAACGTTTTAGACTACAAAAGACAAATTTATTGACTATATACTAAAAGTCTAGAATATTAATATATATAGTTAAGAAAAGTTCATGAGCTAATGTCCAAATGATCTCTGACATTCAACAAAATTCTAATAACAATGTTTTGGCAGAAAAGAAAGTTTTTTCAGTCTCTAAAGAGTGAGTGACTCTGTTCATAGAACTTTTCTCATTGCCTAAATCAGTAAATTGCTTAAATCATGTACATTAAATAATGTTAAATTTTCTGATAAAATATGTCTTCTAGATTCATATTTCTAGGTTTTTAATTATGAGTCAGAGGATAGCGTTCAAAAAATAAATAACTCTGCTAGGGACATAAGAGACACATTATTATACTTGCAGGTGGAGACCCTAAGTAAGAAAAGATGCATTTCTTAAAAGACAAGTCAACCCACAGGAAGCCGAGAAAGAAAAGAATGTAGGTTGAGGCGGTATAGAATTTCATTCACAATGTAGTTTCAAAGTTTGGTAAAAGTAGTTTTTTCCCTCCCGATATTGATTGAACCATGGGTACAACAACCAGAACATGAAAAAACACAAACGGACACACACACAAACACACTCACATACATACCATACCCCACATACATATATTCAAATAAATGATTGGATTTGCAAGTTCTCACAGCTATGGAAAGCATATAAATACATCAAGAAATAATAGACACTGTTGTCATTTATATCAAGTGCCTACTAAAACAAACTTAAAAAGTGTGTGCATTAATTAACTAAAAAGGAATCTTCTAGATATGATCTAGCCCATGTGCCAGCTTCCTTATGGAGTACTTGACTGCTCCAGGAGATATACATTCTTTTTCATTACATACCTTCACCCTTATATTTTCACTAGGAAAAAAAAAGCCAGGAATCTTGGAAACATTTGATACATGACATAACACCTTTCTTAAAATGAAGATAATTTTAAGTTCTTTTGCTTGAATGTGGATATGATACAAAGAGATCAAGAAAATGATTCTTTAGAAATGATGCAATGATGGTGTTTCAGGTTTGCTTTCCTTGTCATTTTTAGACTCTGACTTGTCAGGAAAAGGCAGATGACAAAGCTCCTGGAGCTCGGATTTCAGCTTTCGCTCTGGGGGACAGTCCAGTCGCACCCAGGATCTGATCTGAAGGAGTCAGGAAACGGAGCACGCCTTCTCTGAGTAGATGAACCAGTGCTGAATCTTTCTTCCAGTCTACACTCACACAGAAGAAAGAGGCTCAGTGCTGACTGAATAAAACATTTTCTCTACATTGAATTTTGGGGCTCATTAGGGGTCTTTAAAACAAGAGAGAAAGAGAGAAGAAATATTAACCCCAAATATTCCCACTCAACAACCCATGGCAGGTAGGCACACAATGCCTCATTTAAGACTTGGTTTAGAGCTTTTACTGTGCATTACTGTAGTCAGGAAGTCATATATTAATATTTATGTGTGGTGTGTATGTCCCAAATTGTTAATTCGTGTAGAGTCCGGGCATAGACTTTCTGTGATTCTATTTGTTACATGACCAAGCCCTGAGCAAAGAAATGCTTCTAAGGAGGAGGAGGAAGGGGGTGGTGAGAGCAGGTGCCCCTGTGTGCTAGGAAGCATGCATCAGACCACACCCAGCCCTCTGCTGCTATCTCTCTCTCTCTCCCATGTCCTTCTCCTTCCTTCCCAAACCTTCCCAACTTCTAAAATCCATAAGCCCCTTGAGGGCTTCACTTTTAAGACTACTTCACATGATGCGAGAGCCTAGAACTCTTGGCATTCATTGGCTAAGCAGAGCCTGGGCCACAGACTGGAAAAAAAAAAAAAAAAAAGGAAAAAGGAAAAAGAAAAAAAAAAAAAAGGAAAAAGAAAAAAGAAAAAAACAGAAGCACTACCAAAAAGCAATACAATGATTTCGGGTTCCACTTCACAAGTTCATCACCAGATATAAATCAGACGTCCAGCAGCATGCTTCTGTCTGAGTTTTTTAAGGGCTTGAAGTGATCACTTTGGAGAAGCTGCCTAACTATGCTCACATTTTAACTTACTTGAATCTATTTTCAAAGCAACCCACATAACACAACATAGTCACAAGTTGCCTCTTGCGTCCAACTTTGTCACTGATATCATTCCATGCCCAGGAGAATTGTTCCAAGGGTAACAAAGGCCTTTGCAGTTCTAAAGAAAACGGAAATTGCCTGAACTGTTTCTATCTTGACCTGCCCCAGCAAACACAAGCTTTTACTTTTCTGTTATAATAACCTCCAGTTGCATTATATGCCCAAATGGTGATGCTAGCAGCATTCGTCAAGGGTTCTGGGAGTTCTGCTAGGGCACCTAACGATAGCTTCCCGAGTGGAGCAAACCTCAGCAGGGAGGAGTGTTAGCGTGATTCCATGACGCCTGGCATGCCATGGCAATTAAAATCTTTTGGTGAATTCATCTAATTGCAAGGGTATTATCCTTGCCCGCCCAGTATCTCAGCCTGCAAACACAGCCTTGCTGAAATAACTATTATACAATGTTTTAATGTGTTTTACAGAGCTATGTAATTTCCGAGTGGATCGGTCAGTGGTGTATATTGTTTTATATTTTAACAGTCTTTCTACAAATCGGGAATCAAGAACTAAACGTATTTATCCTGTGGTAATTTGCTTATTGCCTATGAATGGCACTTAAACAAGAGCAACAGTGTACTTTTCATTGAAAAGTATTTTGTTTCAGCATTTTGGCAAGTCCTTGGAAAAACCCTCATGCTTCATTCCCAAAGCATAAATCTCAATCCTGCAGCTATGTGTTTCAATGAAATGAGAAGGGAAGAGGGAAGGAGCTGGGTTTCATTAACACATTGCATTTGGAAGGATGATTCAGTTGCACCCTTTCATCCTCCCTCAGTTCAAGCTGGTAATCAGAGGGAAAATTGCTCTAAGATGCAAATGGAGTGTCTGATACAAGGGACTGCTGTGAGGAAAATCTCTAATAGAAACGCTGCCTCTTGCTGAAACAGTCAGCAGAGCCGCGGTGCTACGTCATTGTTCCTTTAAAAGATTCAGGATACACAGAACCAGTATATCTTTGTTAGAATAAAAGCTTGTTCAATGAAACTATTTGGCTTTAAATCTGGAGTGGCTTTAAAGCAAGACTGGATGGTCCCAAATGGAGCTGCTTAACACAATAAGGTGTGCAATAAACGACAGTATGAACGAGTCAACCAGGCAAGGTTCCCACAAGCCGACACTAGGGTTTTTTCAGAAGAGCATTTCTTTGTAGCTAAGATCCCCATAAAACACATAAAGTTGCCCGGCAGTTACTCCACACTCCTTTTAGAATTCCACTGGTGTTCTCTGGAGGCAGGCTGGGGGCTAGGAAACGCGCATTTGGGTCAAGAGTCTGCTCCCGGTCTGAGGGTCCGTCCTTCCACGGCATGTCATTTTCATGCCTTTCTCCTCTCTGCTCCCCGCCTTTGGTTCAGTTGTCCACCATTTAACAGCAAATGTATCAGACAGGTGCTGGGATCGCCAGCCCTTTTCTCCCTCTTTGAAATTGCTTCCCATATGTCGGGGTTCAGCCAGAATGCAGCCTTTCCCAGCCTTCCTCTCCACTGTCAACAACCTCACACACCAAGAGATCGAAGCCATCAGCCATGGCTCAAATCAGACTTGTGCATAAGTTATTGGGAGGTTCGTGGGGAGCTTCTGCTGCATACCTCTAAAGTTTGAATTTGAACGAATTTGTCTTTCAAATTAATCACAAGCCTCATACACATGACCATCCACTTGGCAAAGAAGGCAGTCTACAGAGAAGATCTGATGGGAAATAACAGGACACAAACCCAATGGTGGCAGACGGAAGGAAGAAGAGAGGAAGGACTTACAGACTTCCGAGGGGAGAGGACCGCTTGGCAAATGGGTATGTGGCACAGTGATTCTTTGAGAAATGAACACGGTCGAGTAGGTTTGTGGGGGAAATAATGAGTTTTATTATATTCATATTTATTTTAATAGAATTCTTTCAATTATCAGAAGAACGAGGTTATAAATTACTTCTAAAATTAAAAATCACAATATAGAAATGGCACCATTGTGTTTGAAAGCAGCTGTCATCCCTTCCAGGCTGGAGGAGACCTTCTTTGAGAAAGGGGGCACCTTCTCTGGCTTCAGGGCAACTTCCTCCCTCCCTCTAGCAAGCCAGGATTGGGAGAAGGCGGCACTGAGAGCCTGGTGGCAGCGTGCTGCTCTGGAAACCAACGTTGTTGACACATTTCCTTCTCCACCAGCTGCCTTTGCTCGGCTGGCACAGGTGCCAGGTGTTCTTCACATGGTGTGGCTACTTTCTGAAACTACAGGGATTTAAAAGAAAGACCCTGTGGCACATTCCAAGACTGAACATTTGAAACATTTCAGAGGGCTCCTTCTGGAACATTCGATTCCTCTGTCTCTCTTGGCTTCCCATTTCCTAGACTTGTTCTTTGGCTTGTTTGTGTGTTTTCTTTACAAATCTGAGCTGTGACCGCTCTGGAGCTGGGGCCTCAGGACAGCTGACGGGGTGATTTGCATTTGACACAGTTCTCACCGAAGGGTGGCTGCTGAATCTGCATGTGGCTTCTCCTTCGGTTAACAAGCACAGAAGGATTTCTCTTAAAATGCCCAACAATGAACTGAGGGCGAGATGCTGTGAAGTCTGCATTCTGTGATGTCATTAGATGTGGGAGGGGACACTGGGTGGGTTCTGCAAAGTGGGCTTAAAAACTTGAACTCTGAAGTCTGACTCGGCAGGACTCAAACCCTCTGCTTGTCAGGAGTGTCAACTTCAACAGGTAAGTTATTGTCTCCACATTTGTTTTCTCATCTGAGACATGGAGATCAATAATAGTACCAGCTCCATTTTTGTTGTGAACTAAATGAAATGAGTGTAAAATGCTTACAGTGGGCAGCACATACTGTGTGCTCCATTGTTACCTAAATTCACGTACCACAAGCCATGTCAAAATGAGCTTCTAAGAAGTTGATTAATGGGTTCAAATATACAGTTTGATAGAAGAAGTAAGACCTAGTGTTGGATAGATCAGCAGTAGGAAGATTATAGTTTACAATATCTATTGTACATTTCAAAATAGCTAGAAGAGAATAATTCAAATATTTCTAGCACTACGAAAAGGCAAATATGCAAGGTTATGGATATCCCCAGTACATTTATTTGATCCTTACAAATTATATGAATACATTAAATTATCACATGTATCCTGAAACTGTGTACATCTATTATGCATTAATAAAATATAAATAAAGAAATGAATAATGAGCTTCTAGAGGATCACAATGGAAAGCCATTTCTATGCAGAAAAAATGTGTCCATTGATCACCAGATTGTTAAATATACATTTCACTTCCTTTCAATGATTGAATCATATGCTATTTGAAAAACTGGAACCTGAGTTTAAAACGCTAACTAGGAATGGCTTAAATTAGTTGAATATTCACAGTTGGCAAAACTATCCTAAACAAATCTATACATATATATCTCGAAAGACAGTTTGTAGTTCATCATGTAACCTCCCCTACCTCTCTGAATTCTGCAGTTCTGAGACCAGAACAGGCCATGGAGGACAGGAATGTAAGTCGAGGACACGTACAATGGGGTTGACAAATAAGAGCTGCCATTCTGAAGCACCAATCACTTAACCTCCCTGGACTTATGGTTCTTGGGCTATAAAGTCACCTTTAAGACCTCTCCCATCTTAACACTCTACCATTTCAAGAAGGCAGGTTTAAACTGCAAGTAGTAGGTAGAGGTCCTCAAACTTTTGTTCGATGGTTCATCTGAGGTGTTTATTTAAATGCAAATTCCTAGACCCCCTCCTGAGAAACAGGTCGTGGTGGTCCATGGTACCTCCTGAACACTAGCGTGGACACTGTAAAGACTGACCCACCTCTACCCATTGTCCTCGGCACCAGAGAAGCTCTCTTCCAGGTGCTCCTGCTCACCTGTCGCCTCTTAAGCTAGGTGTTGCTGTGCCCACTCGCTTCTTCAACCGTCCTAGATGTGGGCTTTTTTTTTCTTTTGCCTTTTTTTCCGCCACTTAGCTAAAATAATAAGCCATACAGAATTAGCAATAGGTGTGTTATTTCAACAAGTAATTATTGTCCTGAAAATGAAAGCTAGTGGGTGTATTTTGAAAGTTAATTAGGTAACAGGGAAACCAAATCCACTCCATAGTGCATTTCGCCCTGTGTTCCAGAGAAGTAACAGGGAGTAGCATGCCAAGCTGCGGAGAATCGTCAAAAACAGGGGGCAAGGCAGGCAGCCCTCACACATGGGCCATCAAAATGCACCAGAGATGTGAGCTGATTTTTCTCATGGAGAGTAATAATAATAATAAAGCTTTCCTTTCATTTAATGACTGTGTTAAATGGCTCTTCTCTCATCTCCACGGTGCAAGTGGAAGGGTAACTACAGAGAATGACAGGCTCATGGCTGCCGGGAGCTGCAGCATTCGCACAATTTAATGAGCAAGCTTGAAGCTGTCCTTTCTGGTGAGGCGCTGAGGGAGGCTTCCTCTGAGCCGCAGTCTGGCAAGAGCCCAGATCCTGACCTGTCACCTTATTACAAGCTGTCTCTTGGGTTTGGGCCCTCCCAGGTGACTTTCCAGCACTGCCCTGCTTCCTGGCTGAAGGCTTTATTATTCCTTTCCATTGTGGGGGACATTCAGCCTACTTCTTACCCTTTTGGATAAGCAGAATTTCTTTAGTCTGTGTGGAGGCATCACAGAACTGGGTGGAGGGCATTCCAGCCTCACCAGAAGATTCCATTCCAATGGGCTGCTTCAGCAAGTGCGTCAGACCAACAGCCAGCATCACTGTCTGCTTTCTGCAGCCCAGTAATAGGAATGGATTCTGCCATGATTTTACTGACAAGGGCTCAACTGTCACTTGCCCCTACACTATGGTCTGGTTCTCAGGGTGAAAAATAAATTCATTAGCATCTACATTCTGAGAGCCTTCTCTTAGCTGGGATCATGCCCTGGCTTTCAGGTGGTATTTAGCAAGCTCTCAATCCTGGCCTTTGCTCTGTTCCACCACATGAATCGGTATCTATATATAGACATGCACATATGTACATTTTTAGAAGCATCTCTTTTGGCACATTGTTAAGTAACTTCTCATTAAACATCAACGTAATTCTGAAAGTGAATCTTACGTGTGTCCCTAAGGGAAAGAAAGGTACCAGGTGGTCAGGTGCTTGGTCCAACTGCAGAGGGAAGCATCTAGTCCACACAGAGGGCGGAGTAGAGCCGAGTCTGAGCCAAAGCCCAAGGCCCACACCCCCACCTGGACCTGCTCTGGCCAAGGTCAAATGGGGTCAGCAGTCTAGACACAGCAGGCAAGTGTTGGCGACCTGGAGGAACAGGGCACTCCCTCTCTGCCTCAGTTTCCCCTTGTGCAAAGTTGGAGGATTGCTATTCAAAGTGTGATCCAGGGACCTGCAGCGCCAGCGCCAGCGTTCACAAGCCATATGCAAACCCCTGCCCCCTCAGACAGGATGGCTGTCCTCTCTGAGCTCCACTTTCCTCATCTGCAAAATGGGGACAACACCAGTTCTTAGATTTGGGGTAAAAACATATGTTAAGTGTCTCGTACTGTAAGTTGTAAATGCTCAATGAATGGGACCGAATATGCTAATCTTTAAAAATCTTCACTTCCGGCTTGGGTTTTACGGCATGTTTACGACGTTCGCGATGGGAAGTGGATTTGCAAATGTCCGGAACCCCCTCCTCAGCCCTTTACACTTCGAGAGGCTGGTTAGAGTTGGGGTCTCTGTAATCGATGTGAGGCTCCATCAAACGTAATGAGGAAATGATCTGTTTTTCTCAGAGAACTGTACTTAGGGAAGCCAACCGGCTTCACCCTTCCCCAGAACGATCCGATTTACGCAGCGGGAACCGGCTCCGCGGATGTCGCCATGGAGTGGCAGCACCCACTGGCATGCGCTCCCGTTGGTGAAGCTGCTCCCAGCTGTAGCCACACCGACAGGTGCTCCCAGGCCTTGCAGCCCAGCTCCTCACAAACAGTGGCTCCTGTAGGATCTCCCGTATCTGCCACTCCCCCTAACAACATCCTAAAACCATCTGACTGTCCCAGCACTCGCTTTAAACCACTTTAAACTGAGCAGCACACAACAGCGCCCTGCCTGGGTGCCCTGGCGGCAGTGGGGATGCCGCACAACTTTCAGAGACGTCCCCCAAAGCCCTCTGGCGAGACCCTGGCAAAGCCAGCCCGGGAAAGCCAGGAGATCCGCACCTCTTTGCTGCCACTGGGTAATCTTCCGAAAGGTTGGCCGTCTAAGGGAGGTGCAGCTTTTCCTGAGCCAGGACAGGTTCCGTGACTCTCAGCTTGTACCCTCCTGCCGGCGTCTGCCCCACCCTGAGGATATGGCAAAAGCTTCAAACGCTCTACACTCTGGGTATCATTGTCATCCCTAGATGGCGTCAAAAATACTGAGATTCCAGTCCTGGCTAACCCACTTACTAGTTGAGTATTCTTAGGCTAGTTAATCACTCTGGACCTCCATCTTGTCAGCTGTAAAATAGGGGTGATAGAGCTTACTTCACAGGGTGATTTTAATTATTAAATGAGAATATGCAGATATGTATTATATAAAAATTTACATAGCTAGAAACCAGGTTATAGATATATCTGTAAGTGAATATATATATATATATATAGAGAGAGAGAGAGAGAGAGAGAGAGAGAGAGAGAGAGAGAGAGAGAAGGCACTGGCCCTTGGAAAACACAATTGTTGTTATTACTATAATTATCCAGGAGAGCACACTAAAAATCGAAAAATTGTTTTGCAATTTTCATTGTTAGATATGAAACAGCCTATTAATTTACTCCAGGACCTGACTGGTGGGGCTAATTTGGGATGAAGGAGTGCTGGGGCAAACAATTTTTCTAGTTCTCCAACTCTGCAAGTCAAGTCTGCCCAAGGGAATTTTAAGAGAAGCCCTGAAAGGAAAGAAAATCACAAAAGAGCAGCTGTGAGTATTTGGGTGACGGGAGAGGAGCAACACCACTTATTTAGCCACAGTGACCCGATCTGGATTAGGGAAGGGGTCTCAGGTTTGGGGCAGGTGCACAGAACCCCAGCGCTTTACTCAAAAGCTGGCAGGCCACCATCCTTCTCCCTCCTGCCCAGCTCCCCAGAGCATTGCCCACACAGAGTTCAATGTAAAGTCTCCAAGTCAACAACGCATGGTTAGGGTGCCTCCCTGCCAATCAGTAGAAAACCCGGAGCGTGGATAAGGTGCAAGTATTTATACAGTCCTCTTAAAGTCTGCCCTCTGTTTTGCTAGAGAGTTCCACCATCAATAATCTATTCTAACCCATCCAATAAGAATCATTACTTTTTTTGTCTGAAGGAATCACTAGATGAAAGAACTCAACATAAATGGACACTATTTCTAAAATCTTTAGACAAATAAAGCTATTAATTTAATACATTGAAAAAAATATTAATTATGTACCAGATTAGGCAGAAGGAGAATATAATCTGGTCCTCAAAAAGATAACAATTCAGTGGGAGAGATAAACATGTTTACTCCATAAATCAATAGAGTAAAATAAGTGCATATTTAGAGGGGCAAAACTGTACTAAGGAAACATTGAGAAAGAAAAGATTTGTTCAAATTGCATTTTGGCATACCTACTATGTGCCAAGTTCTGTGCTCTACAACAGGGAAAGAAACATGAATCAGATTTCATCTTTACCTATGGGGAATTTTGAATCTCTGTGGGAAGACAGATGTTTAACAAACAAGTTACAATCCAATGTAACGATAGTAAAGAGGTGTTCAAAGGCAACATGAAGCAAGGAAAGAGAGATTTATATTAATAGTATCTATGCGTATCGGGGAGGGCATCTTGAAGAAAGTGGCTTCAGGGGTGGCAGGAGAATTGACCGACTTGCTCCTAATCTTTGGGCAGCATCTTAAACGCAAATGGTGATGTGTAAATCCTAATGATGTTGTCTGTGGAGTCTAGAAAATTTTCCGTTACTTCAGGGTTTAACCTTACTGGTCTTTGTTCAATATCCCTGATATTTAGCTTTGGTTCTCTAAACTGGATTCAACCTCTGTTGGCTAATAATTGCAAAGGCTAATATAATACCCTCTTATGCTCACTCTGTTTTCAGAAGAAATGGCTGCTACCTACTTTTTACAAACCAAGTCTACAATGCAGACTCTGTTACTCTACGGAGTGTTGCAAGGCCACCTTCCCTTGACCACATTTTTCTAGTGAAGATAAAAAGTGTAAATGGACAAAACCAAACACCCCCATTCTGGTCTTGCCACAGTTAGTAGATTGGAGCTGAACGAATTGGATTTAAATATCATTTGTCACACGGTTAACTAATGGAAGCTGCCAGGGGATGACAGCTTAATGAGGAACACTTGGAATCAGCAGATCAAGAAAGGCAGACACTGTTCTTGTGTGAGGGCTTTCTTTATGGATATTGGTATTGAATCTGGAGGTGGTTCTTTGTAAGTTTGTTTGAAAGTAGAAGGCATCTTCCTGCACTGGAGTCACCAAGTGCTGTGCCAGTGACAAAGTAAAGTTCTGTCCTTTGTTATATTAACAATTCTTTCCTTTGCTTCGACAAATGCCCAGGATTGCCGATCAACTTCCATGCAAAATGCTTCACTTTTAAAAGCCCGTATTGATACATCTTTCTTAATTTGACAAGGAAAGTAAAGAAATGTGAACACTGGCATGCAAATACTAGCAGAATTGACTTATTTTGTTTTGAGTTATTTGCTATAGTTTTGTTTTCAACATGCTGAATATTTCTATTATCTGCCTGGTTTGAATACCAGTCCTTTTTACTTTTAAATGAAGTACTATAAATATTTTAATGACAAAAGCATTATATGTTTATTGTCAAATATCATTCCTTACATACAAAAGTAAATAAATAAATAACAGACTCTGGAGAAATGGCTGATTCCAGATGGGGCAGGGAAGGTGCAAGATGAGTGTGGAATACCTTGTCCCAGAAAGTAAAGAAGTGCTCAAAATGATGATGAGGACATGACAAAATGATGTGGAAACCAGGATGAAGGGGCTCTCACCAGCCACGTCTGACAATTTGGGCAAGAAAATAACAATACTGTTGCATAAAATAGAAATCCATGAGTCTATGCTGATATAAGTAAATGAATACGTAAGTGGAGAGTGGAGAATGCTTTTTTTTATCTCTTTGCGGATTACAATTGATGAATCGTTGTAATAATTCAGCCAAGAAATGTCAAGTGATGCTAAAATTTGTGGGCGAAAGTTAAAGAGAAATGCAATATTTCACACTTTCAACCCAATAATAGTAACTGTACAGACAGTCAAGAAATCTGGCAGGCACCTCTTTAACCAAGCAGTCAAGGCTAACTTCACCAGTAGTGGGACAAACTGCAACCACCTGCCATGTGATAAGATGCATGGAAAGAACACACTGTCACTTTTCTGTGATATTCCTGCCAAAATTCCTGAGCTTAATGATCAGACAAACACAAAATGAGGGGCATTTGGCCTGTAATCTACAAAAGTGTCAAGGCCGTGAAAGTCAAGAAAAAACACAAGAGGAATTCCAGCCAGAAGGCAACTCAAGATGTAGAACAGTTAAGTTCAATGTGGAAACTGAATTGAATCCTCCTGCTAGAAAGGACTTGATTGCAGTGATTGGTGAGACTCGAATGGAGTCTGTAGGTTAGATTATAGTACCATATTAACTTTACCTTCCTGATTTTGGTGGTTGTATTGGGATTATGTAGGAGAATGTCCTAGTTTGTAGGAAATATACACTAAAGTATTCAAGCCGACAGGCATCGCGTTGCAACCTACTCTCAAGTTATTCAGAAATAAAGCTATTTGTACTAGTCCTGCACCATGTCGGCAAGCAGAAGATTATTTCAAAATAAAAACAAAATGAAATGTTAGGACTCAGAATAATATAAAAAATAAGCTGTCAGGGCTGATGAGGGAAATTAAGGAGAAAAATGAAATTTGTTATAAGATTTGAAAATCATATTTGACACAGAATGTCAAATTGTAATGTCAATATAATTGATGATGTTGAAAATTAAGTCAATGATGTTAAGACCCCAAAAAAGCCATATATAAAGCAGTGAAAAATCAATTAGATAAAATAAATGTAAAAATAATTCCATGAAGGACACACGATAGACACCCCATATGTTCAAATTGTTTCTGAAGGAGAAAATAAAACAAAAGGAACAAAAATCTTCAGTTAGACTATGAGAAAATTTTCCAGAAATAAAAGACACACAAATCTGTACTTAAAAAAATAAACCCAATAACCTCAGTAAAATTAATAGAGAATTCATTGCTTAATTCAATAAGAAAGAAGAATCTTTAAGCATCTTGACGTAATTACAAATCACCAGCCACTCAGAGAAGAATCTCAGCCTCGGGTATCTCAGCAGGATTGGCTGGCACAGGAGAATGCAGATGTGCTTACGCAATGGTAATAAAAAGTAGTTTGCAAGTGTTCCTTGTCAATTCTATAAGTCATTACTGATAAAGGAAAAAGGAAATATTCTCCCAATTTCAAGGACTGAGGACATACAACTTTCACAGACTTCATGTGGAATGTACACGTAGAGACTGTGTCAACGTCTGCTTGCGATTTGCCCCAGTATAAAATTCTCCCCTCTTTCTTGGAGACGGAACCCTGAATTTCAGCAGGCACATAGCCATCTGGATTGAAAACTACACCTTCCGCTTTTCCCTCTGTCCAGCTGATGCCACGCTGACCGGGTTCTAGCCAAAGGAATATGAGAGGTGCTGTGTGGGGCTTCTGGGGAGCGCCCTTGGGAAAAGAGGCAGGCCCTTGCCCACTCTCCTCCTGCCAGCGAGGCCAGAATGCCCACAGCCTGGCTTTCTGAGGACTGCACGGAACCACACTTTCAGCCCCGGCCTGCCTGCTCCCAGACTTCTTCTGGGAGAGAGAAACAAACTCCTATCTTGATTAAGCCTCAGTTATTCTCTGATTTCAAACACCTGCAACAAATCTAATCCTACATGATACTAATATACACTAAAGCCAAATAAAATATTAAATCATAAATGAAGAAGTCATTTGTATGAAAGGAATTACAGCAAACATTAAATTCAATTAAACACAGAATAAGTTAAGACAGTTGGGGTAAATAGAGTTAAAATGTCATGGCATGCTATTATAAGATTCTCGAAATAAAAGATAAATAATGTATAAATGATTTGATGGTTGTGGATTGGGATGAAATCCAGACTGTGTCAGCAAATGGATGTATCCAATTGATGAATGAGGGTTAGAGAGAAGAAGAGGATAAGGAAAATGTGCTGATTTGTTCATCTTTCATGGGGGAAATCAATATATTCTGTTTCACTTATAAAATTGATGAATTGAGAAATATGGGTTTAAAAGTATTACTTAATTTGTTTGTGTCAGTTAGGATTAGGTTTAGCTGATAGTAAGAGAAAACCAAAGTTAGAGTGGTTTAACACATTAAGAGCTTTATTTTTCCTTTCAAATAAAATGGAGCTAGAGATAGGGAATCCAGGGCTAGTATAGTTACCTCTATTTGGCTTAAGAAATACAGGCTTATTCTGATTTTCTGTTTTTCCATCTTTGACCTGTGGTTTCTATCTCAAGATTGTCTCATGTTCATAAGAGGGGCATGGAGCTCCAGCCCTCACATCTGCTTCCAAGCACAGAAAAGGAAAGAGGTGGTGGGAAATGTTCATCTAAGTTGTCTTACATCCCACTGCCCACACATAAATGCAAGGGAAGGTGAAAAAATACTGTCTTTTAGCCAAGCATATTTCTGTCCCTCAATAAGAAAAGTATTTTGTTAGTGAGGAAGATGAAGATGAATAGTGACTAGGCAATCACCAGTCTCTGCCTCAGAAGTATAACAACTTGTGTAATGACTGTATATTCACCAAATTAATAAAAGAGAAAAAAAAAACTCAGAAGGCTGCTTAGCGAACTACCAATATACGTTATTTGTAGTTGTTGCACAATGTTAAGAAAGAAATGGATTGCTGGGTGTTATGGATTGAATTGTGTCCCGTAACAATCCATATGTTGAAGTCCTAACCCCAAGTGCCTTAAAACAGGAACCTCTCCGGAACTAAAGCCATTGCAGATGTGATTAGCTAAGATGAGGTCTTGCTGGTATAGGGTGGGGCCCTAATCCAATACGACTGGTGTCTCTGACAAAAAGGAAAATTTGAACACAGACACACCTCACAAAGAGAACACCATGTGAAAATAAAGGTATAAACTATCGAGGTGCTCAATCTTTTCATTTAAATCTAGTTCTGTCTCCTGAAAATGCCTAAAGCCAATGATCATATAGCCCTGAGGCACTGAGGAGGAAGCAGTCCACACAGTCACCAGAACCACCAAGTTCTAGACCCAACAGCAAATAAAACTAAGACTAAAACAACAAAAAATTATGATACGGACGAGAGAGGTGATCCAATTTATGGATCATTGGTGTCCAAAAAAGAAAGCTGAGACAAATAGAATGTAAGTAATAAAGACATAACTGCCAATAGCAACCCTATATTGAAAAGAACTAGCGTTTTTGCTCCTCTCCACCAAAGGAAGTTGGGCTGCACTGGAAGAATAGAAAACAAATATATATTTGCAAAAGTAAAGGGAAGTAACCCAGGACAACAGACAGCTGTGAAGCCATCTATTTGCATGATCTCTTAGAGATAAGAATACTTTATATAAGACAAGGCTCCACGACAGAGAACCCCATTTCCATCTGTGCCACCAGCTTGCTGGGCAACACTGGGAAAGTTGGCTCATCCGAGCGTCAGGAATTAAAACTAGATGCTCTCTTGTCACTCTTCCAATTCTAGTATTTCTATTTAAAGTTTTTTCCATTAGAAAAGGCATTACTGAGTAAATAAATACAGTCCCCCAATGAAGCAGTATTGTATTTGAGACAGCCAGGGAAAGACACTGCCATAAAATATGGACTAAAGGAAAATGTTTTAAAAATTGCAGCATCATTATAGGCACTGAAATTCAATATTAAAATTATGCAGTTTTTCCTGATAAATTGATGGGCACTTAGGTTTCCTTCTGGGAAGCAGGAAAGAAGAGATAGCAGTGGCATTTTAATTGTCTAAACTGGTTATTCCCCACACTTGAAAGCTATCAAAAGTAACTCTCGGCAAATATTTTATCTCCTGCTAAAAAAAGAGAAATGGAAGAAATTTTCACAAATATCATTGCATATATTTTCAAGTGAATTACAAGAGATTCAAATTTAAGTGAAAAGCATGGTGAGGCTGACATTCATGAAGAAATCTCAGAGCCATGAAGGAGCAGAGCCGACCAACTAGCATTCAGCATCGGTCTGTTTCTGACTACATATGATAAAGCAATTAAAAAAATGCCTCTTTGTGGAAAATGGCACTGAAAAAGAAAGTGTTCAGAAAGAGGGAAAAACCTAAAATGTCGTGCAACAACCTGCAATTGAATTCATATCCTTTTGGATGTCAGGGTCTATTGTCTGATGCTGGCTAAGGATGTTCCAACCTCTTGGCTTCAAGTTGGCCACACACCTACAATAAACTCCTAGGCAACATATTCAAATAACTGATATGCTTTGTTTCCAATAATCATCCTGTATCTCAACACTTTTAAAAATGACTGAGGTCTCTGAAGAGCTTTTATTTTTCATTTTATTTTATTTTTGTCACTCTTTTGGGTGTAGTAAAGCATTTCTCAAAAACTTAAATCACATGCCCACCCTTACGTATAATAATATTTTTTTGCATTCAAAATGAAAACTGAGAAATTTAAAAATATTTCTAATTCATTTAAAAAATAACATAAATAAAGTATTCTTAGGAAAAATATTTTCCAAAACAACAAAACTTGAGTGCTAAGACTGGCATTGTTTTACATTTTTGCAAATCTCTTCAAGGTTTAGCATCATTTAATACAGCTTGACTCTCATCTTGCCCCTGCATTCATTTCTTATAATATGTTTTAGTTGAAGAATATGAAGAAAATTGGGCCTCACACATATATTTGGAAAAAAGAAGGGTATTTTAATAGCCTTTTCATACAATTGTGGCTATTCTTCCCCTACATTATACCAAGACTTGGCAAGTGGTAGTTGCCTAAAGGTTAGTTGCAGTGTGTCATCTGAAACTAATAATACATCAATAAACTTTTCATATGCCATAACTTTAAAACCCACTGGTCTATATTGCACTTTGAGTGGATAATTTACACATTCATGATTTTCTAATTTCAAGCATTCCCATCTATAAAATATGGCTTTACTGAATTATGCAGTTCTTAAAAATATTGTCACATTTCATAATGCAATTTTTAAAAAGTTCATTTGTTACTGTCACCATCCATCTTATCAGTACTTAAAATTCTTTAAGTATTATATTATCTGCCATCAAGTTCATGGTGGCAGATAACAAGTTTTCCAGCATTCTAAGATTCACTTAAAACTCAATTTTTGTCATTGTTTTCCTCATTTTTGAGAGAATATTTTCTAAACACCCAAATCTGAATTACTATACTAGCACTTCGGGAGGCCAAGGCAGGAGGATTGCTTGAGGCCAGGAGTTTGAGACCAGCCCGAGCAAGAGCAACACCCTGTCTCTACAAAAAACAGAAAAATTAGTTGGGCGTGATGGCATGCCTATAGTCCCAGCTACTCGATAGGCCGAGGCAGGAGGATCGCGTGAGCCCAGGAGTTTGAGGTTGCAGTGAGCTATGATGACGCCACTGCACTCTAGCCAGAAAGACAGAACAAGACCTTGTCTCAAGGAGAAATAAACAAACAAACATACACGAAAATAACCCAGACATCTGTAACAGTGCTCATTGAGAAAGACTAGATAAATTATATTTTAAGTATTGAGCTGATTTGGAATTACTTGTGACTCAGACTATGTCCACATGCATACACACACACACACACACACACACACACACACACACCTGTTCCAGGTTCACTATTGAGCATATAGGAAATGGTTTATGCTATAAATTATTGAGAAATTCTACACAGGCCCCCCAGCTAAGAAGGCTCCAACTATCTTGGAATTTAACTCCAATATCATGTAAGTTTATAAGCATATACAAGTATTTTTTTTCCTGTAACCCAGTAAATCCTTAATATCTGATAATTAATGTAGAAATGTTAAGAAAAGGAACCATCCATCTGTAAAGGCCCTATATCTTGCATGCTTCAGGACAGGTATTTGTGAAACTTTAGTATTTTTTATAAAGATAAGCCTTAAACCTCCAACTAAATGTGATTTATTTGTTATATCTTTATGACTGATCATACTAAAAAAATTAACAAATCGGAAAAAAAAAATGACTGTTAGTCTTTGGTTCCAGCTGTGGTTCAGAGACCACTTCCCCACTGATTATACCTTTAGGTTTTTCCTGTACCTTATACTCAACAGGCCCTGGATGGAAATTTAGAGTTTGACTGATGGTGCTAGAAAGCACTAATTTTCCAGTGGCTTCAGAGCATTTCGGTTATTTCATTTGGCTTGGTTCAAGCTCTTTGAATTATTATTGTTTATGTTTCTGCAATCTCCTGTAAAGGACACTTTATCGTGCATTTTATTCCTCTGAAATTTCAAGGGAGGCCTCTACTGAAATTGTCTGCCGTAAGCCAGGCTACAAGCATGGCTCTCCTCCCAGTGCACAAGGACCATCTATAAATTCAGTGATAACAAATTCTCCTGAGGATGCTTGTAGTGCCCTCATATTTCAGGATATAGTAAATGGTTTGGATGGTCACTACCTAACCAAAAAAGAACTAGTTTCTGGAGCCTGGCCATTTTCCCTCTCAGTGAAAAAGCCTGACTCTTAACAAGATGAAGGTCTGCAGTGTACACACATTACTACAGAAATACAAATTGAGAAGCAAAATCTGAAGTTGCACTTTACTGAAGAATGCAAACTCCTCACTCTAATAATAGCTGTCATCCTCACATTTGAAGCCATCTGAAGTAGATAAAGTGGCCACACTTAAAATAATGGCTTCAAATTTCTTTCTAAAGTGATGCTTACAGAAGAACTGCTCTGTTGAAATTTAATAGCATTCCTTTTCAGTTTTTTTTCCATCTAGTTCACCCATATTATTCCCTTATACTTTACACCCCATGATGCTAACATCAATAGGAATACATTTTTGCAGTTTGTTTATTTCAGAACAGGCAGACCTGCTCTCCACTGCAGTTGAGTGGACAGTTGCTCAGGTGGTATTACTGAAGATGCACCAAAAACACCCCTCACCCACACTCTCCTGCTTCTTGGGGGGTCAGACATTTTTATCATCATAGTAGAATTCTTTTGGCATTTGGGGATTGCTTTAAACATAAAACTCTGCCTTTAAAACTGCCCATAACCTCGGGAAGCACTGCATGATAAGGTCACATCAGAGTACTCCACAATTTCCCCACACATAACCACACATTTTCTTGCTCATTCTGTCTGCTTTCCTAGACTTGCCCTGCTCTACCTGGGACAGCAAATCCCCCTGCATCTGTCTAGAGCCAGCTCAAAGGTGATTTCCTCTGCAATTATTCTTCCAACTTGCCCTAGAACCAATCACTATTATTTTTCACCCTAACACACAGGACCATTCATGGCTCTGGTGATGTCACACTAGGTTATGATGGGACAGGATGGGATAACAGGATGTGGGAACGTTGCCCATATTACTTGGTGGCTTCCTGAAGGTTCCAACTTTGGGTGCCCCCTAACTCCTTGTGTCTCCATATTCCAAATGTGTCTGAGCCTGTGAGACTTGCACAGCTTCAAACATCAGCCTTCTACTGCTGCACCTGAAAAACTACTCCTTGTCCTTTACACCTGAGATAAAACATAATCTCCTCCTGGACTCTTTCCCTCAAGACCGCTACTCCCGAGCCTGATTTAAGTTCTTCCATCAGAGGCTCCCTCCCTACGAGTCCCTGTAACTGATAGCAGCGATTTTTCTTTCTATTTCTCCCACTGGATTGTGAGTTCACTAGTGAAACCTCAATAAATATTTATCCAGTGATAAAAATAAATGAATTGATGAATTGGTGACTTTGGCATCAGAGAGAAGAAATTTCAAATCCTTCGCAAATTATATGACTTATGTGAGATTCTATCTCCTCACCTCTGGACCTAACAGTATCTGCTCTTCTAGGCTTTCGTGAAAAACAAGCACAACTGGTACATAAACTGTCTTGGACCTAGTGGTCAGTTCATAATTGTTAGTCTTCTTCCTGACTCAAAAAAATTTGATCAATGAAGCTGATGTTGTTCAGACATGACTGGAGATTAATCACCTGCAGCCTGGAAAGCAATGTCGTGTAACACTAAGGAGAGTGCTGGGGACATTCCTGGATATGAACTGGGTGCAGAAAAGCAGAAAAGGGGGTGATTTCATCCCCCTTCACAATGTTACAGCAGTTTTGCTTGCACCTACTTTTCTCCAGAAAGAATATCTTCACTCCTTATGCAAACATGAATCGCTGGTATTACAACTTGCTTTGTTTTTATCAGGCTTCGTAAGTGATGTGTAAGTGATGTAACAATGCTTCCCTGTACTTTGGAGAAAAAAAAAAAGATTTCTTTCCCCCTGTTGGAAGTGTTCAGTTATGTAAATGCAGTTACTGGAGCAGTGTGCTTAATATGGTGAAAACAGTCTTATGCCTAGAAAGCTTCAACTGAAAAATAGAAACCAACAACCCAGTGGTGTATTCATTTTTTAATGATTTCCCTCATGACACCCAGAAGTGAAGAGCAGCTTTAGTGGATGGTAATTTTTGGGTGGTGACTTTTTATTAATATTAGTCTCAGGAACCAGAACTTGAGCAGATAAGTTACTTGGTGTAGGTAGGGCATAAGAGTGAATACCAACTTTGCCCTAGGAAAAAAATGTAATTACGCAAAATTTTTACAGCAGTCGTATCTGATAACTTCAACCATTTATTTGGGATCCAGCGGCAGTGGGTAGGCATGAAGAGTCTCTGAGCCAGTGAGAAGGAAAGGACTCCAGATTCCAGCTCAAGGGGCTTGATTACTTAAACAAACATCAATTACACGAGGGAGGTGGGTTCCCTTACTCACTCCACCAACCTCCCAACCTCCCAAACCTCATCCAGTGCCTTCTCTTTTCTTGGCAAGAAGAACTGGCCTTCTCGCCAGCACAGCATTTATCATGTCTTCAGAAACTCTTCTCCCTACAAAGAGTTCAATTCTAAAAAGTTATTCTTTAAGGAAATCCCTTTGTAAGTGAAAAATGATCAGGTGGTTTAAGTTGGGGGTCCCCAGATACATATGCACTAATTAGGAGGGTGAGTCAACCATTCAAACCCTGAAGCTTACCCTCCTGTCTCTTTGCATATAACCCATCTGTTCCTGCTTTCTGATATATCCTGCCTACCAGGAACCGTGTTTTATGAATGAAGCCACTTTTGGACACGTTGGAAGGCAGCTGAGGCAGTTGGTTGCCACCACACCATCTCCAAAAATGACACTAAGACCTCTCTGTTGGCTGTAGTGACAGGACATCATGAGAGTAAAACGGGACACCTTTCACTTTGGCCAACCTAAGACAGGACTGGAAGCTAAAGGTGTGACAAAAGATTTGGCAGCAGCATAGCTGCACTTAGCTTTTCAGTTCTCGAACTCCCTGCCTTCTCCTAAATTACCACTAGGCTCCAATTGATTCCTGCTCTCACGCCATATACTCAAAGGATGCATTTTGGGGTTTTTTGTTTATTTTGGGGGGGGGGTTGCTTTGTTTTGTTTTCATTTTGTCAATGACATTAACTCCCTACCCTGTTGGAATACAACACACTTCACAGTTTACCTGGTTCATTCTTTCCTCTTCAAAGTTATTACAACTACTCAACCTTTCCTACCAGTCAAACTGCAACATTGGAGATAGTCTTAAAAATTCCAGAACAGTTCCTCTCATGCATAACTCCATGCTTCTTATTACCAGTAATTACAATATCTGATTTTTCACTTATAAGTCACAATGGGGTTAAGAACGGTAACTCAAAAACCACTCAAAACTAAGTACAAACAAGGCAAATAAAACCATAGACTCGAACACCAGGCTGTTGGAAATAAAAATGCCTGATCACAACCACTGAGCCATCTGTTGTTGACAATACCTTGAGCTGACACACATTGGCCCTTCTGCAGAGCTTGCTAAGGATCTGGGAAGTTCACTGGACCAAAAGGTCATGTCTAGCAGCAATCACTAGTGAGGTATCAGACATCAGAGTATCTGAATTCAGATCCCAGCTTGCCACTGACAAGCTTTGTGATCTTTGGCAAGTTATCCAAGCTTTCTTTTTTTTTGAGACGGAGTCTCACTGTGTTGCCCGGGCTAGAGTGCCGTGGCGTCAGCCTAGCTCACAGCAACCTCCTGGGCCTCCAAACTCCTGGGCTCAAGCCATCCTCCTGCCTCAGCCTCCCAGGTAGCTGGGACTACAGGCATGCGCCACCACGCCCAGCTAATTTTTTCTATATATTTTTAGTTGTCCAATTAATTTCTTTCTATTTTTTAGTAGAGATGGGGTCTCGCTCCTGCTCAGGCTGGTTTCGAACTCCTGAGCTCAAACAATCCGCCCGCCTCGGCCTCCCAGAGTGCTAGGATTACAGGCATAAGCCACTACGCCCGGCCTATCCAAGCTTTCTGTGCTACAGTTTGCTCATTTGTAAAATACAGATAAATGAAGTAATGCTTATTAGGCATTTAGCATCATTTTGGCACATAGTAAATGCTCAGTAAGTATTCATCATCCCTTCTACCACCACTGCTGCTATTAGGAAAGATTTGTATTAATCCTCTGATAAGCACCTCAAAGGTAAAAATTTTCTCCTCTTTTCCCAAGATATAACACAATACCCAGCCTCCAGTAGGCATTTGAAGGAGTATTTTGAATAAGTGAATGAATGGGTAAATTAGGATTTAAAAAGGTAGA
The DNA here is from genome assembly GCA_004363605.1 of Indri indri. Classification (NCBI taxonomy): domain Eukaryota; kingdom Metazoa; phylum Chordata; class Mammalia; order Primates; family Indriidae; genus Indri; species Indri indri. The sequence goes on from RJWJ010000300.1 coordinate 27,194, forward strand.
GAGAATGGGAGAAAATTAGAAATACTCACAATAACCAAAGGAGTTGGTGAGGGAAATGGCAGAGGAGAGGAGATAAAAATGATTTAGGGAAATATGAGGGCAACTGCTCAGTGGAAGTTGAGCCCAAAAAGAGCAATGTGAGATTTCAGCCCTAAGTGTGGTTCAACCTGGTAGAGAAGCATTTGCTACATATTTATATATATTTATTCATTGCATGATCAGGAAAGCTGGTGGGAAGTGCCAGACTAGAACGAGCATAAAGACTGAGAACTGCGGAGAGAAAAACAACTTCATAAGATATGGGGGAAAGTAGCTGGTCCAGGGATAAGCTCACCTGTGTTGGGTCCAGAACTGAGGGATATCTAACATTTATTTCCTATACCAAATAAAACTTTTACTTCCGATGTCAAATAAAACGAAACTCTTCAACTATGACTATTTTTATTTGTAACATTATTTACCCATTCACCACTTAATGGACATTGAGTTGTTTCTAGTTTGGGGCTGTGGGTGAGGAAATTGTTCTAGAATTGATTATGGGATAGTTGCATCACTCTGTGAAGATACTAAAGGCCACTGAATTGTATACTTTAAATGAGTAAATTGTATGGTATGTGAATTATATCTCAATAAAGCTGTTACCAAAGAAAGACAGCAATAGGAGTTATGCATGGGAAATCAAGAGAGCATGCCAAGAGGCACCTACTAGGAGTAGGTGGTTTAGGGAGGTGATTAAGTGAAGTCTTTGTAGAAGAGGTAACTCACAAACTACTTCTTTAAGATGAAGAGAGGATAGTTAGGTGGCTGAAGCACTGACTAGGAGAGAATATTCAACACCAACACCCAATGACATAAAACCTTACTCTGCCAGCAGGGAGCAACCTTGATTTGGATCTTGCTAAAGGAACACATTTGCTACAGGAAGTGGTGAGCCTATGCAGAAAAGGGGAACCACTGGAGGTAAATCACTCAGGGAGCATGCGGTAGGTCAATCTGAACAGGATGGGAGTGGAAGCAAGGAGAACAGTTAGGAGGCTCTAAAATAATGGCAAAGTCCAAAAAACAGAGAGAGGAGGGAGGAAATGAGTGCTGAGAGGAAAATAAAATAATTCCACAGTGAAGTGAAATGCAGAAACAGAAAAGCATAAATCACGGTAATTAGAAAATCCAGCTTCTATGAAAAGGGCAGTATGTTATCCTTTTCCAAATAACATTGTTCAGCAAATCCGAAGTTACTATATGGACACAAACGACACATCGGCAGGGAGAAGGGGTCATCTTCAGTACAGGACCTAATATACCATGTATCTCGCACTTTAAAGAAAGCCAAAATGTACCATTTTATTGGGTCTTATTCCCCTCTGCAATATGGTAGTTGGAGACAATGGCTCTCAGGCTCTGTCTACAGCCAGAAGAGATCTGGCTGTACCCCAAGGTTTGACAATGCAATCGTGGGACGAAGCTTCCTCATGTGGTTGCTAACAGTTATCCTATTCTAGTGACACTGAGGACAGGTTATGAAACAACCTTTCTCTATATTATTACTATTTTTTAGAGCAAGAAAAGGAAAAAAATAGAAGACAATTAATAAAAATAGCAGTGTAATTCACACATCACTGTGAAAGTGTGTGGAAACACACAAGGTCCTGTCCCCACATCAGGCTCCGAATTGTGATTTGAACAAAATCCAAAACAAAAAGAAGCTATTAAAGTCCCAAATTGCTTTAAAAAGAGGGATGTGTAGATAACAACCCATCCATACCTCCTTTCCATTGAGCAGTGAACAATTAAAAGCCATTTTAGTTTTTCGTTCTTGAGCCACATCCCTCCAATGAACTCAGACCAGCCAGAATCAAAAGATGCTCTTAAAAGAGAAAGTTTCAGCTTCCCCTTCCCTGGCAAGATCAGTGACTGCCTCAGAGAGAATCGCTGGGCTCACCTGGCATGAGTTACTTTGGGCTTGTCTGTGTAGGCTGCTTAGAATCATCGACTGTCAGAACTGGAAAGGGCCATAGCATTAAATACTCAACTAATTCCTGAGTATTCTCTGCTCTGCTTGAAAATCCATTTTTACATAAATTGAACATACATATGGCACATTTTCAGGATAATTGGTCAGATAACTAATATTCACCAAATGCTCAAATGTTCCTTTTCCTGTCAAATAAAGAGTGAGGGCTATGTGGTCACCAGCACGGACGTGGTCTGGCTCTGACATTTGGAAACCACAGGCCAACCACTCAGCTCGGTGGCTAAGGGGACTTCAGTAACTTCCTAAAAGAGATATAACCGAGTTGCCCAGCCAGGCTCTAAATATTGCCCTTGTACTTCTACCTGTGTTATGATTTCTGCTAGTATTGAAAGTCATTATGCAACCTCAACCAGGGGATGGTCCTTATTTTGTGGAGTCTGGAGCTTGTGTAATTGGGATGGTGGGTCACCTTTAAGAAAGAACAGGAAATCACAAACTCAAAATCAGGTGCAGGGCCTTGGAAGGGGCCCATGCAAGTGGGGGGACCTCAGAGCTCAAGCTTCATAAGCTTCACCATGAATCCACCTATTCGTCACTCGTAACAATGATGAACTTCTCATTTGTTGCCTCCCAGGAACTATTTCGTTTATTTCTTTATATTGTGCCTTCTTCTGGATATAATTTAAGGTGACTTTCTGAGCTACATATAAAACAACAAGATAAACTTAAGTGAAGTATCACAAGAATGGAAAAACAAACACCACATGTACTCACCATTAAATTGGGACTAATCGATCAACATTTATGTGCACTTATGGAAATAACATCCATCAGAAATCAAGCAGGTGGTTCGGGGGAGGTAGGGATGAGTAAATTCACACCTAATGGTTACAATGCACACTCATAACTTTGACTTGAATGGTACAAAAGCAATTTATGTAACCAAAATGTTTGTACCCCCATAATATTCTGAAATTAAAAAAAAAACTTAAACTCAAAGTGAACAGTCAAGAAAATCTGGACTAAGAAAAACATAGCATAAATCCGGGAACAGAATTGACACTCAGAATGTTGTTTCCTGTCTATTTGCTGGAGATATGCAGAAATTTAGCTATAAATTTTCCAGCAGTCAATACAAAATGAGAAACATGGTTGATTGTCTGAGTTAGACCAGTAGTTTAATAAATACCTGCACAGCTAGTGAGAATTTTCTCCTCTGGGTGTCCTGTAATGAAGTGAGCCATATTCTCAACAACATCCTTGGGCTACCATTTCCTACGACAAGCCTTTGTGAAGGCCCTGGCATCACCAGCCAAAGCCGGTGCGTAAAGGTACATCTACAGAAAGGCCAGGTGCTGTGGGTTCAGGTACGCTGCTCTGTAGGACCTCACTCAATACAAAGTTAGACCTTAGTACTATATGTGAACCACATGTATTCTGCAAAACTCTCTACAAATATCGCTTCTCTCAAATGGTCTTATTTGTAAAGCAGTGGGTAGCAGTGAGTTTGAGATTATGTTCCAACACAACTGGATGAATGCTGCTCCAATACATGCCTGTTTACTCAGTGTCAATAGAGAAAGAATTCATGTCTGCTTTTTTAAAACGAAGTAGCCCAAAAAAGTTAAGTACCTGAATCAAACAGGGAAACTCAGGCACAACCAATAGGCAAGCCAAGAAAGAATTGGGGGCCTAAAAGAATCTAATTATCTTAATTAGTATTCTCCTTCCATTTTTACATATTTCTAGGAGTTTACTATTTATTATCTCATTATATTTTACATTATTATAGGAATTTTCAATAGCTTTGACCCATAGAAAATTAACCTGGGATGAGGTACAGTGTCTTGCTTATTTATTCCCCCAAATAATTTTGAAAATCTCGGTACCTACCCCCATATATTTTTTAATTGACATGTAAAACCTGTAAACCTGACTTAAGTTTAAAGAGTTTCAAAGGAATAACATATAAATACAAATTCTGGTATACTACAAATACTGACATTTAAAAATAAAGCATTGCATCTCCCTTATACATATCCCGTAGAATTTAAATACAAAATTCAATTTGAGATATAAATAACTTCTTACTTAATGTTTGGAAATCTTGCATTATTTGTTTTTCACCTTGAACTTATATTTTTATTCAATATCTCTCAGTAGAATTACAATAGACTTTTTTTCCTACTTTAGTATATTTTTATGCTTGAGAGTATTTACTGCTCATCCTTTTATATAATACTTCTTTGATATGTACTTATATGTGTGCACATGTGTTTGTGTGCATGCGCGCATGTGTGTGTATGTGTGCTCGAAAAGACAGAGGAGGGGAAAATTAACTTTTTAAATTTCCTGTACCATAATATTCCAAATGTTATCTATTTCTTCTGGATCTGGCTATTACTATAATTATTTATAACAACTATTATAGATTATTTCAATCATTTGCAATTATTTACACAAGTAATCCAAAAAAGTGACATACATTTTAATAATTATTAAACAAAAAGCAAAATTTAATTACAAATGATATGGCTTTTTCTTAAAATTAGATCATGTGTCCAAGAACAAATATGACTTATTGCTAGAACAAAATAGGGTTCAGCACCAATTCTATTCCTCTGTGTGAGGAGGGGATAGAGGCTAAAATTACAATTAAGATGAAATAAAACTACCATTAATTATTGGATATAAGGATGGCTTAACTCTAGTTAAGGCAACAGGGACCTAAGGTAAGGTCAGCTCTTCAAAGGACTCAGAAAAGCCGAGAGCTGACTAACTATAATTGCAATCTCTCGAAAGGAAGAAGAAATGAATGCAATCCATGAATTGGCCTGGGCGAAGGAAGCAGGCCTGCAACGGAGGGGGCTAGTGCTGCTGGTGGCCCCTGCTTTCCCCCTCAATCAGAAAAGTTACTTGACACCCAGCCCAGGCACAAGCTTGGAAGGTGGGCATCCCAGGGCACAGGTGTGGGGAGGATGGAAGAAGTATTGGCAGGTAAAGCTGCACAGGTAATATGGGGTCAAATCCAAGCCCCAAACACAGAATAGGTCCTTTAGACCTCAGGCCTTTTCTCGCTTCAAATGTCGATTTAGAAAACATTTATTGTACATGCCGGAAAGAATGGAAAGCATGGACTCCAGCAGGTATCTGTACACTCACTTTCGTAGCAGTATTCACAATGGCCAAAAGGTGGCAGCAACCCAAGCGCCTGTGGAGGGATGAATGGATGAATAAAACATGTGGTCTGTACAAACAATGGGACATGACTGAGCCTTAAAAAGGAAAGAAATTCTGACACATGGTACAACATGGATGAACCTTGAGGACATAATGCTCAGTGAAATAAGCCAGTCACAAAAGGACAAATACCACATGATTCCACTAATATGAGGTACCCACAGTAGCCAAATCCACAGAGAAAGAAAGTACAATGGTGGATTCTAGGGGCTGAGGAAGGGGAAATGGGGAGTTAGTGTTTAATGGTGACAGAGCTTCAGTTGAGGAAGATTTTTTTTAAAAAAGCTCTGGAGATGGATGGTGGAGATGTTTGCACAACAATGGAAGTACTTAATGCTTAAAAATAGTTAAATGGGTAAATTTTATAGCACTTTTTAAAAATATTGTTTTAAAAAATGTATTGATTACCTATCACATGTTCAGGAGTATGTCGGGGGCTCAGAAAATAGAGTAGAGTAAGACGCAGACCCTGCTCTCAACAACTTGCACATTCTGCCCGTAATGCCTGCAAGTTATCTTGTACTGTAATGCACATGAATATTTCCAATGTACTGTCCAAGTGTTAACCCACTCTTTCCAAAAGAACCCACCTTCCAGAATGTTCTAGCTCATCGTGAAGTGGCCAGCCTGGGGTCACCTGGACTGATCCTCTCTCTTCTCAGGTGCAAATCCCTGATGTCATGTTAGCCTTACCGTGACCTGCACACTGCGGATTCCAACATTAGAGCACAGGGAAATTTCTTGTGGCTTCCAATTCATTGCCACAACAAATCTGAACAGGCACACAACACATGCATGCTGCTTTTGATTAGAGCCCACTTTCTGCTTATTTGCTTGACAGTATCAGAAAATAGAAAATGCTGGTTTTGACCACTCGGTAACAAGGACTAGGAGCCGTTAAGATTTACAAGTCTGAGATTCCTAAAGCTTGAGTTTCTCTCTTTTCCTCATCCAATTAGCTCTGCCAACATCCCTGTAGAGGCTGGAAGCCAAGGGATAAATTCAACAGAAGCGTTTCAAATGCTAAATTACGAAGCTGTGAAGTGCTCATGGAAAGATGAATGATAATTTCTCAAATGAACAATAAAATTGCTCTCGGTAAATGAAACTAATGCAAAAGCAGTTAGTTATACCCTAGACTTTGATTAAGTAAATAAATGAAAGGCAACCTCTGCATCGGTTTGGAAGGTAGAAACAATGTCATTTGTAAAGATTATTGCCTGTTTTCTCAATTCCTCCCATTTATCGAAGTGGGCAACATCGATCCCAGCCCCCATTTGTGAGCATCTCTTCCCAAGATCCCACCAGGTAACCTCAGAAGCAGCTCTGAGTGGCATGAGTTTTGTTTTCCTAAGAATATTGCTGATGCACAAGTAAGTTTGGGTGTATTCATCCTCTAGAATATTTGGGGGCTAAGTTAAGGGTGCCAGTGACCTTGGAGACACAAAGAAACGTCAGGCCTTGGTTGGCACCAAGCTATTCTTCCCAGCCCCACACATTTCTGAGTCTTAGGATCACTGAATCTGTGGGCAGGAATAAGCAATGAACTTCTTCCTCCCTGTGCAATACAATGGGAGACATTGCTTCCATGCCTCCAGTAGGACCGTGGGGCAGCACAGACCTGCCTCTGGGCATGCCCACATCTGAGGCCTACCTCGATCTCACTTGGAGGCTGATCTGCATTGGTGATGGAAGAAAAAACAGGTCACGCCAAATGCCTTAAGTAGAAGAAAAGCATTTTCATTAACGCTGGACTTCAAAAAGTCACTATGTTCAACAGTTTAACATCTGAGCCCCATGGCACTCTCCAAAGCCCTTTCACCTGGATCTTACAGCAATCACCCCAAAAGTGGCAGCAGGGGAGTTCCCACACAAGGGAGTGCCCCAGACCATCCTGAGATGGGCTGGTTTGGATCCCAAAGAAAGGAGCGCTAAGTGCCCAGGTGACCAGTCCAACGCATGTATTAGGGGAACTTTTTTACAGAGAGCAGCAGCAATCCTCAAGACAGACAGCAGGAGGAAAGGGGGTTCTACCCAGGTATGACCACAGAGAGGGGGTCGGGTATGGAGTTTATGTGAGACTTTTAGGAATTTGGCTCAGGGCTGAGGCTAGTTTCTTTCAGTGTTTTGGGCAACAACCTAGACACCTTTATCAGTGTCTGGGAATATTCAAGGTTCTGGTTTGGGTTCAAGCCTGCTGGAAGAAACCTGCAGCTGGCTGGGTCTCAGAGCACTCAAGGCACTCTGATTTCAGTCAGGACACAGAAAGAAAGCAGAGGGAACAGGGTGCCCTACTCAGGGTCACTTGCTTCCTCATTCATTCTCATCCATCCAAGGAAGGCATCATTTCTCCAACACTCCCAGGAAATGCCCTGAGATGACTCTAATTATCCAGGTTTGAGTCACATCCCACTCCGACTCACACATGGCCAGGAGTTGGAATGTGCAAATGAGTTTGGCTGCAGCCATGGTCCATCCCTTAAACAGGAAGTCAAATCAGTTTCTCTGAAATCTCATTGGTCCCCAATCAAATTATCAACTGTTAAGAAAGGGGACAATCAGGAATGCAAAGGAGAAAATCAACAGACGTCCTCTGTAAATCCTAGTGCTACCTCACTCATACACACACAAGCAGGAACGTCTGGTTTATAAAATATTTAAGGGTGGGTTCTTATTAACACAATATTTCTTACCTGGAAGTCTGGAAAAAAATGAATGAATCTAATTAAAGAACTGAAAGTCTCTTCAACAATATTAATAAAGGCTCTAAGTAGCTTCTCTCAAGAAGATCACTCAATGCATTTATTATTCTATTTAAAACTCTTTTGCCTGTGATCACATCATCGTTGTTAATGAATACAGGCATGGCGTACTATAGTAAGTGTTTTGTGGAACTCAAAGGTGCAATAGGAACCACAGGCAACCAAGATTTTCAGCTGAATCTTTGTGCTTGTAAAGTCCTGATGTGGCTCATTCAAAGGAGTGTGTTAAGTTTCCTCATTTCCCCAAAGAAATTACACTTGTCTTATTTGCATATAGTTAACACAGAGATTCCCCCTTTGGACAGCTCAGGAAGTCACACACTGAAGCTGAGGCAGTAAGACTCTCAGTTGTCTGCCAAACACTCCTGTGTCATCTTTGCTGAGGAAGGGAACTGTCCAGCTGACTCCTGTCACCAAGAATTTTGGAGGTGTCCATACTTCTCCGAATCTTTAACCCCATATAAAGCCAGATAAGCAGCATGTCTTATTTCCAACAAGTGATTCAACTTTGCTTTTCACATCTTGGATCTAGAGTCACTCACCTGAAAAGTGAATTAAAGGGGCTTTTTTTTTTTTGAGACACAGTCTCACTCTGTCACCCTGGGTAGAGTACAGTGGCGTCATCATAGCTCACTGCAACCTCAAATTCCTGGGCTCAAGCAATTCTGCTGCCTCAGCCTCCTGAGTAGCTGGGACTACAGGTGTGGGCCACCACACCCAACTAATTTTTCTATTTTTTATACAGATAGGGTCTTGCTTGTGCTCAAGCTGGTCTGGAACTCCTGGTCTCAAGCAATCCTCCCACCTCAGTCTCCCAGAGTGCTGGGATTCCCAGGTGTGAGCCACTGCGCCTGGCATGGGCTTCTTATTTAAACCAGAGAAAGGGTCAAAAAGGCAAAGGGAAGCTGTCACACAAGTGATCAGTTACTAAAAAGGCAGAGCCTAGTACGTTGTGATCCAGGTCCAATCTTCCTGGCCAGGTTGACACAGGGTCTGGTCACTGTGAAAGCAAACCTGCCTCTGCCACCTGCCCTCACCCCTCTGTTCCCTGACCCTCGTTATAGCCCAGGGGCAATATTTACCACCCTGAGGAACACCAGGAGAAATGCTGCCCCTCTCCACCCCTGAACACTGTCCTTACAGCCCCTGTTGTACATGTGTGATTCATAAACATGCTAAGGGTTGGGAAATACAGAGCTAGACACTGCACACACGTGGTTTCACGGTGAGAACCGTCATAGGCACACTCATCACACTACTGGAAGAAACATCAGATGTCCAGCCTGGCTCCATGACCTTAAGTTGGACAACGACCCTTGAAGCCCTTGAAGCCAGCACTCAGAGGGGTCCCTGACCCCCTTGCCTGGTTCCCCACAGTGCCATAAGCCACTTCACCTCGAGCTGGCTTGTACCCTGTCTTCAGACCTGTTTCTTTTCTCCTCCTCCTTTGTGACACCTCCCTCCATGTGTCTCTCATGCTCATGTGTACCGGGAATTATGTAATTTGTAGGCACTTAATGATCAAGGCCCAGTTGAACCCAGGTCAGCCTCCAAGGATCATAACCGCAGAACTAACCCTAGGCTCACTCTAAACCCAAATAGGATGCCAATGTTCACAGCCTCAATTCTTAAGGCAAAAGATTTAAAAATCGAATTATATTTTTCAGAGGAATATTATGAGACATGAGAAGATATAGGTTATAAACTCAAATATATAAAGAGTATTTATTTGAGTGTCATCTCCTTTTTTCTTTTTCCATAATATTAAAAATAAGAGTTAACTATACTCTCCTGGAATTCCCATTCTATTAAAATTATTGAACGGTATAATTTGACAATAGATGAATTTTTCATTCTGAAAATATTCTATTCCTGGAAACTATTTGATGAAAATGCAAAATTATCCCATGGCCAAGGTAGTTTAATAGATAAAACAACCAGCTCTCTGTGACCTAAGTCATCTGTTTTGTGTTTCCCATATATAAAATAGTAATAATATCTCATCTACAAATACTTAGTAAGAAGTTATGAAATATTTTTAAATTGTTTTAACATCTGAAAGTGTGATACAACCTTGATGGGTTCCTACCCCATCCATGAAAAAGAATAGCTCCCTTTACTTGCCTGAAGTATGTGCAAATTTAAGAAGATGTGCCCTGACAAAATGTTGAGTTAACAGATGTCTTCTGTTTCTCTCCTTACTATTATAATTCAGTGTAATCCAGGGAAAATATACTGAATTGCCCTTCTATGCAGGTAACTGGACCTTTGGTTTCTATTTATTGGGAGGCTAAAATTGGGGAGCAGAGAGTAGTCATGAGGATACACATTAAATTCAGGTCAGAGTGCAACAATGAAGAATCAGAGCCTCGCAAGTCATTCAGAGTCACTCCTGTGGAGACAAAATGACTTGCCGCCCCACCTTCAGCCTTCCCATGATGTTGGTGGGTGACCAGGGGAAAGACAGATGGGAAACGTGAGCCCCGTCATCATTGCCGAGTGCTCAGCCCCTTCCGGGGCTCCTCTGCAGAAAAGTATAGATGGCATTTGTTCTGCAAGTGCTCGACCTTTAATACAGACTGCGAGCAGCCATGAGAAGACATTCACCAGGCCCGTGAGCTCCCCATCTCGTCCTGAAGGAATTCAGGACCCTCTGCCTCCCCATACAACCCACCAGACTCTGTCCAGACAAAGAAGCCACAGCGCAGTGATGGGTGCAGATAGGAAAAGAAGAGAGGCTTCCTGACTCCATCAGGACACTGCGGTCGGTCAGTTGGTCACCTCACTGATGAACAAAGGTGACTCAGCTGGTCACTCCCAGAAAGATGACAGCCACCGAGAACTCTAGAACAGAGGCCTTGTGTCCTCCAAAGGCCCCTAAAACTTCTCTCAAAGACCACTTTTCACTCACTTTCATCTCTACTCACTCCCAGTGTATTCTGCCGCACGGCCATTCCCTTTCTGACCCTTCCCATCCTACCATGTCCGCCTGCTGCCATCTTTTCCAAGGAATGTTCCTTTCACACTACATTTCTTCAATCCAAACCTTTTTGCACAAACTATATTTCTGGCCTCACTATGGCTCATGTTATGGCTGTTCAGGAGAGCAGAGTCTTCTAAGACAGCAGGTCTCTTTTCCCAATAGAGTGAACAAAAAAGAATAAAGTAGAGAGACATGAAATAATACACAGGAAAATCAGGAAAGAGATCATAATAATTGGTTGGCTTTAAGACAAGGAGGGCCTGAGGTGGAAAAGAGAATGTAGATTCTAAAAAGAAGAACCAAAGGAAGAAAAAAAATTGTAATGCATTTAGAGGCATTGTTTTGGGATGCTCCTTTGCGGAGGCCCTTCTTCCACCACCTTCTCATAGTCGCTCCTGATGGACACTGTGCAGAATGAACCACACCATCCTCTCTTCTCTCAGAGCATCTTCATGTCCTCTCTAATGTCCAGTTCCCACATGGTCATTTACATGTATTTCTGTCATCTCATCTAGAATGTGAGCTTCCTATATAAGAAGATTCCAGAATGAGGGATGTGTTATTATATTTGATGTGCCATCACTTAATTCTTCAGGGTCTTCTCTCAGGGGGAAGAAAGAGCAAACAGTACATCCTATTCCCAGTAACCAGGTAGGTGCTAGTCACTAATTGGTCATTCTACCTCTAGTATTATTAGACGGACCACTCTGGGAAAAAAAAAAAAAAACTTCTTCCATGTGGAATGTAAATGATATTGGTTCTATGCAAGGGTGTGCTGCAGACTTTTGACATAAAATACAGAGTTATTTTTTTTTAAAATCAAATACTTATATAATATTTTATTGTGCCAGGAATGGATCTAAGAAGTTTACAAATATTGCTTGCTTAATTACATAACTAATCTATGAGCTAGGTACTGTTATTACCCCCATTTACAGAAACCACAGCACAGAGGATTAAGTGAGCTACACAAGGTCACTCAACAGTGAGTCAATGGCAGATAATCTGGGTTCAGTCAACATTCTCAACTATAACAGTGCTGCCTGTGGGGGTGGAGTGTGGATTAAAAAAAGAAAGAAAGAAAGAAAAACTTGTTATAAACTGCAGAATTACTGATATCAAATTAGTCCATTGTCACTAAAGGAAAAATGTGCTAAATATTAAGAATGCAATTTAGAAGTTATGTCGTCTAATTGGATGTTTGAAGTTATCCAGTTTCTCAGGCAACATATGAAAGCAACTTTAATAGCACAATGTCACATAATTTTTCAGAATATTTTGCTTTGTGGTTTTATCATAGTTGCTTTTTTCTCTCCATGAATATAGCAAAGCCTTCAAAATAAATTGCTCTCAAATAAGCAATGCAATATCTTATGTTCTGGTCTTTTAAGAAATCTTTACCCAGTTCTGTGATGTATCAAAAGATATAAACATTGTAAAATAAGAGATGACTTGTGGTACACTTCAATGAAATTTAAAACTCGAGAATCATTTGCATAAAAACATCACAACAGGGCAGGAAACATAGTACAGTGTTATCCTGAAGCAGCAGGAATCATCAGAATAGTCAAGTGAGATTCAAATTAGGACCAATAATACTTTTCCAACATCACCTTATATCCTCTGCCAATGCCAGACAACAATGATAGACACCGCGTGAAGACTTGGAGGCCATTCAGCTGGAAACCCTAAAAGCTGCGCGGGACATTCTGGGTTTGAAGGTCATGCTGTAAAACTTCAATTAACTCAATCATATTTTTTTGCCTTAGATTACATACCCTTGTTATTTTTAGGAACTGCAGTTTTGGTGCAAGTTACTGAACCTCTCCAAACTTCAGTAAAGGCCCATATGTTGTAAGTCTGTAGTGAGGATTAAAGAAAATGAGGTAAAACATTATTATTATTTTAGAGGAGACAGCTGAGGATGATGTTAATAAGAATGGCTTTGGAGTCTGGGTGTGAAAACTCGGGCTCTCATTTATACCCTGAAAGACTATGGGCTTCACCTCTAAGCCTCGGCTTCTTCATCTGTAAATGGAACAGCAGTAGTATCTCTAAGGTTATTATGAGAATTATAAAAACCAATGCATGGAAAGAGTATTAGTATAGTGCCTTCAATTAAGAAAACATACAATATATATTATTAACAGCTTGTGTATCATTGTCATTATTATAATTATTGATTTTATATAAAATTGGTAATCAAGAAGTAGAATTAAAAGTATACTTAAGTATCAAGATAAGATGAAAGAAAGATTGGAGGGAAAGAAAGTAATAAATGGAATAACCCTGAGGAAGAATGGAACGATGGCATGAGAGAGGAAAAAAGAGAGCCTAGGACATTACCCTGCATGTACAGAGCTTAATAACAAAGGTTTGTATAACAAAGACTCAATTAAATTGCAATAATTTTAATTAATTGAATTAAGCTTTATATCATGAGATCTCAAATCTAGAATTAACTTTTGTAAAAAAAATAAAAATGGGAAAATGGGAAAGAGCACTTTGGAGACAGAAAACATGTTAGGAGAGAGTGCTTGACAGAATACAAAAGAGGGAGGACAGGTCAGGATTAAACACGAATGAAAATTAGAGACTTACAGAGTTTGAGGGGGCTTTGAGACCATCGAGTTCAATCTTTTTATTTCACGACTGTGAGAAGAAAACCTAGAGATGTCCTGTTGCTTTCTTTAGTCAAATTTCAAGTTTATGGCTAAGCAGGAATTAGAACCTGGACTTTCTAACACCCAATTAGTGCTTTCCCCACCAGGCACAGTGCCCCTATACCTAGAGAAAAAAATAACAATCCAAACTACTACCAAACTAATTTTAATTAATTAAATTTATAACAAAGTAATTCTTAATAAAATTTCACTACAGAATTTCTTTAACAGACTGTTCACAAGTGCAATATTTATGAAGAGATATTTTCTTTAATTACATATGACAAGGAGATTGTCTCTACTTGGAAATGCTCAAGAAATAAACTTTTCAATGAAATCTCCCTTGGAGAGTATGCACATAATAAAGTCATTGACTTCAGCTAGCACTAATCAGTATTAATGCTTTCAATTGTTGCCATCAATAACTGTTATGAAGAATCGCAAAAGTTTCTTTGCCTTCTCACAGTAGAGGAGTAAGGGGAAACCAGGTCCACCTGTAGGACAGGCACTGGGCACTGCGCCAATGGCTCTATTTCCTCCTCAGTGACCTTACTGTTAATGACTGTGTCACCCTTGGACACCACCATGCACTCAGCAGCCATCCATTAGTTCTTCAGAAGTATTGATCTATACACAACATTCTAGGTTTCAAACAAGATGTAAATGCAGTTTCTGAAGGTATCTTGAGGTGGGCCTTGGTAAAGGGTAACTTTTGAAAGGTCGCCTGAAGCCATAACAACAGGAAAAGCACAGCTTGCTTCCTTTTCTTTTCAAAGGACATGTACTTTATTATCTCAATAATAATATCCCAAAGCGTCTCAAAAAGTCTGGGAGCAGAATTTCAAAATAGCAAGCAATTTTCAGCCTAAAACTGCACAAATGAAAGCATTTCTATCTGCTCTGAACTTATTCACTCTCAGTACAGGTATGTTAAGTGAACTGAAATTAGAAGTAAAAAACAAATTCAATTAGATTTGCCTTTTCCTTTCAGGGAAAACCATGCACAAATAAAATTCTGTGAACCCAATTGTTACCCAAGGTGAGAAAACATTGCAATCAATTGCCTATAAAGCAAAATGACAGTGTTTGTTCTCAACAAGTGTGACATCTCATCAGAATCACTGTGCAGGCCCTACTAATATTTTCATTGTCATATTATTCTACAGCTGAATTAACCTCCTTGCACCATGGTACCAAACAGATAAGTATAAAGCATAGCCTGGTTCCATATGTGAAAATCTCCCATTATTTTATAATTACTGCTTATACTATTAATGCTGGGCAGTTATCATTGTCTCCAGTTTATAAAAGAATAAAAAGAAGTATAAGGGGAAGAGGCCTGTCCAAAGTATTCATGGGTCCTCTAGAGCCACTGACAGCCTGGAACAGAGCTAAGGACAGAACCCAGATTGCCCAACTATGAGCTATGAGCTATGCACCCACTCCAAAGACTGTCACAAAAGGTGACTATATCCTGCGGCTTTCCACAGTCATTAAGATTGTTAAATTAAGTAAGCAGGAAGCCATTGGCCTGAGGCTGTCTCCATACTTTGAGATCCTACCAACAAACCACAACCCAACTTAGGAGTATAACAAACAATGGAGTTTCAGCCAATCACCTACAGCCAAGCTTCAGCCAATCACAGACAGCCAACTCATCACACCGTGCCCAAATAAGGCAGATGCAGAGCCATGTCCAATCAGGTGGCTTCTCTACTTTGCTTCCATGTTGGGCCTATAAGAGTTGGCTGCTCACACTGCTGGGCACCGTGCTCTGAACCTCTTCTGGTTCTGAGGGCTGCCCAACTCATGAATTGTTTGTTGCTCAAATAAACTCTGCTAAATTTAATTTGTTTAAAACTTTTCTTTTAATGTGATAAGTTCCAAAACCCTAAAATGACCCCCAAGGCCCTACTTGATCTGCATGTCCCTCCTACCCCATTGTGAGCCCCTCTCCTCACCTCACCTGCACAGGTGTGAGGCTCCAACCACACATCAGGGCCATCATCTTGTCTGAAGCTCCTGCTCCTTGCTCCTTGACTCTCCTTCACCCAGAGATGTCTCTTCCTCAGAGATGCCTTCCTTTGCATCTCGGTTTTTTGCTCTCCATATTATTACATGTTTTCCCTTCACAGTACTCACCGTAATATATATACATACGTGTGTTTGTGTGGTCATTTTTATATCCCTTGCATAAACACTTTAAATCTGTCTGTGTTGTGGACTACTTCACACCCAGCAAACCACCCAGCACCTGGTATATAGTAGGTGTTCAATAAATACTTGTTGTTTCTCAATGAAAATGTTAACCTGTTCTGACACTGATGACAGGAAGGAAGAAATTTAAAATAGGTCTTCCTTTTAAAGCACTCTTTTTAATAGTTTATAACGTTTGCCTATTTTTTTTCCATTTATATTTTAATTCTTCATGACTAGATTCCACCTAAACATGTTTCTTTTGAAGCTGGGAGGAGGAGGAGAAGGAGGAGAAAGACAAGGAGGAGGAGGAGGAGAAGGAGGAAAAGAATCCCTTGGTTTGTATTTTGTGGAATTTGAAATGGTACAGCATCCAAAACAACTTCTGATTTCATATTGAGTTCAATCACTTCAAAGAGAAGTTCATTTATAAAACATTATATCTCTCTGTTAATTCACTGAATATTTACGAATACCAATCACTTTACTGGAAGGGAAGTTAATGCAAGAAAATAACTGACAGGAAAAAATATATTAAAACAAGTTTTCACAGCTCCTTCCCTCCTGCTTCCTCCAACTTGTCCCTCGTCCCACTTCAACTTCCAAAATGCTACAAACGGTGAATGAGAAGCCGTCTGTCTCAGGTAGCTCCATTCTCAAGTCTTTTAAAGTCTGGCTTGCTGGAACAATATAAGAAAGGCAAAACATGTCTCAAGGAAAATCAAAGGAAAAACCAAGAAACACAAGGCCACTTCAGGCTGAGTCTGAGAAGGTTGAGGCGGTTTTGAAACAGGGAGACAGACACTGAAGGCATTTGCCAGGCTGTGCTGAGTGGGATTGGGGAACAGACAGGAAAAGATTTTTAAAGTTTTGTTTTTATTTATGAATTGAATACTTTGGGCCTTTTTCAAGAGACCAAGTAAAGATTTAAAATAATTTAGAATTCTACCTTGGTTTTGCACATGTGTGTCTAAGTATCCTACAGAGGTAAGAGGGCATCACAGTCACAGACCATAATCTGATCTCCAAAATTTTCCAACTCATCTAAAACATTAACAGTTGTGGATTAGCCAATATGCTGTGGATGTTCTGTGTTCCAAGAACTGGTGGAGGAGAGCAGGGGTGAAGGGAAAGAAGAAATAGACACCCTTGAAGGGGTTCCCATACCATCGGGGAAACATGCTGAATCAAAGCAAGTAGAAAAAGGCTTGATGTATCCCCCATGATTTAATCCACTTCTCTTTAGCCTCCTGCACTTTTCGTTCAAACCTAAGCAATCCACACTCAACTTCTGCCAGATTCCAGACAAGACATGGGCTGCAAATGCCACTCAATGGAGCTGGGGAAGCCATCTAAGTGCCATGGGCCTAGCAATGGGACATTGTGCTGCAATGGTGACAAACAGCAGAGACTGGAGGAAGACGAAGACTCCTGGCAGTGCCCTGAGGGTGCCATTTCATGTTCTCCCAGGGCACAGCAACAGAAATCTGCAAAGGCAGTCCAGCTGGAGTCTGACAGAAAATCCCTGAGCCTGATTAAAATTAGAACGTGGCTCTCCGGCAAGGCCCTCGTAATCTGCAGCACCAGAACTGCTAAAATATTCAAGAAGGTTAACAAGTAGGTGCCCTGAGGAGTTAATAACAGGGCTCTAAAGGCTTTCTCCAGCTACATCACCAACTCGGAGCCAGGCCAGATTGTCAGTAATTAAAAGTCTGACTTGGTAGAAGCCTTTATAAAATGAATTGTTGATCTCTGTCAGCACCAAGGAGTAGGCATTCAACTTTCAAAACGACCAAAGGAATCCAAAAAAAAGCTAGAATTAAACAAACTAGAATTTCCCTTTTTCAATCATTTATTCATTCCTTCACACACATCTATGTGATGCCTACTGTATGCTTAAGCCCTGTATACACAGAAAATTAATAGACCAACTGGTTTCCTTAGTTATTGCAGCCAACCCTCAATCACCTTCTACAATTAGCCCATAAATTCTCAGTCTTAAATAACCCTCAAACCACAGTCAACACTCTTCCCCAGCTGGATCTTTCTTTAAGGTCTCTCTCTTTTTTTTTTTTTACTTCCCTCCCCCACTCCCACCAACTATTCGCTGAGTCTGAGGTTCTCTCTCAAGTCGCAGAGTTGGGACACAGAAAACTCTGAGGCCTCTTGCCCCCACCCAAGGAGAAACAGCCACCCCCTCCTTCTCCTGCCCACGGTGGGACACGCAGGCCTGCACCCACTGGGCTGGGCAGGGTCAGCCACTCACTGCTCACCCCAGGATCTCCGCCAGGGTGAGCCTCACACATCACCTGCTATGTCCAACACTTGCTGGCATGGAGTAGACATTTAATAAATAATTGAGTTAATTAATGACATTGAAAGCACAAAGTCACTTGATTTGAGTGTTCTCTCTGACCTGATTTATGTCTTTGCCTCACCCAAGAGAGAATTAGAGGCATGCCCTTCCCCTCTACAATGCTCACCACATCTATTAGTAGTGAGTTTATCTCCCCAAACCCCTAATCCCTGGAGAATATTACTGCTGTGTGAGCACCATAGTGTTGATCAGTCAGTGCCAATTTGAAGGCGAGTGCCAATTTGATGTGGAGCCCATTCTTCCAATCTTGTGATACCTCACTTCAGATAATGGGCTCAAGCTCTATCCAGGAAAATATAAGAGGTGCTAGATCACCATTGTTTCTTATAATTGAGTAATATTCCATTGTATACATATACCAAATTTTAATAATCCACTCATGAATTGACGGGCACTTGGGTTGTTTCCACATCCTTGCAATAGTGAATTGTGCTGCCATAAACATTTGGGTGCAGATGTCTTTATTATAGAATGTCTTTTGCTCTTTTGGGTAGATGCCTAATAGTGCTATTGCTGGATCAAATGGTATTTCTATTTTTAGCTCTTTGAGGTATCTCCAAATTCTTTTCCATAGAGGTTGCACTAATTTGCAGTTCCACCAGCAGTGTAAGAGTGTTCCTGTCTCTCCACATCCTTGCCAGCATTTGCTGTTTTGGGATTTTTTGATAGAGACCAATCTCACTGGGGTTAGGTGATATCAGGACTGAAGTTTTGGTCCACCAGAAGGAAGGAAACGAAGTGGATTCCCAGAGCTCAAGGGCGCAGCTCAGGCCCCTCTCCATGTGGTACAAAATGCATGAGCTAATTATACCCTCAGCCGCTAGAACAGTAGGAAGATAATGACCTGTAATATGGCTAATGCAGAGGTTACCATGATCTGGTGGCTAAGAAAGCGTTTCTTCTTATTCGCGTAAAATTTAGTCCTGTTATTTAGTTCTCAAAGACAGCTCAAACAGCATTTCCAGTGAATAAATACACCGTGCTCCTTTTCACATGGTGCTGCATGCAGGTAATAGTGCCTTTGTTCCTCCTAGACTCCACAGGTACTTCGACATCAATCCTGGAGGTGGAATGCAAATGGTGGAGGAAGAAAAAAAAATCTATAACTTCCATTGTTTTTATTTCTGCTTGAGTTGGGAAAGGCCTTCTCATAAAGAGATATAGTGCCATGTAGACTCTACTAGCCCAGTATGGAAGAAGTAGGCCTCCCATTTGGTGACAGCTGTGCTAAGCCACTATTAGTCATAAAGATAAACAATCTCCTTCATAAAGGCAACAAGGCAGACAGGATCACAAAAGGAGGGCTTCATGGCAAAATGTCTCTACTGACTAAGCTAAGTTGTTCTTTTTTTTTTTCTTTTTTTTTTCCTTTTTTGAGACAGAGTCTCACTCTGTTGCCCTGGCTAGAGTGAGTACCGTGGCATTAGCCTAGCTCACAGCAACCTCAAACTCCTGGGCTCAAGTGATCCTACTGCCTCAGCCTCCTGAGTAGCTGGGACTACAGGCGTGCGCCACCATGCCTGGCTAATTTTTTCTATATATTTTTAGTTGTGCAGATAATTTCTTTCTATTTTTTTTTTAGTAGAGATGGAGTCTCGCTCTTGCTCAGGCTGGTCTCAAACTCCTGAGCTCAAACAATCCACCCGCCTTGGCCTCCCAGAGTGCTAGGATTACAGGCGTGAGCCACTGCGCCCGGCCCTAAGTTGTTCTTTCTCAAACAGAAAGGGCTGCTTTTTTGCTCAAGTCAGCATACATTCACTGATGCCAGAATATGTTCAGGCACTGTGCTGGGGCCTGTAGACCCAGAGTAGCACATTACAAGAGTTGGATCTTGCAGAAGTTGGATCTTGTAGGCACCAATACCAAACCAATAATCTTGGTGACTGTAAGAGTAGTAAAGAGTTTTGTGCAGGATCCCATGGAACCTAGGGCCTGAGATTCAGGTACTATCCCAAAGAGCCATACCATAAAGTGGTCTGGAGGTGTCAAAACAGCAGGATAATAATGAGGCTGACGAGATAGGGTGTCTGTCTTCCCTCTGAGTTCCTTCATGAAGGTGTTCATATGCAAATGCAATCCTACTGCCTGGCACACAGAGATTGTTGGCTACCTGTCTGTTGATTTAATTTATGAAAGCAGAAATCATGGGATATATTCTTGACAATTAACTTTCCAATCAAGTTTTATTTTTCAATTAAATATTGGATCTATTAATCTTATGCATCTTCTAAGGAGTCTCTGTGTCTCTCTCTCTTTCACAAGATCCTAGAAGTTTCTTGAGGGCAGGAATATGTTTTATTCACCTGTGTATCTCCAGCAGGTAGACCAGAGCCTTGACATCACACATGCGCAATAGCACCTACTATGCTGAACTATGGTAAAAAGAACTAAGAGTGGGAAGACATCTAACACTGTTATGGTTTAATTATTTAAATAGGAGACTTGATGGAACAAAAGCTAAAGATAATATATATTATATATGTATGTTATGTATAATATATAATACAATATACAATAGTATATAATATTACATATACAAAAGTATTATATATGGAAATGTGGAAATGTGTAACACAATATAAGCTAACACACTATTATGTAATTTTGTATTTATTGTATAAATGCACCATGAGATCCCTTTACCGAAGGAGACTTCCTCTTGAAATGAGAGGGATATACTAATATTATTTGACTTGTAAAGATGCAAAGGGTTTGGGGTGTAGTAAAGGCAGAGGAAGAGATCTGTGGAAATACCTGAACAAAAACATACAAAGGGAGCAGCCTGATTGTCCTATTCTATTCTTGCTCACGACATGGCACTTCTTATCAGAAGGCAGTGTGCAAGTTCAAAGAAATTTGCATATAAACCCATGGTAACCTTCCCAAGTTTCCTGTAGGAAATCTACACACAAATATGTGTTTGTGTATTGTGTATGTGCATAAATATATGTCAAATAAATGAAACCTAGATTATCCATCTACTCAACAAACACATATGTTAACTAACTCATAGTAAATATATATTAGGGGTTCACTGTCTCATATTATATAGCTATTACCTACCCCAAATGGATTTACCTTAAATTGACTAGCACTTTCTTATTTAACTTTTATGCTAAAACAAGTATTTTCCTATCATTACAAGGCTTTACTTTACAAATTGCTTCCCTAATATTCTATCTTAGTCTTTAATTTACAGTCAAATATTTGTACATATATGCTTGTAAAATTAGGATTATGTCAGATCGGATAGTGATAGGAGTTTATTTTTCATGGCAAAACCCAAATACGAGGGTTCCATGGGCTGTGGAAGTGTGTTAGGCAGACAGCTTATAACATCCTGGAGAGACTTTGTGGTCTGTGGGGTGAAGGTTTAAGTCAAGGACCCAACAGTAGAATAAACCCTTGGAGTTGAAAGTAGAAACATCAAAAAAATGTAACAAGGAATGAAGCAAAGAACAAGAGAAGTAACGTTGCCCAAGAAAATAAGATCATGAACAAGGATCTGTTAGAATATTCTGTTCCTTTATTGGTTCAGTATGGAGGATGATTCCTGAAGAATACGACGAGTTTCAAAATAGAGGAACTGATTTGAGGTTTTTTTCTATAAGAAAATCTCAGTTGAGTTCAGTTTCATTTGTTTTTAATCAAATGAAACAGGAAAATGCAAAAAAAAAAAAAAAATAGAAACCCTAGAAATTAGCAATATCAATTATCTAAAATGGTAAAAGATGATTCTGGCAACTAAATCAAATGAGGTAGGAGTCAATCCTGGCAGAAGTGTCATGCAGATTATTAAATGGATGATTGTTAAATGGACCATTATTAAATGGACGATTGATTAGTAAACGGATGAATGATTTCAACCTAACACACTTAGGTTGTAATGATCACCAGGAACCAACATGGTTTCACAAAGAGCAGATGGAACCAGCATCACTTCTGTTTTGTGATAGAAAAGATGGAGTCTTTCATCAGCATAGCAGAGCTGGGTTTTGGTGAAGCGTGTGACCGAGTCTCTCATGACATCATCTTGTATAAGACAGAAAGTACTGAGCCAAATGGGGGAGGAATTGAAGGAGCACAAATCTGGTGGAGGGGTCATAACGTCCCTGAAAATGTTAGCAAAGGGAGTGAGACTCTGAAAGACAGTCCCAGTAGCTACCCAATGACATTTTCCTTTCCAGTCCTATCCACGATCTTAATCATCAATTTTCATAAAAACATAAAAGATTTGTATCTCATTGTGGAAGGTACAAGTCAAGAGGACCAGCACATGCCTTGGTTAGCTCTTTCACTCCTCACCAAACTCCTGGCAAGTGGAAAAGATGAGGCCAAAGGCAAAAAAAAAAAGCCAGTGGAGAAACATGGGAAAATAATGAAAATCTAATAAGCAAGATGTTGCTGTGTCTCATCTGGTTTGGTAATCTAGGATCTTGGGATAGATAATTTATAGGATATCTTATTTATTATAATAGCTAATAAACCACACAGTCTGGATGAAATGGCATGAGAATGTACAATGGCAATAAGTTCCCTACTTACAAAAAAGTCCACATAATTTCACGTTAGATGACCAGAGAGAGAGATGGAAGCCAGAACAAGGCCTGATCCTGATAGCCAGGCCTTTCTCACCAATCGAGCATATGTATGCATTGTTTCCAGTCCTGAGGGTCACAATTAAGTGGGACTTTGACCAAGTGAAGCCAACCAAGGAGTGTGATGGCCACTGTCAGGAGAGAGCAGAGCCCCAGCTGTGAGGAATTCTGGAAATGCCACAGATGCGCCACCACCAGTATCTGCTAGCACCGGTACAAAATGCAGGGTCATGTACGACCTGCAGACACAGGTTGCAAAAAAGTGGATTTGGGGCTCGTCCTAAGGAAGAAATTTCCATTGACTTGAGCCTTTCAAAAGTGGAATGATCTGTCTTAAGAAGTAAACTACTTGGCCCTGAAAAAGAAAAGCAATTCCCCTGTTTTTTGGTCTGACTAAACCTTCCTTATGCCTCTAAATTAAGTCCCAGAATCATCCCTTCTAGGAAGACTTACTGACCCATCCTGGCCACTGTGATTTGGACATCTCTTCTCTTCCTTACAGCCTGCTGATGCTCTCTCTATATTATTATTAGATCATTTTCACACTGCATTTTCATCACAGGTTTTCTTGACTGCCTCCCCAAATAAATTTTAAAGAGCAGGAACAAAGTCTTATTCTTCTCATGTCCAGAGCACCTGATACATTACCTGCACTTCAGGAAACTTAGTGAACATAGATGAATAAATGCAATAGGCCCAAATTTGAGCATAGTGGTTGTATAAGTAAATGCAGACAATCTAACAATTGACTGAAGGTGAGAAGGAAAGGCAAGAAAAGAAGATAAAAATAATGTGAAATGTGGAAGTTGAAATCATGGGGGAGAGTGCCATTGGAGACGAGATGTTGCTGTGACCTCACCTGATGTTGAGACCTCAGGTTAGGTGATGTACAGGGTACTTTATTACTCATGATGGTATGTACTGAGCACTCTCTACATGCCGGGCACTCTACAACAATGCTAGGCAGTGGGCATTGTTGTTACTGACATTTCACAGATGAGGAAACAGTCAGAGAGATCAAGGCGCTTGCTGACATTATATGGCTAGTAAGTCATTCCAGGATTGAAATTTTATTCTGTCTTATAAAGAACTGAAAATAGCTTCCAAAAATGCATACACCACAAAAATAAACTGAAAAAGCTACAGTAAAAGAAAAATCAAACTATGGAAAATTAAGTAAAGCCAGGAGTGACGCTGTATATGCCACAAGACAGTTACTATTAAGGTACCATGTTTTAGAGTCAAAAAAGCCCTACGTTTTGCTTTCTGGAACTCTTCTACTTAAACTCAGCCTGTTTCCTAGCTTATGACTTTCCAACTTTTTTGCTTGCTAACCACACCATGAGAAAGACATTTATTATAACATTACAACAAGGCAAACTTGTATTGTATCCTTTTTTAACACTTGGGCTGTGACTTGCCAATTTAAAATATTTCACCACTTATTAATTATATAGTCACTAATATATTTCAACTATTCATGAATTATGCAATCTATCTGAGAGAGCTAGCTATGACTTCCAAAAGAAACATAGCACTTTTATTCATGTAGCAATGTATACTTCATAAGATACAGTCTGTTCTTCTATAACATGATATAAGTGTTCTGAAAAATCACCACATTATGTAAAATTACGCAATGAAAACAAGAGGCTTATGGAGAAAAGTGGGTTGGGGGACAGAACTCAAAAGATTTGTCAGTGACACATTAGCTTTTAAAAAGATAGCAACCCAATAAAAATGGTAGCACAATTTTACACATCTTAAATGGTTAAAAACACATAAATACTGCAATAAATGTGACATTTTATTCGAAAATACCTGAAGTTTGCTTGTGGAAGTAAGTTTCAGAAGGGTTACAGTATGTGACTTTTTGTGAAGGGGTGGAAATTGGACAAGAAACTTTTAAACCAGACATGGATGTGTGGGCTCATAACAAACGTGTTCAACTGAGGTCGCTGGTAGGAGTTTGAGGTATGTGTGTTTTGTGTACTCTTATACACTGTGCCTAAGCTGGATGCAGTTTTCTGCATTCACATAGTATTTCTTGCAGATGGATTCATACCTAAGCAAATTCAAAATTCGCATTATACTCAAATTGCTTCCTAATTTATCAATTGCATTAGAACAGATTTTCAGAATTGGCTGAATTTATAAAATTATTATAATTTATAAAATATTACACATATGTCATCTTGGTTTATGCACATAAACAACTTATAAAATAGGTGTTATTATTATAGCTCCCCCCACACCACCTCAGATGAAAAAACTGAGTCCAGAGTGATTCAGGGACTTTTTTATGCTAGTCAGCTAAGACCTGCTTATGCCAGGTCTCAGGTACAAATCTCCTCTCTCCAATTCCTTCATGCTTTTCCCTAAATTATTTTCCACAGATATCATTCAAGCATATTTTGTATTTCAAAATTCTTTTCTTTAATCGTACACATACACCCAAAGATTTAAGTCAAAAAAATATTTATTTCAATAAAAAGAAACACAGCAATATCGATCATAACTTTATAAATATGAAATGCTTAATTCCTTAGAAAATACACGTTTTGTATGTGTTTCAATAAAGAACTACATCCTCACCTTACAACTATCATACTTTTCTGGCTATGATAGTACATCTATCAATAACTACATTTATACATTTCAAGTTATATTTCTATATATTATAATTTTAATATATAACTGAATATATTTAAATTTGGTCTCTTTTGTCATTATTTCATCTATTACTGAAAATACATTTTTTAAAGTTACCATATAAAAGCTAATTTATAAAGAAAATAAAGGAATAAATGTGCATATCTGTAAGCCTGGACAGATGCATCATCACACATTCATTCAATCATTCATTCAGTTAATAAATATTTATTTAGTGCCGACTCTAATAAGACCTGTACTAAGGACTGAGGATACAAAGTTTCACGCCATCCAACAAGCACACCAAATGCTTATTTTGTGCTTGAAGTGATGCTGATTTCTCTGGACACAAAGAGGAAAAGAGGCAAGGGATAAGAACAGGAATTTCCAGTGGAGCCCAAACCTGGATTCTATTTGGTTTTGTATCTATCATATCATAAAGATAATTCATGATGAGATCTCAAGACAGATGGTGGGAGCAGTGCCCCAAGTGGCCTTCATTCCCATGACATTAAAGACTTCAAGGTACAGAGGGGAAGAGACATGAGGGAAAAAAGATAGCTGGGCTGGGATAGGAGTGGAAGGATGGAGCCAGGCCCAAAGAAGTGGTTCTATGTTTCTCTGATTTTTGGCTATTTAGCAATCCCCCCAACCAAGATAGAAACCCCCAGAATTTGGCTTTGGGTTAGAATCGCTCTATCCCTGGGATGAGAGGCTGGTGGGGACTTTGAGGATGCTCTGTCGATACTCCACTTCAGAAGGCATGTATTGTTTAATTTGCATAGCTCTGCATTTGTGATTTGAGCATAAGTTTGTGGAAACAGAAAAGAATAGGCTTTTCTTATACTAACAGCTAAAACAGATGGCCATGGATCCAATTTGTTTAGAATAAATTACTGCTATCATAAGTGGAATAATTTACACATATGATTTTTGTAAATCCTTCAGCTAAATCAGCTAGTCTTCAATGACATTACTTGAGTAATGACTCTCCCTAGAGAATGTAATTTACTGGGTACCAGGTAAACAGAAATTTGCAAACACAACTAAGCAATGATTTTGAATGTGTGATCATGTAAGGCATCCATACATTATAAAATTATAAAATTTTACAATCAAAAATTTATTTCACTTACCATACCTCATAATATCTAAGACTCCACACATTGTAAGGTAATTATTATTTTATGACCACTAAAAAACAGAAAAAGAATACTACCAATAAAATTGACCTAGTTATGAGTTAGAACTCTTTCATACAACATAGATGGCATTCCCATCAAAAATTCTCTCTTTGTAGGAGAGAGAGTCACAACTCTTGTATCCAGGAATTACTTCAAAGCTACTAACACCTGTTCTTTAAGTTTTGATGTTCATACATTTTAGATTTTACTAGTAATAGAATATGTCAAGAAAAGATTTCCAAACAACAAGGAAGGCATTTTAAATAGCAATCGTTATGGCTAATTTTATGTCAATTTGACTGGATGAAGGGATACCCAAATAGCCAGTAAAGCATTATTTCTGGGTATGCCTGTGAGGGTGTTTCCAGAAAGGATAGGCATTTGAATAATGGACTGAGTAAGAAAGATACACCCTCCTCAATGTGGGGGCACCATCCAATCAGCTAAGGGCCTAGATAGAACAAAAAGGCAGAGGAAAGGTGAATTTGCCCTCTCTTCTGGAGATGGGACACCCATATTTTCCTGCCTTGGACATCAGACCTCCAAGTTCTCCAGCCTTTGAACTCTAGGACTTATTCCACTGGCCGCCCCAGGTTCTCAGAATTTTGGCCTCAGACTTGGACTGAACTGTTCTACCAGCTTCCCTGGTTCTCTGGCTTATAGACCGCATATTGTGGGGCTTCTCAGCCTCCATAATCACGTGATCAATTCCCCTAATAAATCCCTTCTCATATACCTATATCTCTATATGTATCTATTGATATCTATATCTATATATGTGTATATGTAGATATCCTATCAGTTCTGTCTCTCTGGAGAACCATGACTAACACAGCAATGAAACTCAGCACATGTAGTAACAGCAATGCACACGGAAGATAGCTATGACCATGGTCATGTGCATGCAGGCAATAATAACCAGTCCACAACTGTTGCCTGGCCTACAGAAATTGTAAGACATCATTGACTACGAGATGTGTAATAGATCAAAAATGTCAAAATGTGTCTCCAGTTGCTGTCTTCTCAGTCTTATTAATATTTAAACCTACCCAATCAAGCCAAAATTTTTCTTTGTCAAGATCACAATGATCTTCACATTGCCAAACCCACTGATCAATGCTCACTCCTCAATTTGTTTGAGATTTCTGGTCACTTCCTCCTCCTTGACACTTTCTTCAAGGCTTCCAAGACCCCTTGGTCTTGCGCTTGATTCTCCTCTTCACTCCAGGTCCACTCCTTGTCAATGCACATTGCCAGCTCTTCCCCATCCCCTCCACCTTCTCCTGTTGGCATGGGCAGGTCTCAGCCTGGGTTCTCTTTTCTCTCTACAAGTACCCCCAATGGGGAAATGATCCATTCTCACGCCTTTAGGTACCATCTATTTATGGACCACATCCAAATCTACGTCTCCAGCCTTGACATCACTCCCAAACTCCAGACTAACACACCCAACTGCTTACTTGAGATCTTCAGTCATTGAATAGATATCTCCAACTCTGAACTCCTCATCCTCTCCCAAAATCTGTTCCACTTACCTTCACCACCTTCATTGGTAGTAATTGCATTTTTACCTCCTTCGAATCATCCAGATTCCTCTAATTCTCTTTCCTTCCACATGCAGTCTGTCTGTAAATCTTATTGGCTCTTTCTTCAAAAAAAAATCTAGAATTTCATCACTTCTCACCATCTCGTTCCTCCCACCCTGTCTGAACCACCATCATCTCTTACCTATGTTACTGTCCTGGCATCCTAGCAGGTCGCCCTACATGTGTGCTAGGGCCTTGCACACTGACAGTCTAATCTCAATACGGCTGTTCACTGTTTCAACTGTGAACCCCCTCACAGCTCTTCTGCCCACAGGAGCCACACCAGGGCCTAGAACGCTCTTCCCCTAGAAATGCCTTGGGAAGCCTCCTTACCTCCTTCAAATCTTGAATCAAAGTCAGATTCTCAAAGAGTTGTGCCCTGACCCCTCTACTGAGTGCCATCACAACCCCTCCACACCCCACCCCAGTTCTTCAAGTCCCTTTGCACTGCTCCACTCTTCCCCACAGCACGTATCCCCTTCTAATATACTAAGCAATTCACTTCTTATTATGTTCATTGTTTATTATGTCTTCCCTATAGAATGTAAGCTCCAAAAGAGTAAAGATCTTTGTCTGTTTCATTCATTGATGCAAAGAGTATCTGGAACACAGTAAGTGCTCAACAACTGTTTGTTGAGTGAATCAAGTCAGATGGAGGGGTGTCTATACGAAGCTAGGATTCTAAGCAATGCTGAGTGAGGAGGTTATAGATACTAGGAGGTGGAGATGCAGGTTGCAGAAGCAAATGGGTTACAGTGATAAAACTGCAGTGGGGACTGACAACAGTGAGAAGGAGGAGGCATGGAACAGACTGAGACAAAACAGCGGTAGTGTCAATATAAGATGGTCCCAGGAACCCCTCGAAGACCTAAGAGCTGCACCCCCTTATACATGGTTTGATACAGTGCCATAAATCTAGAGGAGAAACTCCTTAACGCGATTTTTTAAAAATATCTCAGTCTACTTTGACTTTGTCTACTGGAACATGCTGCCTTCTCATAATAAAATATAATAATTGAAAACTTGTCTTGAATAGGACAAAAGCTAAGAAATAGCAAATGACCTCCAAGTTTGCTATTTAAAGTCCACAAAGGCATCATTCAAGACTGTATAAAGCCACGATGGCTATGCTGTATTTTTAAAAAACGGTTACTCAGAATCAGTGTATATATATTAATAATAACAGTATCTATCTGTACTTAGGAAATTCACATGAGATACTCATATTCACATAAAATACTTGTATTCACTTAGCATTCTTTTTAAAAGGAAAAGAATGAGACCATATTCTCTATTCTCAGATAAATAGCTGTGGAGGAAGAAAATCTCAGCACGAGCATATTGGGGGAAATAATCAAAAGCAGCATTTTGGATTGCAATAGTGATCACTGTATGTGACTCAGCACCACAGCAAAGAAAATTGCCTATGCAAAATGTTTTCCTCAACAAGAGATGAGCACATCCTATTCCAAAAAAGAACAATTCAAAATCTCTGCATCATAATTTAGTTGAAGGTGTTTAAAATAACTACACTTGAGTAGATTTTTTTTTGTTTTGCAAAGGAAAAAATCAAAGAAGAATCCTATTGAAAGGTCCTTTGATGCTTAATCAAAAAGCATCACACTAAATAGTTAAGCCCTTGATCTGTCGGACAGCTGTGAAGTAGCAGAAGCGGGTAACAAACCCAGGTCTGACTCCTTGCTCTTCCTCACTTACAGACTTAGCAACTTTCCTTAAGAGGACCCAAGTTCATGTCTGCGTATCTTTATATTTTATATGCATGGAGGTTTGTGATATTATTTAAAATATTTTTGAGGGGGGGACACAAAATATAATCTACATTGATCAAAACTATTATATTCTACTAAAATTTATCTTGGGTGAAATAGAAGAAAAGGGCAATAGTGCTTTGGTAAATGTCTTTATTTTCAATTTTATGGGCATTGCTGAATGGATCCTGCATTTGATCATACTATAATGGCCTCTCCTGAGAACCAAGTATCTTGAAAGTGAAATTTAGGGACCTTTTCAAACATAACTCATTCTCGTCCTGCACTCTGAATTTCCCACCAGGAGTTATTCCTGTAACACAGTATTTCTGAAAATACATTCCAAGAACTCTAAGATTTTTCCCTGTCCCCCATTCCCTAAACTAAGATTTTGTGGTAAAATAAGTTTGGGAAATGCTGCATACAATATTTCCCCTCTTGAAAATATATAATTTATAATAGCATATTAAGAGTTCTGTTGACAAATCTAATAAGTTTGGAAAATTTTGAAATGTATCTAATAAATTTTGAAAATTTTTCCTAATTTGTTAGATTAGTAAATAATTCTATTGGACACACTTCGGGGAAAGCTGCTCTAAATACAGTGCCTACTATCTATCTTAAAATGCAAATGTGTTAAGTGGGAAGAGTAGTATATTAATAGGACTGTGGGAAAATATGATAATAAGGCTGGAAAAGCTCCAACAAAGGGAAAAAAACCACAGTGACATGAAGCACTGTCAAGGGAGGCCACACCCAACAGGGTTCACACAATGGCACTACACATAAAACTTGGCTGCATGATCACGTGGGGGCTAGTTAAAGCACAGATCCTTGGGCCCTCCTCCCAGAGATTCTGATCCAGCAGAATCGGAACACCAAGATTCACACTTCTGACAAGCCCCCGGTGACGCCGACACTGCTGGTCTGCAGCCCACGCTCTGAGTAGCACCACATCAGGAGGGATCCTGGCACTTCACAACTTGGCTCCTAGTCCCTATGAAGGGACCAGCCCTACTTTTGCTTTGAGGGAGATAAAAAGCATGGGGCACATCCCTGCCTCCTGTCCTGTGTTGAAAGCCTAAATTAACACACAAGAATGGAACCACACAATACTTTAATAAAAATGACTAACACTCACTTATGGCATGCCAGACACTCTTGTGAGTGCTTTACATGAGACCTCCTGGACTTTACTAAGGTCCTATGAGGGAAGTTCTATTCTTACCCTCTTTTTTCCACAGAAGAGAATGAATTTCAGAGAGGCTGTGTGACTCACCCAAGGTCTCCCGGCACTCAGACCCATACAGCGTGGCTCCAGACGTGCAGACTCACCCTATACTGCCTCTCTCATGGACACACACACACATACATATATACCACTTAGTGTCAGACTAAGTGATACAGTTGATGGTGCTAACGTCACTAAAGTTTGGATGAGTTGGGGAATGAGCGGATTTAACTGATCTTGACCATCTGTGGCACCTGGCAGGGCTGAGGAAACACCTCCAGCAGACGCAGCCAGCATCACTGCTGTTGGCGGCAGGACCAAGGGCCTGGGGCAGACAGGGATTGTAGAACTTGGCCAGCACGGCCACCATGTGAGGGCCATTGCCAGGGCCAAGCCTGCCTGGTCTGGAAATTGGCTACATACAGGAAAATTGAGCAAATAAATAAATATATTGATGACAATGGAAGCCAAGTTTGTCAGTGCTATCAAAGGCGGCTCAAATGTGAAAGCTCGTTACACAACAATGTGAGTATACTTAACACTACTGAATCTTACTTTATGCTTAAAAATGGTTAATATGGCTTTAAGAAATTATCAAATTGTGTATGTTAAATATGTGAAGAGTGTTGTATATCAATGATACCTCGATAAAGCTGTTTTAAAAATATAGAAAGCTAAAATGAAACCTGTGGATTTGGATTGGAATTAGAGGCTCTGGTGTAAATGCGTGGTTTGTATTTCTACAAATGGGTAGATATAACCATAGGTGCAGGGAGGTGTACACACACATACACTTTCCAGCTCAGTCCACTGAGAGTGCCTGGAGGCAATGGTTGATGAGCACACTGAGCACCTAGATCTTGGTCTCTAAATGCCATTCTCCACTAAAAGGATCCAGGGATCTTTGGAAATACAGCCAATTCCAAGACTGGGGTAGGTCAAGCATAACATAAGCCTCAAGCAACCTGTGCCAGAGAAAGAAAAAGTACTCAAAGAATTATGAGAATTTTTCAATACACATGCACACTCACACAAACACACAAGTATCAGCCTAAAGAGTTCCCATTAGCCAAATAACAGCAATGGATAATAACCCATTGACTAAAATAGGAATCTATAAGTCCATGTGTGAGTGTGTGTATGTGTGTGTATATGTGTGTGTGTGTGTGTGTGTGTATAAATGGGGACAAGGGAAAATTCTTCCCTCCAGCAAAATGCCAACTAATAAATGCACAAGAAATGATAGAATTAGAAAATCATTCTTTGACAATCATCATAGGAATCATAGGAATAATTGACTCAAAGGAGAATCCCTAGTGGATAAAAAGAAACCAGTACATGAAAGTTGTCTGAGGAACAACATATTTACATAGTCTTAAAGATACATTTTAATTAGTTATTAATTAATATGTAAAAATACTTGTTAATTGGCTACAATGGAGAAATATGACAGACACCACGTTAGCCAAGTGGTAAAAGTGAACATCACTGACAAGAAGTGGTGGTTCACACCTGTAATCCCAGCTCTTTGGGAGGCTGAGGCAGGAGGATTGCTAGAGGCCAGAAGTTCAAGACTAGCCTGGGCAACATAGTGAGACCCTGTCTCTCTCAAAAAAAAATTTTTTTTAAATGAATATCACCAATAAAAGGACAATTTGACAACATGTGCCTGCTGATATGAGGCATTGAGAAAGAAATCTTCTGGGGTATTCCTGCCAAAAATACATAATTTGGACCTAATATGAGAAAGCATCAGATAAACCTAAACTGGGAGACATTGTTCAAAGTAATTCGCCTATACTCATCAAAAACATCAAGGTCAAGAGAGATAAGGAGAGGCTGAGGAATGGCTTCAGACTGAAGGAGAACAGAGAACTAAGGCAACTAAAGACACCACGTGACTCTGAATTGGATGGAAAGAAAAGGGGTAAAAGATTTTTTTGGTTTGGGTTTTGGGGGGTATAAGGGACATTTTGGGGCAACGTATGGAATTTCAATGGGATCTTTGGGTTAGATGACAGCATCCTATCAATACTCATTTCCTGACTGTGATGGGTATCCTCTGGTTATATAGGAGAATACTCTTGTTATTAGGAAATAAAATTTATAGAACTTAGAGGTAAGAGGGCATCAGGCCTGCAGCTTTCTCTGGGGAAGGGCACAGGGAGTTCTCTCACTATTCACAACCGTTAGTGTGAAATTATTTCAAAATAAAAAGTTAACCAATTTTTAAAGTTTCAAAAGAGTGTGTTTGTAATTTTGCCTGGGGCATATCCATGCTATTGTGTGACTGAATTCCATTAGTTTAGAGGTTGCCGTGATCTGTCCCAAATGACTGGATTTATGGAAAAATTCCTCTGACAGAGACCTTCATTTTGCTTCTTAGATTTAGGGAGTCCTCGCATGCCTTACTCCTTTCTTCCTACGGATCCGTGCAGGAAGGGCAGGAAATTAAGGGAGGCGCCCCCACCTTTGCCTTTCTGCACCAAATACGCACCGAATCCCAAGGACGCTTTGAGCTCTGAAGCCCCACAGCACATGGCTTCCACCGCCCCACACCTCCTCCTTTCCCCAGTTCCAGCACCTCTGACTTCACCTGTACTCAAAAGGGGTTTTCTTCTGCCAAAGGTTTTAGCCCCTAAACAGGGAGAGGGAAGCTTTGACTTTACAATGGAGGTGAGTGACAGTAGGTGTCTTCATTCTGGTTTGTTTTTCTCTACCAGAAAAGCTATAGCTAATTTTCTTTACTGAAATACCTAAATATACAAGCCAAGTGTCACAGCACCTGCCTGTACTCCCAGCTACTTCGGAGGCTGGGAGAATCTCTTAAGTTTAGGAGTTTGAGGGACCAGCCTGGGCAACACTGGGAGACCCTATCTCTTAAAACAAACAAATAAAACCAACAACAAAACCTTACCAATTGCATTAGTTGTTTTTCTTTTCCATCAAAAAACCCACAGTTGAATCTCACCCAAAGCATGCATATTTGCTCTACCATTAATAACATAAGATTAGCTTCTTTCCTAGTGAAATAATAAACCTGAATAATTTGCCTGCTTGCTGAATCTGTTATGTATCATATTAGCTAAGAACACCAGCCAGCGGGATGGATGGTGCCCTTTCCAGAGAGATTCTCTCCAATAACATGGCATATTAGTCAGGGGTCTTCAGAGAAACAGAACCAATAGGAGGTAGATAGATAGATATAGAGATGATTTATTATAAGGAATTGGCTCATGTGATTACAGAGACTGAGAAGTCCCACACCAGGAACACTGATGGTGCAAGTTCCAGGCCAAGAGCAAGAAAATATCAACGTCCCAGCTCAACAGTCAGGCAGAGGGAAGATAAATTCAACCTTCCTTTTTGTTTCATTCAGGCCCTCAATGGATTGGAGGAGGCCCACCCACACTGGGAGGGCCCTCTGCCTTACTCAGCCTACTGATTCAAATGCTGACCTCTTCTAGGAACACCTTCGCAGACTCACCCAGAAATCATGTCTAACCAGGTGTCTGGGCATCCCATGGCCCAGTCAAGTTGATGCATAAAATTAACCATTACATGTGGGGAAGGGAGGACTTAATAGCCATTTCTACATGACCATAAATACAGCTGCAATGACTGACTATAATTGTAAAGAGTGGGCTGGGTCTCCAAGTTATTTACGGAAAAGTTACTCATACAAAATAAAATGCAGTGCAAAACATTTTGGAAAGATGGCAGAAAAAGAGGGGTTCAAATCTCTCCCATGATAAATAAGTGAACAGGAATAACCAAACATAGTGAAAAAATTGTCCTTAGACACTTAGGAATGGCATTAGAAACTAGAAGAACTTTTGCCTTTAAAAAAAAAAAACCTGAAGGAATATTCTGGCACCATGAACAAAAGTCACTGACAACCAGCTCATATTTCCCCTTTCTGACGATATGTGTGGTTGGATAATAAGCGATTAAAGAACTCCGGGGAGAGCTGGCACTCTGCCTCACCTCTGCACTGTGGGCATTGAGGCTGCAGCAGGACCCTTGATGCTTATCTGCCTACTCGACAGTAAGAGAACACTAAGTTTGGGAGTCAAAAACCTGAAGAGCCAAGTTGCTATAGTGACAGCAACTGTTGTGATTGACTGATATTTACTTTGCCTTTGCAGAAGAATTCAGTATTTTTGCAATGGGCTTTCTACAGAAAAGCAGACAGCACCCTGAGGATGCACTTTGATGAGGAAGAAAACCAATGCTTTTGCACTTGCACGCTCTAGCGAAGGTGTAGTATCATGTCGACCAGAAATCACCAGTGTGGGTGAAAGCATAACAGAGCTTGGCACCTCCAAATAATTTCCTCAAACCACTTAAGCACAGAGAATTCACAAAGCTTCTTAATTCTCCTATTGCTGCAAAAACACGTTTCCATGGTGTGTGGGGGTGACACAGTGAAGGCCACTTGTCTCCAGCCACCTGAGGATGCAAAGCTACCAAACAGCACAGGTGTGCAGTAGCCAAAATAGCATTTAGTAAGGATGCAGAGTGTGTGCACTCATTGCTGAATCACTACCTAACAGATTCTCAAACTAAAATGACAATAATTATTATTATTGTGTAATACAATAATATAACATTAGCGGACATCAGCCCTACACAGGGGCTTCCAGGGCTGTTTCCCTCCGCCACAAAACTCTGCTTGGGCCATGTAGCAAAGTTAATATTCTGCTGAGATGGAAATGGAAGGAGTTCTGAAACCAGGACCACCACCCCCAACCACCAGCACCTCCGCCACCAAGCATTGCTGGAGTCCTGCTCTCTTCTATCTGGTGTTCTTTGTGTCCAAGAGACTACATTTTGGAGATCTTTGGACTCTGTGTAGAATCCTGTGACACAGAGTCACCTCTTATACGGGCTGAAATATCCTCAGCCTGGAGCTGGTGGCGTCAGAGAGGAAGACCAGCCAGATGCTGGGACTACTGTGGCAGAGGTTGAGAACCCATAATCGCATCTGATCCAATGGGTTCTGGTGCTGTGCACTCCCGGCGCACCTGCAGCCCTCCCCAAGCTGCGGCTCTGAGGCGGAAGGCACCTGTTCCCACCACCCCGCCTCCCCAAGCCTGGCCTGGGAAGCTGCTGTCACCTCGTTCCCACAACCATAAGCCCAGCAACAACCAGAGCGCTCCTGTCACTTTGCCTCACTGCTGGGCTCAAATCTTGTCCCATCCTGAGTAAAATCCGGAGTCCTTGCCACACCCCAAGGACTCCCATCATCCTGCCTCCTCCGTGCTCCAGGCGGCTCCCGGATGCTCAAAAGGCCTCCCCACAGGGCTGTCACCCATGGCTCCTTCCCTAGCCTCTTGCAGTCTCTGCTTCAGGGACACCTTCTCTTGTCCAGAAGCCTTCCCTGGACACTCCAGTAAAGCGACCCCACTACCCACTCTCTACCATACATGCTGACACTCTTTTGTTTTACTTTGATGTATTTGCCTTCAAAGCACTGCTGAGTAAGACAACCTGACATACCATGTTTTACATATTTGTTCCTCTCTGTGCCGAACGGGAATCAAACTCTACTAAGAACAGGGTTTTACTTCCTTTGCCCGTGGCTCTATCTGCGGCATTCAGACCAGTGCCTGGCACGTACTGCCCACTCAATAAATGTCTGCTGTCATTGAATGCGGTTGTTCCCACTATCACGCAATGTATGTAACCTGGTGATGCAGATCAGAAGATATACTTTGCATATGCATGACATTGAGTCTGCAGGGTCTAACTTTATTAATTAATTATAGATTCTTTTGATGGATATTTGGCAATAATGGTAGTTTTTTTTAATCATCTAAGATAAAGACTAGTTATGTTGAGATTGAATTGTAACTTTGCATTAGTAATTCATTCCACAGAGATAAATGGATGGTTGTAATCAGGAGTGACTAAGATAAGATTTAATAAGCGTCTTGATCTTTCTCAAGAATCTAATTGCTCAGATTAGTCTGTCATCTCTGAAAGCTATAAGTAATACAAACAATTTATGTATCACTCACAGAAAGTTACAACATAGGGGATATAATAAGACTACTAAAAATCTGACTCCTTTCATAATCTTATTTGCTTACTGTAGGTGTATATGCATGGTGTTCTTTATAAAAGGTCATTGTAATTTCTGTAGTTATCATTATAAAATTGCAGTGACTAATTTGCAGAGTATACTTTATTTGTATTATTCCCATAAAGGGAATTTTTAGCAAAATTGCTATACCCTTTAGAAAGGTGAGAGAGATAGAGGGTGGGGAGGGAAAGAGAGAGAAAGAAAGGAAGATAGAAAGAAAAAAGGAAGGAAGGAAGGAAGGGAGGGAGAGACAGAGAGAAAGAAAGAGAGAAAAGAAAAGAAAGAAAGATAGATCCAGATCCAGGATTGCTCACTCATTCAGACTCTGCTGGAGAATGAATGTAGATACCTCTGCTGTTTCCTTATTCATTATCCCCAGGAGGGGTCTACACGGCACTTGCTGAATCTCCTGAGAATGTCTCTTGCACTGGTCACTGGGTCCCAGGTGATACATGGGATGGCTAAACAGGGCCAAATGATTGCACAGAGCTCCCTACCTCCAAACTGTGCTTATGCAGAGTAGGCATACAATGCATGCTGAAACATTAGTCATTCAATTACCTATCCATTCATTTACGAACACTAACTGGCCAGGAGTCAGACATTTGGAGTCAGGGAGCATTAAAAGCTACCCATTTTCCCACCTGACAAACCAACATTTCCCATGTCTCAGAGCCCTCCCACCCTCCTGCCCTGGGCTCATGCACCTGTTTTTGTAGCAGGAAACTGCCACGGACAGTCCCAGTACCCCCACTGCCCTCCCCAAAGGCAAAGATGCTGTGTCCAGCCCCCTCCTCATCACAGAGTGGTGATTTTCAAATCTAAAGAAAGAGCTTTTTCATTTAAACTATGCATACCCAACCCTAGAGGGAAATGCCCTTCTCTCCCCCACCCCAATTGAGAGTTGCTACCTTCCTGCATTTTAAGGATAACTCTATACTTTGTTCTTATGTATAGAATGCCCCAGTGTTCTAAAGCACTGATCCTCTTATGGAGGAGAAGGAGGAAGAGGAGGAGAGAGAAGGAGGGGAAGGAGAGCTGCCAGCATTGGTGCTTTTTCCTGGGAACTCACAGGAATGGCGACTCTAGAATCTTTCCCATAAGCTCTGCTCTCTTTCGTGAGCTCCAGAACCATGTTTCCACCTCCAGAATAGACATTTCACCTCACCTTGGATTCAAAGTATCCAAAACCTCACCTTCCCTGCAAAAAGAAAGGAAGCCATGCCTCTCACTTTCCTTTCTTTGGTAATAGATGTGCCAACTCTCGGCTTGGGAGCTGGGACACACACACTCCTTCTCTCCTTGCACACTGTTGACATTTAGTCCTGCGATAGCTCATTCCCATCCCCACGGCCAGACCTCATTCAGGACTACACCATTGTTCACACGTATTGTCACAGCCAGTCTCCAACCCATCCCCTCTCTTCCCCACTCCACCCTCTCCAGTGCTATTCCCCACCCCACCCACGTCTTCCTGATGGGTTGCTTCAATCTTGCTTTTCTGCTAATCAAGAATGTCAGTTATTGCCAGCTCCCTAAGTAACTTTTTTCACTCTTCAATATGATCCCAGTCTTACATCCTATATATCATCTCACATATAATCATTGTATCATATATCATTATATCATATCATCTCTCTCTCTCTCTCATACACACACACACACACACACACACACACACACACACACAAACACACTCTTATCCCCAAAGTCTCGGCCAAATACGATTATTCCCTGAACATTTTCCTGCCTCTCTACTCCATTTCTTTGGATTCCACCCAATGTCTGGAATTGAAGCCCTTCTTACTTTCCAAAGATGCTCTCAAATGGCCCCTGAATCACATTTGGACACAGGCCTACTCCATGCAGCATCTTTCCCCTCTGAATCACATATTACGTTTTTTTGGGTTTTGGGGTTTTTTACCTTAGTGGACTTTGTCTTCTTCATCTTTGTAACATAAGAATTTTAATACTTGATATTAAGTATTGTGTATTTGCCATAAAGGCAAAGACTAAGTCTTAGGCATCTTTATCTTTCCAGCTCCTAATATGCAATATCTGGCACGTAGTAGGTGTTCAATTTATATTTCGTAAATTAACTTGAAAATACTTCAGTGGGAGAACTATTTATGTTAAGGTTTAAAGTAACACACTCCCAAACTGCAGCTGACACCACACAAAAGTGGAAGGGCAGGGCCATGAAATATACGCTACTCGACTATGGCCATAACTTTAGTCCTTAGGCTGTTTCAGTAAATGCTTGAAATTAACTGAACTACTAAATCAGTTTCTTTAACTGGACTGAAACCAGCTGACCTGAAAGCTCATGGCAGGAGAGAATGTTCATTCAGCTGATTAGCTTGTGCTAAGATAGAACTCTCTGTTTGGTGTGATCACCCACTTGTAAATAAGCTCCTTCCAATCTCCATATAGTCATATATCTTTGTAAAGGTTGCAAAAATAAGATCAAGAATCATTGTCTCTTTTCTCTCCGCCTCCCCTTCTGTCACACTTTTCAGCAATTCCTGAAGTGTTGGATTCCCTGTGAGCATTGCTGGGGTCCGCTAAGGGAAAGTTGAGTTGGGTTTACATTTAGTTTGCATTTAGTGGAATATATTTAGGTAGTCAGTAGTCATTTGAAGTCATTAGATTATTGTTAGTTGTCCTGCTGTAAGAATGGCCTCTAGGAATATTCTTATCACCCACTCTGCCAGTTCTCCTAGTAATAAGACACAAAAACCAGGCCCAGAAGTCATACAGGACATACTTTTA
This sequence comes from Indri indri, assembly GCA_004363605.1. Classification (NCBI taxonomy): domain Eukaryota; kingdom Metazoa; phylum Chordata; class Mammalia; order Primates; family Indriidae; genus Indri; species Indri indri. The sequence goes on from RJWJ010000300.1 coordinate 67,267, forward strand.
TGAGATACACTTGAATGAGATGTACTGCCAGTATACCTGGCATTGGAGTATGTGAGTAATGGAAACTAAACAGGGTTCGAAATGTACAGAGCCAAAGGTAATCTGTGGGAAATGCTTCAAATCATCAGATAAGTAAAATTATAAATAGAAAATTCAATGCTGATAGATTCTAGTCACAATGGAAGCCCTCTTTTGTCAGGAATAGACTTGATAATGCAGTATATACAATTACAAATGAACCACATATTTTTGTTTATGTTTGATGAGATTGACAAAAAAATAAAATTTATTCAAACACCGCATTTATAAGGCACAAACCTGTAGCAATGTCATACACAAGCATGCCTGCATGTGAAGTTTTATATTTCATATACTGCAATTTATCAGAGTTGACACTTTAGTGTCATCTAGGCATCTGGTCTAGGTGAAATCTGGTGGTTCCAGACGAAAAGGCACGTGGCATTTGCCACCAACAGCAGGGAAAGAGCCTATAGTTAAAAATGTTCCAGTGACAAATGCTTAGACATATTTGGAATGCTTTTGATTATGCCTTAATAAATTTTATACAACTTTTATATTTCAGATAATCAATTCTATATAATTTTTCAGAATGATTGGTCATACCGAGAATCAAATATACCAAGAAATAAATGCCTTCAATTCAAAATAAGTATTGAAGATTAGTCATTGCTTACAAAAAGTTGAAATGTCTTGACACGTTAAAGCTTATGCAAAAAAAAAAACTTGATAAAAGTTTCTCCAAATTTAATAAAATTCCTGAAACCTTTCATGACATATTCAATTACAAATTATGAAGCTGGAAGAAACTTACCTAATCTATCAATAATAATATACAAATTTTGATAGGCATGATAGAGAAAAGCAACTCTCTATTCCTCCTATAAAAAGCAATACTGTATTATAAAATCATCATATAAAAGGCCAATCAGAATACGAGCCATAAATTGTAGGAAAAAGTGGTATAGAGCTACATTAAGCAATTAATAAAAGATATTGTGTTATTTTTATGGATTGCGTGATAGGGAAACTGAGGCCAAGAAGAGTTAAGCTATTTGTTCAAGGTCACCAACCAAAGCAAGCTCATGGCAGAGCTGCAAAAAGGTAATTGTTAATCTTCCTTAGAGGTAAGTTTTATTTTTCACCATTTTAGTCATTTCCACTTAAACTCTCTGAATATCGTCTATTTTTCCTATCTTAACTATAAGATGATGCAGAATCACCTGGAATGCATATGTACTGAATTCTAATAGTCCCATTTTTAAATATAAATATGATCATTAAGATTTATAGGGTAGCCATTTATGACTATGTAGGATAAATTATATCACATGATTATAATACTGTGGGAGTATGAATTTTTGTTGTTAATTACATTGTAGAGTGTTGGAACCAAGCTTTCTGTACATATTTAATATGTTATCCAACTACTTTTTGCAGCACTAAAGAACCCTAGTAAATTCATTCTAAGTATTCACATCCCAGGGCTATAACTAAATGCATATTTAAAATTAAATATAAGCTTGCTCATCCTGGGAGAAAAAAAAACTCTAATAAAATAGCACAGATGCATTTATAACAAATTTTTGAGGTAACTCAAAAGTAATTTAAAAACAGTCCAAAACAGTTCATTGTCATTTAATAAAATTCAACTTCATCTATCTTGATGATCAAATTTTATTTTTTCATGAACTCATGGCATATAAAATTGAGGATTGATGAAAGCTAATTTGGGGTAAGATACAATATTACAGCAAAAAATGTAGGAAAGCATAAAATATTCTTGTTAGTAAAATGCTAATATAAGAGCTTAAACTTCTATAATGAATAGCATCTCAATATTAAGTAATTTTAATGACTTTCAAGCACATGACAGAAGATAATGCACTATAAAAAAAAATATTCAAAACTACTCTGGTATTTCATCCCGAAACAGCTTCATGACCCAGCACAAAATAAACTTCCTTAAGAGTTCATAAACAAGAAGTTCATGAGCATCCTTCGCAGGATGACTCACTCAATATATTTTCCATGTGGCCAATAGGTTCAATAAATGGCTAAATAAAAAAATGCTTATATAATTCAGTGAGGCACAGTTTCTTGGGAACCACTATGTTCAATTAACTTAAAACCCTATTTCTGATAGTACCCAAATATTTAGACATACAATAGGGGTTTAATGACTATATTTTATGCTTGTATTTCTAGAAATCTAATATGAATTACCCCATTTTTCCAGGCCACTAATATAACACCACTTTAAAAGATTTTATATGGCCACTTACGTGTTCCAAGGTATTGTACATAACTAAATGAGCTAAAAAACAGAGCTGACCCATTCCATAGCAAAATGGTCAAGGAAAAGCTCTCTTTATCTCCATTAGAGTAATAATGTACTTAAATTTTACATTTAAGATATTAAAATTTGGCCCACTTCTCCCATTAATTAAATTCTAAAGAAGCAAGAACAAAATGCTATAAAATTTGTAAGTTGGTTTTATAAATGAGAAGTAAAAATACAATTTATGATGACTCCAATATAAAAACTAAAATGTCTCAGCCAAATAATTACATATTAACCTAATTTTTCTAATTTCAATGAATATGTAATAGGCATCCTTTCTAACAACCAATTTAGTTTAAGTGTTTATAAATTATAAACACTTTAATATCCTCAATATAATACTATTTTTTAATTTTATTGTGGTAAAAATGCTTAATATGAGGTCTCCCTCTTAATAAGTTTTTAAGTGTGTACCCATATTGTTAACTGTAGGCACAATCTTGTACAACAGATCTCTAGAACTCAATTATCTTGCATGACAAACTTTATACCCATTGAATAGCAACCCCCCATCATCCCCTCCCCTTCAAAACTGGTATAATATCCCCAAAGCCCTTTTTTACATCTATAGGGCCTAGAAGTTAAGTAATTAGTCCAAGGATGCAATTCTGGTACCTGGCAGAAGCACTATTAATATTTAAGGATCCTAATTCTGTTCTCCCAACCACTTTATTGTCACTCTACCTGCTTGTAGAGGTGGGAAATGTGAAATACCGTACTTGAATTCAGGAATGAAGGAGTTAGATTAAAACATATTTCAGTATCTGTCTTCTCTATTTCTTGCATCATTGAACAATAAGGATAGTAGTTAATATTAGAGAGAGAAGTTGTGGATCTAAGAAGAGAGAAAAACCAGAAGAAAGAATAGCACCAAAAGCTTTGGGGGAAAGTGGTTGAAGAAAGAAATTAAAACAAATGAGGAAGGCCTTTCACTCTGGACTTCAGATACACGTGACTTTGTATGTCTGCCACCAGCTGGTTCTCTCTCCCCTCTCCCCTCTCTCTCTCTCCCTCTCTACCTCTCTCTCCTCTCTCTCTCTCTCTCTATTTATCTCTCAATAAACCAGTGAATCACTGAACCAAGTAATTATTGACTATCTAGTATAAACTAAGTACTACATTTGCCTAAAGGATATGTTTATACTTCTTGTCTAACACTTCAATTACTTAAAGAAATTAAAGTTATATGTATTTAGGAATTTATCAAAGGCTATAAAAATTAAGAATCAGTGCCAAATGGTAGGCACTCTATAAGTATTTGTTGATGTAACTATATCAATACTGCCACTGTTTAACATCATATTTATTACAAATTTGTTTCACACTTGCTTAAAAACACATGTTGGCTTTTTACAAGAAAATACAACATCTCTATTGCTATGCAATTATATATGAAAACTTTTAAACCATAAAGTTTAATTTTGGGGTCGCTAACATAATATTAATACTATTATCATACTGATAAAATATAGAAAAGAGTAACAACTTTTTGGGACAACTGCTTCCAGCCATAAAAGAGTCAGACCTTGTATTTTGTTAACATGAATGTTGATGATATGAAGGTCTTTGAAAAGGTTGTACAGTTATCTCTTGTGAGATTATCAGAAAGAAGTTATGCACACCTAATTGATGCAATAGCTTGATACTGATAAACTTCAGATTTCTGATAAATACTGAACAAAAGCATTCTTTTTTATTTTAACCATTATGCTTATCAGAAGAACTAATGGTAAAAGTAAAGAACACAAACTAGATGTTTAAGTTGAGCCTGTATAAAGAGACATTTAACACATGGTAGAGATTTGGATTTTTATTACTGTAATAGATACTGGATTTTGTCTGTAGGATGTAACTTCCCTTGAATTTCTTAAAACACATATTCTTGTAATCTATATCTTATATACATTCTTCAGAGAATAGAAAAAATGGGACCATTTCACAACTCATTATATGAAAACCCCTTAATCTTGCTACCAAAACCTGACCATTACATGACATTACAAGAACATTACAAGACAGAAAAATTATAGTTCTATCTCACTCATGAATAATTTTAAATCCTAAACAAAGTATTTGCAAATTGAATCTAGCAGTTCAAAGAGCTGATTCATCAAGACCAAATTGGATTTATTTTCAGAATTAATAGATTGAATCAACATTTGAAAATCAATTCACTAACAGAACAAAATAAAAACTAATACAGATCTCAATACATGCAAAAATGTGATAAAATACTGATTCATGATTTTAAAATAGTAATAATATCACCTCTTAGAAAACTAAGTGAGACATTGAATATATAAATGGGCAATGGCCAGATCAAAACCAGAACTTTGACCCACAACCTGCAGCAACTTGCCCAAGAAATCAATCCTTTGTCTATAATAAACAGCCCAGAAAGCTAGCAGCAAGACTACTATACAAGAAATTTTAAGACATTATTGAGAGAAATTTAAAAAATCAAAATAAATATTCTTGAACAATTAAACTTAATATAGTAAAAATGAGAATTCTCCCCAAATTACCTACAGACTCAATGCAATTAAAAATCTCAATAGATGTTTCTGTGGACATCGACAGGCTGATTCTAAATTTTATAGAGTAAAAAATGAAACTAAGATTAAGGAAGACACACTTGAAAAAGGACATCAAGGTGGGTCTACCATATATAAAGATTTGATATAAAGCTATAGTAATTAAGATATTATGGTATTGCTACCTGTTCAGGCAAATGAACAAATAGAACAGAATACAGATTTCAGAAACACACTCATTCATACAGAGACTAAGCTGGTGCTGCAGAGCAGAGGGGAGAAAGTTCTTTCAATAAATAGCCCTTAGGGCCAGGCGTGGTAGCTCACACCTGTAATCCTATCTATCACTCTGGGAGGCGGAGGCCGGAGGATCACTTGAGCTCAGGAGTTTGAGACCAGCCTGAACAAGAGCGAGATCCATCTCTACTAAAAACAGAAAAATCAGCCACGCGTTGTGGCATGCGCCTGTAGTCCCAGCTACCTGGGAGGCTGAGGCAAGAGGATACTTTGAGCCCAGGAGTTTGAGGTTGCTGTGAGCTATCATGACACCACTGCATTCTACCCAGGGCGACAGAGTGAGGCTCTGTCTCAAAATAAATAAATAAATAAATAGCCCTTAGTCAAATATATAACCACATAGGAAAACAAAACAAAACTTCATCTCTATCTCACACCATTTATAAAAATCACTGTAAGTAGGTTTTAAATCTAAATGTGAAATGCAAAACAAAGCTTCTAGAACGTAACAAAGATTAGTATCTTCCTAATCTTGCTATAGGGAAGAATTAAACAAGACACAAAATAAAAAATTTTTAAATTAGACCCCATTAAAATTAATTAAAATCTTCTGTTTATGAAGAAAAAAAAAAGGCACTGCCATAAAAATGAAAAGACAAGCCATGGAGTGGGGAGAAATATACACAACACACCCAACTGACAATAGAATAGAATCCAAAATATACTAAGAACTCTTAAAAATCAAGAGGAAGAAGACAGACAACCCAACAGAAAAAAATGGGCAAGAGAATCAATGAACAGGCACTTCATGACTGAGAATATCCAAAAGGCCATAAAAACATTAAAAGGTAGTCAACCTCATTAGTAATCAGTGAAACAAATACAAAAACCACAAAAAGATACTCACTCTAAACCCATGAGAATGGCTATAATGAAAAAGAAAAAGACAATGAAAAGACATTGACAAGCACGTAAACATTGGAAACTCATACGCTGGGTGGTAAATTTGTGCAACCCCTCTGAACACACACCCACTCACAGAAATATAGAGGTGCATAAGAGACAAGCACAAGAACCTTCATGACAGCACTGGGCTTAATAATCCCAAATTAGAAACAACCCAAATCATCGACAGGAGAATAAAGAGATAAATTGCACACAGCAATGAAATCTAATTAACTGCAGCTACATACAACATGATGAATCTTTCGAATATATTTTTCAGAGAAAGAAGGTGGATTCAGGAATGCGTATGTATGATTCGATTTATATAAAATTCAAAAATAGGGGAAGAAGTCAGGACAGTAGCCACCTCTGAGAAGGAAGAAGGTGCTGATGGAGAACAGGCAGAAGATGTGGGTAAGGGGGCTAAGATGCTGGCCGTGTCTAGTTCTTAATGGCTGGGGTAATTCTGTACGCATGTTCTCTATAATAATTTATTAAGCTGTATGTTTTGTATTGTGCATTTTTGGTATGAGTATTCTATGTCAATTAAAGGAGCTTTGAAAAAGGACACCCACTTCATGCCCTTTGTTCTTCATTTTCCACCCCCCTACACCCCAAAATGCTTAAGAGAGAGCTGGCACCTCCGTTACCATGCTGGACCAGGAGCACAAGCTCTCAGCATCACACCCGTGAGGTAGAAAGAGCCAAGGTCCCTAAGTCCAACATCCTTTCCCCAGACTGCCTGAATCCAGGTTTTTATGTGAGAAAGAAATAAACCTTTACCTGGTATAAGACACTGAAGTTTTGGTCAGTGGAATACAAATGCTGTCCTACCTGATACAAAGACCCAGGCCCCAAATCTCAAGTTCACACCCTTCCACTCCAAAACCCTTCCCATGACCTCTCACTGAGTCTTACACAATTATGGGTGAACCGTTCTGGAAATTTCATGTCAAAGAAAAAGCAATCAAATCCATTTGTGTAAAAATGAATATTGGGGCACTGCCAAAAAACTTTAATTAGAAACTTTCTGCTTTGTTACACCTTAAAAATCAAACAGTGTTTTATGATATTGATTTTTCTCTTTTTCAGCTATGGCAGCTGTTGCTTTGTAAAATTAGAATGCAACCTTTTCCTTCTTCCCACGTGATTTACTCACTCTACTGTGTTAATACTTAGCGAATGATTTTTCCTGAATATGCAGATATTTCTAAGCACTTTGCTTTGTTTTTCCCATGACAATTTCAGGGTATACTTAATGTCATCGGGAATATTTTACATGGAAATGAAGAGAGGGAACAGAAGGAAATGTCATGGAAAGCTGTGATTCACTAGCTTAAAAAGCCATTTCCTTGGCAAGGGGTCACTCAAAATGTTTCACAGAGAGATATTTATGGTCACATAATCAAACAAAATAAAGCAGAAATTCAGTGCAAGAGCTGTCCACTGGGGTAAGCAGCCCAGAGATGAGCCCTTAACTGGAGATATTAGAGCTCAGGCAGGCCTGGTAGAGAAATTTACAAGTCATTTTCTAGCATCGAGTTTTCTAATTTTCAGCTAACTTTTGAGTTTGTTGGTTGCAACTCCAGGTTGTCAGAATCTAATCCAAATATTTTTCACATCCTCCTTTAATATCTGAGTTTGTCAGGGCAGGGTTCTCTGTCCTTCGCCCACTTTGGCCCTACCTACCTTCACTCCCATTAGGAAGGAGATCCCTTAGTGTAACTGTCTCAGAGGTGCAATGAGAAGTTGCCATATGCTGAATGTTTGCGTCCCCCCAAAATTCACCTGTTAAAGCTCCAACTCCCAGTGTGGTGGTATTTGAAGGTGAGGCCTTTGAGAGGTAAATGTGTTTAATGAGGTCTGAAAGTGGAGCCCCCATTATGGTATTAGTGTCCTTATAAGAAAAAGAAGAGAACCTAGAGCTCGTTCTCTCTCTCCAGCACATGAGGACACAGCAAGAAGGTGGCCATCTACAAGCCAGGAAGAAAGCTCTCCCCAAGAACCAAATCTGCTGGCGCTTTGATCTTGTAATTCAGCCTCCAGATCTGTGAGAAATAAATTTTTGCTATTTAACCCACCCAGTCCTTGGTGTTTTGTTAATAGCAGACTAAGACACAGAAGATTAATATCGGCTTGAGAGGGGATGAAGATCTGAAGATGTAAAGATTCAAGGAAAACAGGACTTGCCCACAAGGGGCAAGATGAAGCCAGGACCCTAAAGAGGACATAGGAGCTAGAAAGTATGGGAAGAAGGGAACAAAAAGTAATAGGGAAGGGATGGAAGCATGTCTGAGACAGGTGCTACAGGAATGAGGAGATGGCCCAATGTGTTCTCCACCGTCTCTGACCTCTGTGGTGTGTTCACACTCCACTCCAGGTGAAGCTGGGTTCTTTCTCATGATGGCTACACTTTTCATGACTTCATAAATTTTCTGAATTTATTTTCTGAAAATAAAAGGTGGGCTAATGCCTCTAGTGTGTTTCATATAGTATCTGACACATGGTACTTCCCAGTAAATGGAAGCATCTGATAGTCCCGAAACAGGATTCTACGACAACTTTTTCTGGCTAAGTTTGGATTCAAATTTTGGGAGGGTAGACAACAACTTTACACACTGCCCCTAATATATGTTTGCATCTGTTGATATACAAGGTCTGTCCAGAAAGTATCCAGCCATTGTTGATATAGCAAGAACAGTTTGCATGACATCGATGTAAGCTGGCAGCCAAGAAGACTGGACTGGAATGCACATGCGTGAACAATGACGCCCTCACTGTACTAGTCAGCGGGGCGCTAGATGCTGCTGAGTGAGCATGTGCACTGTGTGGCCATTGCATTCAAATTGACTGAGCGAGTAGAGCAACAAATCTGCATCAAATTTTGCGTTAAGCTTGAACATTTCTCTGCAGAAACTATTTGGATGATTCAGAAGGCTTTCAGGGACGATGCAATGAGTGCAGCGCAAATAAAAATACAGCTTTACAAACACTTCGAAGATTGTCGAGAATCTGTTAAAAATCACATTCTGGAAGGCCAGCAACAAGTAGAACACCTGAGAATGTTGAACGAGTAGGGTCAGGTTAAGAGATACTGGGAGAACTGTGAGGTCCCAAGGTGCCTACTTTGAAGGAGACTGAGACAACATTGTCGTATGTACAGTGTTTCTTGTATCTTGTATCTTCGTCAGTAAATGTCTCTATTTTTCATATTACATCGCTGGACACTTCCCAGACAGACCTTGTATATGGCAGCTTTTTTATATATCCAGGTGAGAAGAATCCTGCATAGGTTTCTCATGTTTTTCCATCCAACAAATCCAATAATTTTTAGAGTTGAAGTATGAAGAAAAAGAGCAATAAATTTATCAGATTAGCCCTAATTGGTCAATGTTGAAAAAAATGGCACATGGAACATACAGAGTTTGAGCAGTAATGTCCTAAACAAATTAAGCTGGAAAGCAAAGGGCAGAAACGAAATTTCATTTAATAATTTAGTTTGGCACGAGGCTTACACAATCGACACATTCCTGCAGATAAACAGTGCAAAAGCAGATCTATCCATCTGCATGTGAGTTCTCCCTCTACTGCATTTCTGGAAGGAGTGTGTGCTTTTTCCCATCTGAAAATCATGTTTTAGGAGTCTCACAAATCATAGAACTCCTTTGAGCAAGTATCTGACTACTTCCTAATGTCCGGAACGTTACGCATGGCCAAATGAATAGATTGAAAGGAACCTTAACTCTGTCCCCAACTTTAACTTTCTGTGGGAACACTGATTGGTTTTTCCCAATATTCTTATGACTCTTAAGGAAATGTCTCTGCTGAAAAATCTTTTCAAGGAGAGTTCTAAGAAAGAAACTCCTTCTCTTTCCCTGACTCCTCACAATCATTCATCACATCAGGGGCTGAAGTAAAGGATGTTTCAAGCCACCTAGAAGGCTCTACCAAGTGTGAGGTGACTCTTCTCACCTCAGCAACTCCCTACCTCATTCCCTGCACATTCCAGAGAGAAAAGATTGCCCTTCTCAATGGAGAATATACCCGTAACACACAATCACAGTAGAAAAGACATGACTTCAATCTCTGTCAAAAAACAATGAATGTGTTAGTCTCCTCTGAGGGGAAAGTCGATAAAATTCTAGGAAAAGGCCATGGAACCCATAGCCACCTGTCAGGCCAAATGCCCCAGAGAGATGAGGCTGCTGTACAGAACCACCAGCTGCTACTGGTTTTCAATTGGATAACCTCTTGGAGGACTGAATTGTTTGAGAAGCTGTAAGGTTTAGTAGTTAGGTTCCCAGGGCTCAAATCCAAAGTCTGTCACTCTTTTTCTTGGGCCATTTATTAACCTTTCTATGACCTGGTTTCTCCTTCTGAAAAAGGACCAACACCCGAGGTTACGAGTAAATACTGGAAAGCATCTCTGAGTCCCCAGGATGTGAAAAGTGCTATTATGACCAGTTCTCATTCTGTTCTGCTTCCTTACAACACCTTCCTCCTGATGCCAGTTCTCTGCCTCCACCATCAGAGCTCTAGACTCCCAGGTGCATGAACACAAGCTTCTGAGCCAGTGGCCACTCTCCCAACTCCAGTTCTGTAGTCAGGGTAACTCTTAAATTTGCTCTGGAGACACCAGGGGTGTATTCTGACTTCGACTCCAACTCAGCCAAATCCTGCTGTTCCATTACCAGAATCGATGCTTAATCCAATCTTCTCTTCTCCCAAGGCTTTGCTTGAACATTTCTTTCTTTCCTCTACTGTATAAAACCTAAAGCTCTTTCAGGTATTGCTATGGCTTGAATTTATGCATCACTCCAAAATTCATGTTAGAACTTAGACCTCACAGTGATGATATTGAGAAGTGATTAAGTCAGGAGGGCTCCTCCTTCATGAGTGGGATCAATGCCCTCATAAAAGAGGACTCAGAGAGCCACCTGGCCTTGCTGTCTCTCCTGCCATGAGTGGACACAGCATTTGTCCCCTTTTGTCCCCTTCTGCCATGTGAGAACGCAGCCAGAAGGCCCTCATCAGACACCAAATGTGCTGGCACCTTGATCTTGGACTTGCCAGCCTCCAGAACTGTGAGAAATAAATTCCATTGTTTATAAATTACCCAGTCTATGGTACTTTGTTACAGCAGCCCGAATGGACTGTGACAGGTACATATTTTCATCTTTGAGGGTTCAAATGTCAGTCCACTTAGGCATCAGAAGAGGGCCCAGTGCAAAATGGAAAGGCAGGATCTCTTCAGAAAGCAGGGAAAATATTTTTTTTTATTTCCTATTTAATGTCACTCTCCTGGAGTGAGCACAGACCCTCACAGGTACCCAGGTGCACCTGGAGTGCCACCCCACCTTACCACAACCTCCCAGATCCTGGCCTGAGGGTGGCAGCAGGTGCCAGGTGGGCAGCAGGGCGGGCAGCTGAGGACCCGCCCTGAGGGAGGCAGGACAGTGTGCCCGAGGCATGCTCCATTGCACTATCAGAGGTCACCAACAAAACGTAAAGTCAAGGAACAAATGAAGAATTCCAAGAGGGTGACCACAGAGCATTAAACCAAAGGGCACAGATCATATACCCCAGAAGCCGGACCTGATGGGACACTTGATTTAGTTAATCTCTTTAGAAAGGGATCCCTAGTTTCATAGGTACCATAACTCCATTATTTGAGGCTTGTAGTTATTAGACAGTCACCTCCCCTGGCTACTCCCAAACTGCCACCTGCCTGAGAAAGGATGGGTGCCGAGACACAGGAAAGGTCTTCACACCTCAAACACAGAGTGTCTTGTCTTGACTGGCCCCTATTCCAAGAAAATGGACTTTTGTCATTGATTGAGAAAACAAAAAGGCTGATCCCCATGGTCAAAATGCCAACACGGCATGCCCCAGGTAGAAAACAGAGTTATAACCACATGCAGCCATACAGATTTCCAGAGAAATTAATGCACAAGGACTCATCAGTTAAAGACCATACAGTCCTCAGATTTTTCATCTGCAAAGTGAAGATAATAAGAAAATCCACTTTATAGGGTGGCTGTGAGGATTAAATAATGTAAAGCTGAGCACAGAGTCTTACATAAAGTAAGCACCCAATGAACAATAGCTAGTGCAGTTGTTGTTATTGTGTGAAAAGATAATATTTGCTTATGAGGACATGGAGGAAGAACCTGAAATCTCACACAGACTAGATCAGAACACAACGCACAGAAGGGGTCCCGACAGGAAGCTGTTCCATCTGGCACCTGGGTGGGTCAGCACAGGAGGGAATTCCTGTGGATTTGGTAAGTGTGACAACAGTTCTGTGGTTATCAACATCCTTATGTGGGGGGAATCATTCTGAACATGTTTAAGAATGAAGTATCATGATATCTAGAATTTACTGTCTAGCAAAAATTACAGAGATAAAGCAAATATTGCAAAATGTGAACAACCAGAGACTCCAGGTGGTGCATGTATGAGTATTCATTGTATTGTTCATTATACATTTCTGTGTATAATGAAAATGCTCCTAATTGGAGAACATTGTCAGCACACACCACATGCCTTTATAATTTGCTAAATGTCACCAGGCACAGGAGACAGTAGACGATGTTCATCATAGAGTACAAGTTCATCCATCCTAAGAACCAGGGTTAAAAATCCCCTGCAGGGCATTTTTTACACACTGCTACCTGGACCAGAGGGTCCTACTGATCCAGGGCTCACACTGGATGACTCTGTAGGCATCTGCCCTCAGCCCTGAGAGCCTCCCGCCCAACTGTGCTGCGTGCCTGTACCTGAGAGAGAGGCTCATGGAAAGACCTTGGAATGTGGAATTGAACAGAGCTAGATTCCTCTCCAGCATCCCCACTTTCTAAGTAAATCTGAGCAACTTCTTAATTGTTATGAGTCTCAGCACTCTCATCCACACATTTGGAAATGGATTTGCAGATTTTGGCAGAGATGTTTTTAGGTAGTTCAGTTCTGACTTTGATTACTGCCTTGCGTGAGTAACTCTTAATTCTACATATTTTGCTCTGATTCATCACTAAATATGTATATTCCAATGTCTGCAGAACACTTGAATGTCATTCTGACATGTGAAACAATGTATATCTAAATCCCTCAAATGAGAACATCTTTCAAATTTTACATTACGGAACATGGCCACATACTTAATAGACCTCATTCACCCCTTCCAAGTTCCCTAAATTTAAAACTTGAGGATTCCAATCCCCTGCTTCCTCTGTCATCAGTCAGCCACAAGACCTTTTGGCTCTTCTCCCAGAGGTGCTTGTGAATTCCCACTCAGGGCCCTGGCTTATCGTGTTTGCCCCCTAAAATGTGTGTATCCCCTCCTTCCTTCCAACGTCAAATGATCCCACAACACTGAACGCTACAGCATTGCAGGCAATGCAACATCAGCAGGCAACAAGAAGTAGTGAGAACAAAGATTGGGGCATGACAATCAAGCGTTAAAATTCTGGCTTTTCCTCTAAGTAGCTAAATTACATCACCTTGCTGAGACTCAGTTATATTACCTGTTAACTGGGCAGAATCCTATCTGTGTGTCTGCAGGGGACTAAGAAAACCCGTTTTTAGTCCTCTGGTGAAAGTTCCTGGTGAAAAATAAATCCTGTATACATGAGAAGAGAGAGAGAAGGGTAAGAGCAGAGTGTAGCCACCAGGGCACAGAGCCCAGCCTCCCCTGCTCCTGTCCAGCACAGGCAAGCCCTTGCAAGTGTGCGCCTCATTACAGACTGCCGCTCCAACAGCCTAACCTCTGGATAGAGATATTGGAGTAGCTCACAGACTTGAACTGCACTCTGGCCAAAAATGCTATATAAAGATTAAGTATGTGACAAAAATTTGTAGCAACATCAGCTAATTGCAAAGTTGAGGAAGAGAAAGTAATTAAAGTTAGAGATGCGCCAGCAAGTAATTCACTTAATTGTAAGCACAGAACATTCTCTAATCTGTAATCCTCTCTTCCCCAGAGAGGGGAAGAAAGAAGGTATGCAGAACGCTTGAATACCTGTGCCAGGTTCCAGGTGTGATTTCCTGGGGTTGATACAGGCTGCCCATTTCACCTGCCACAAAGTAGATCAAAGCAATATTGTTTTGTGTATTTTCTCCGTGCTTTTGTTTTTAATTGTTTCCCCCCTAAAGAGAGTCTTTCCTCCACTGAACTTGGTTTAAAAAGAAAATGGGTAATGGATATTTCATAGACAGGTAATCAATAGTCACGTCTTATGACCCAAGGTAACAAATACATGGCAGAGACACTACCGTCCAAAATTCACAATCCTTCCAGAAAACCGCCAGCATGTACCTTCAGAAGTACATTTGACAAGGAGAAAGAAGCAGCTGGAGAAAGAAAACTCCTATTATAGATGGTCTCTATGTGTCTGTGGGTCTATTTTTCTGTTGCTTTGTGTTTTATTGTTTTTTATCCTGTATGTTTCTAGTGGTGTCAAATCAAACAAAATAAGTGTCATTTCAGCAAAATAGCATCTAACGCACACCTCACTCCTCCCTCCTGGCTGGGCTGGAGGCCTCGCCAGCTGCCCTGCACTCCTCTCGCGCCTCATGTGGAGAGTCCAGGAACGCTCACGTGAAGATACCGCCTAATGGGTCTGGCTCCCCTGGTGGGAGAACTACTGTGGTGGTCACTGTCCAGAAACCAGCCTCAAATCCAACTGAACTATGTGCTATGGGCCGGACTGTACCCCCGCTAAAAAAAGCCCTAAGCCCCAGTACCTCAGAATGTACCTTTATATGGAAATACAGCTGTCGCAGATATAATCAGTTAAGTTGAGGTCATCCTAGAGTAGGGTGGGTCCCTTAATCCGATATGCCTGGTGTCTTTACAGGAAGACAGCTATGAAGAGACAGAGACACACATAGTGACTACACCATGTGACAACGAAAGCAGAGATCAGGGTGATGCTTCCACAGGCCAGGGAACACCAAAGACTGACAGCAAAGCGCCCAGAGCTAGGAGAAGCATGGAACAGATTCTCCCTCACAGCTCTCAGAAGGAACCAACCCTGCCAACACCTTGATTTTGGACTTCCAGCCTCCAGAGCTGTGAGACAGCAAATTTCTGTCGCTTAAGTCACCCAGTTTGTGGTACTTTGTTGTGGCAGCCCTAGAAAACTACTACACCACACTTATTACCTTAGTGTGACACAGGGGGGCTTCCACATTGCAGTGTGTTAAGAACATGCAGGTGCTCCAGCCATGCCAAGGCTGCCCTGGAGTGTTGGAAAGGACACTGGCCCCTGAGTGTGATGCCAGCTGTGTGACCTTGAGCTCAGTACCCTCCTCCATAAAATAGAGTTGGTATTAGCTGCTGAGTTGACATCATGTGATTATCAAGAGAGCCAAATGAAACAGAGGAAGGTGCTTTGGAAGTCAACAAGCTAAGAAAATACAGTGTATGGTGTTGTTAGTATCATATTATATGTCTATAGTGCTAACTGGCCCTGTTGTGATGTCAGCAGGCAATGATTTGCCAAAGAAAAACTGCTGTATTTTTTATTTTATGCGTTAATTCATTTATTTATTTATTGAACAAATATTCATTTAGGTCCTACAGTGAGCTTTTTAGGCACTGGGATTATTGAAAAGTCATTGCCCCTACTCTTTAGAGGTCTTATATTTGAAGTGGACAAACATCTTCAGCCATATCTCTGAAGATGAATCCCAACTACTAAGGTCAATAAGACACAGGACACCAGGCCAGGCTGAAAGCAAAGGGAACACAGGTAAATCTCCGGAACACACTGACAGTGACTGGGTTGATTGGGTGGATGTGAGAAGCTCACAGGTGTCACTGATAGTCTTGATTGTGAAAAAAGAGAATCCAGACAATTTGAATAACTATAAATGTGATTGTCTTGTGTTAAACCTCTCTGTTACCTGCGAAATCTCAGCCTCTCAGAAATAGGTAAGGCGGAGACAAAAATTCTAAGCAGTTAGAATAACCACCTGCTGTCTCTAAGTCTCAAGAGACAGGAGGAGGTTATTTGTCTGAAGTTTGCACACTGGAAACAAGACCTTCATTGTAAAGTTGTGAGAGAGATTTTCTTTGTCCGCAGCCTTTGGTGAAGCACCCAAAGTTAGAGAAACAAATGTCAGACACACACAAATACCTCCAATGAAAAGTCAAGTACACTAATGATTCTGCCAAATTCCACAAGTGCACATCTCCTAAATGTCAACTAATATAAAATAGAAACTATGTGAGGAATTTTTAAAGGACAGTTGCATGGCTATGAGTAATTGGCATGGGGTATTTGACCAAGGGAGATTAGCGGACTTCAGTGAGGAAGGGGCTGGAACTGAGACAGGAAGGATGAGTAAGAGTTAAGTAGAAAATAGGATGAGGGCTCCAGATAACGGGGATGGAGTGTGGAAAGGACTATGGAGAGGGCGGGGACTGGGAGAAGCCAATGTGGCTACAGAAGCAAGAAAGAGTGACAGAGCATGTCAGGGGAGAAAAATGATAAAATATGATACTCAGACATAAAATGTAACCAAAATGTTTGTACCCTCATAATATCCTGAAATAAAAAAATATGTATATATTGGAATAAAACATAAATCTCAAAAACAAAAAAATATGATTCTCTGCCAGATTTCCTCCACAATGCTTTGTGGCTAGAACAGTGTCATGGCTGATAAGATATGAGGGCTGTATGTTCTCTTCTGTCTTCGCAGGGTGGCATCCCACATCATAGTTAAAATTACAACACTCTTCCTAAGAAATGTACTTCTTTTTTTTTTTTTTTTTTTTTTTTTTTTTTTTTTTTAATCTTTTTTTTTTTTTTTTGAGACAGAGTCTTACTCTCTTGCCTGGGGTGAGCGCCGTAGCGTCAGCCTAGCTCACAGCAACCTCAAACTCCTGGGCTCCAGCAATCCTACTGACTCAGCCTCCGGAGTAGCTGGGACTACAGGCATGTGCCACCATGCCCAGCTAATTTTTTTTTCTGTATATATTTTTAGCTGTCCAATTAATTTCTTTCTATTTTTGGTAGAGATGGGGTCTCGCTCTTGCTCAGGCTGGTCTTGAATTCCTGACCTTGAGCGATCCGCCCGCCTCGGCCTCCCAGAGTGCTAGGATTACAGGCGTGAGCCACCGCGCCCGGCCTAGAAATGTACTTCTTTAGGCAACATTTCTTTCCAACTAAAATTTACAAAATGTGACAAAATGTCTAATGACTGCCCTGGTTCCCTGCAGTCTGAATGTCTACATCACAGCTTCCAACTATGCTGGGAAGTGTATATCAGGTTTCATAAAACTGTTGAATGGGTACGTACATGAGAAGCTGTAAATTATGTACACGTGTACACACACACATTCAACCATATTTGAAGATAAATTTTGGAGTATTCAATGTCCAAGAAAACAATTATTTTCCAAACAATATTTAGACAAATGTGTTTTCAGTCTTTCAATACCTTACAAAATAATGACCCAAGAGCTAATTTTTTTCAAATTTAAAAATATCCTAGGTGTTTCTATGTCCCATCAACAATAACAGTGGAGGAAAAATATAAATAAAATAACAAGGATATTACCTCTTTTTAAATAACAGATATTTTTTTTCAAATGGTAATGACATCTTAACTTTAGCAGAACTCTACAGACACTCCTGATATGAGTCCGATGTTCTTAACATTGTGGCACGGTTGTCAAACCCAACCCAGTCAGAGCAGACCTATCCCCTGACTTCTCTTGAAGATGACAAAATGAAGAGGAAACTAGAGAACATTAAATCCCTCTGGAGATAAGAGGTCAGGAACAAGCAGCAAGACAAAAAGGATCAATCCTTAGCAAGCTGGATCTTCACTGGAAACTTGCTGAGTTTCCACTTGCAAGTAATTTCTGTGCACATAGACCCACAACCAGTCTGGGTGATTTTCAGGTCCCACACCCGAAGAAATCGCTCATCTATTACCAGAATCTTTCTTTGAGTAATCTGTAAAACATGCAAATGAAATTCATCATTTTGTGCCTATGCAGAATGTTCCAACTTGCTGGGCACATCTATATGTTAATAATAAAAGAATTATAATTGTTTGATAATGATAGTCCCTACACAACTCTTGGCCTGAATATCATGGGCATATCGGAAAAAGCAAGTGCATTGTAGTACTGTTCCCTCTTCATGTCACCTTTAACATAAACACTTCGGTTTCAATTGGAATCTTAGGTGAGTATGCCGCCTTTTTTTTTTTAACTGTGCAAATTAAAAATAGGATTCAGCTAGATAAAGTAATAATGACCTGGATCAGATAGCTCAGCATAACAATTAAGGCCCATAGATTTAGACTGAATATGTGGAAGACCCACATTTCAATGAAAATGTGAATTAACACAGGATCGTTTAATTGAAGATGGAAAACATTAGAAGCAGTTAAAGAATATTGACTTTCACAGGTAATGGCAATGTGAAAACCAGAAACAGAAATTGAGGAGAAGCGGGCAAGGCTCAGGTGTCGGATTCATTCTAGCAGAATATTGTGATGAAGAGCAATTCCCTTGCATAATTTAGTGCTTTTTGTCAGTTAAAAATGATAACATTCTGTATTCTTGGCTGCAACTTAGTCCCTAAGCAGTGATAAATAGAGTACAGTCATGAGCACTCTCCAAACAGTTCTATTTCATTCCACCTATTCAGGACTGAAGACAATGGTTGATGGGAACCTATGATGAAAAACACAAACGATAGGATCTGAGAGCATTAAGGTTTTTGTGGACCTCTAAGCCTGTCAGATTCAACCCCCTGAATTTCCAGATGAATTAAGTAGGACCCAGAGGAGGGAATGAGAGAACCAAGAATACAGACTCTAACCTACTGAATTTCCAGCTCATAGTGGTTCAGCTTCACTCTTCCAGCTCTGGAGAAAGGAAGAGCAACAGCAAGGAAAATATATCATGTAATGAAAATCACCAATAGTTACTCGTTTTCTTGCCTTCCCTCTGGCTTCACCATGATCACTCCACAGAGCAGCCAGAGAGCATGTTTAAATATGTCAGGTCCCTTCCGAGCCCTGCTTGGAAGCCTTGGCTGGTTCCACTAGCATTACACCAACGGGTCTTAATTTGGGGCCAGGGGCCCATGAGCTTAGATGCAAAACAGCTCATCTCCATTATGTATGAAATCCAGCATTTCCTTCAATTATGAATACAGGCAGTAAAGCAAATAGTTTTAGCAGTACCTATGACTCATGCACTAATCTACATCACAAGTATCTAGATACATTGCAGTTGCCACTGATATCTTAATATGATGTTTACCCTATGTCCACCTAAAATTATAGCAGTTTTGAGGCTGACTTCTAAATCTTGTTTTTTTTTACTGTGTTAATATAGAACCACAGAGATTACTGCAATACAGATTTGCTTTTATAATATTTTGATAATGGCATTTCATGAAATATAATTATATTTGTGAAATATATTTATACTTATATATTTATCATCATATAATTATATTTATGAAATACATAAGTATATTATTATACATTCTATATAATATTCATAAACATAAAATTTTATTTCATTATAAAGGCATTTCATTATAATTAGTTTCCTTTGGAACCCTATGTCTTTTATTTTATGCACTCAAAAACGTTATTCTGGGAAGAGATCCATCGGCTCCACCAGCCTGCCAAGAGGGTGCCTGGCACTAAAAGGTTTAGGAACGCCTGCCCGGGGTGCCCTTGGCCCTGTCTCATGTGGCTGGTCTTCATTTCCCACACTCCAGCCACTGGCTTTCTTCCCACGCCTGCGCCCAACCCCACCTGCCCATCGCAGGGCCATGCACATTCCTGGAGCATGCCTTACCACGCTGCTCACGTCTGAGCTCAACGTCTCCTCCACCAAGAAGCCTTCCTGGTCTCTCCCTCTGTCATCCTCCAGACTAGCAGTTGGCATACATTTTCTACAAAGTTTAATTTAGGCTTTGCAGACCATTCCATCTCTGCTGTTGTAGTATGAAAGCAACTGTGGATGATGTGCATGGCTGTGATCCAATATGCTTTGTTAAGGAAAATAGGCTCCAGGCCAGACAGGCTGAAGTTTGCTGATCCCTGCTATGTACTATGACTTGAGTCCTTGAGAGCACTTCTCACTGTTTGAGATGATCTTTTTTGTTTCCTTGTATTAATATATTAAATGCCTCCCCAACTGGAATGAATCTTTCACGTGTGGGCTGGAACTTTGACTCTCGCATTCTCTTATCTGGGGCTCAGCACCTATAACACTTCCAGCTGTTTGTTGAATGAATAAAAAATAAAGTGAAGATATTCTGATTCCCAGTTGAGCAGGCTATGGTTAGTTTTTTTTAAAAAAAAATGGTTTTTGTAATGGAAAAAGCTTGAAAGTTTTTCTAGTTTACCACAGTGGACCTTATATAATAATAGAGCAGATGGTGTGGCCAAGGATTCCTCCAGCGAGATCTCCCTCAGAGTCTCATTGATTAGAATTATATATACAACTCTTCAAGGATGCCCAGCCCCTAATATATCTAAAAGCATTGAACTGCTAACAGTAGGATAAGGCACAAGGACAGGGAGCACCACAGCTTTCCCTTTCATGGCTCTTTTATTTAATGCCTAAATGTCAAACATTAAAACTTATCTAATTCAATTTGGCTAAGCCATGTGCAAGATGACGCAGTGAGACACAAAGAATAACTAGCCCTCATGTTGATGGTGTCAGATGAGCTGGCAGGACTAGGAAAGTGAAATTCAGAAAAACCATAAAATGCCTATAATTAAAATCTTATTTCAGGGCTGTTTGAACCACCTTTTACTCAGTATAGAGTTCCAAACAGATGTTTAGTTTGTTCATTAATTAAAATATCCATGAAATTATACCCGTTTCCTCACCAAGCAAGTGACTATTCTACATAATCACACTTCTCTCAGTTATAAATTTGGTTATTAGAAGTTAATGAAGTGAGTACTATGCTTAATTTTATATTTTAACATTTACATTTGACCCCCTATAATTTAAAATAAGATCTTTATAAAAATCTGTTTAAACAGTCAAACATAATTCTAGTGAAGAGTAGCATGACAAATAATTTTACATGTAGGAAATGTTTAACAAGAATAATATCTTCCATTTTACATGCTCAATAACTTATCACAAATGTTTAATTCTCTCGTTTGATATTTACAAAAACCCTGTACCATAATCAAGCAGGAATTATGATATCCACTTCACAGATAAGAAACTGAGATTCCATTAAGGTCATTAGCCAAGGTCACATTTTTCTAAGCAAGAGCTGGACAGAACCTGGATCTGCTGGACCCTAACACAGCACACTGCATCGACAGTACTGCCGCAGTGAGCACTCATCACAGAGAAACCAAGAAGATTCAGCACCACGTAAGTTACACTGTTTGTAAAGCTCAGATACCACCTGGAGGGGGAGCACTTTTCTTTGATTATTTTCAGTGAAGTCCACCAAATATTCACAATAACTAAAGCAAGGCAGAATGGATCATGCAGGGGAAATACCAGAATATCTAGGTAAGCAACAGAAAGATATCTGATACAACCCCAAATATTCCAGCTATTTCAAAATTAAGCAACATACTTCTGAATAACCCATGGAGCAAGGAAGGGATCACAAGGGAAATTTTTGAAATATTTCCAATTAATTAAAAATGAAAACACAACATACTGAAAGTTATGGGCACAACTGCATGAGTGCTTAGAAGGAAATTTATAGCATTAAATGCTAATGTAACAAAAGAAGAATGGACTCAAATCAATTATTTAAGCTTCCACCTTAAGAAACTAGTAACAAAAGCACAAATTAAACTCAAAGAAAGCAGAAGGGAGAAAAGAATTGAGTAGAAATCAATGAAATAGAAAAGCATCAGAGAAAAGTCAATGAAATAGAGAGCTGATTCTTTAAAAAACTAAATAAAATTAATAAACGTGTAGCCAGACTGAAGAGAGAGAGAACAAATTATCAATAGCAGAAATCAAAAAAAGGGATATTACTACAGATCCTACAAACACTAAAAGAATAAAAAGGGAATATCATGAACAATGCTTTACCAATAAGTTTGATAACATACATGATATGGGAAAATTCCTCAAAAGACACAAACTACAAAAGCTCAATCAAAAAAACAATAACCTGAAAAATCCTACATCTATTAAAGAAATTGAATTCATAGCTAATATTTTACAACAAAGAAACTCCAAGTCCAGCTGACTTCACTGGTGAATTCCTCCAAACATTTAATAAAAAAAACATAGCAATTCTACATACTAATTCAGAATATAGAAGAGGAGAAAATACCGTCTAACTCATCATATGAGATTTACCCTGTTACTAAAATGAAACAAATGCTTTACAAAAAAAACTATAGACTGTAAACACAACAATAAAAATCCTTAACAAAACATTAGCAAAATGAATCCGGCAATACATAAAAAAGAAAAATACACCATTACCAAGTGATATTTATCCCAAGAATGAAAGATTGGTTCAATATTTGAAAATCAAGCAGTGTAATTTACCATATCTATAGGTCTGGGGGGGAGAAAACATATGATTACCTTAATAAATGTGGAGAAAGCCTTGACAAATTTTGACATCCACTGATGTTTATAACTCAGAGAACTAGAAATATGAGGGGACTTCCTCACAGAGTAACTTTTGTTATACTCTTTTATTCTCTGTTATACTCTTTTGTTTGAGGCAGTCACAAGCCCACCCAGACTCAAGAGAAATGGGCATGTACCCCACCCCTTAATAGCAGGAGAGTCAAACAATTTTCAACTATTTTTAAAAAATCACCAGAGACTATCTTCTGGCAACAAATTATTGAAATTCCTTCCACATGCCAAATACACTTACCACCCTTCCAAGACCCCACTTCTAAGTACCAAAAGTGATGCTGAGTGACTTCTGAGGCTGGGTCCTAGGGACCGTAACACTTTCCCCTTGTTCACTGGAACTCTTGTGCTCTGAGCCCTGAGATGCCCTATAAGACCTCCAACTAGCCTGGGCCTGCCATGTTGTGAGGAAGTCCAAGCCGCATGAAGAGGTCACATCAGGTGCTTCATTTGACAGGTCACCTGAGGTGTCAGATGCTATGAAGCAGAAACAAGCTGTCTGAATATTAACTCACAGAATCTATAAGCATATACAATGGTTGTTGTTTGATGT
The DNA here is from genome assembly GCA_004363605.1 of Indri indri. Taxonomy (NCBI): domain Eukaryota; kingdom Metazoa; phylum Chordata; class Mammalia; order Primates; family Indriidae; genus Indri; species Indri indri. The sequence continues at coordinate 90,537 of RJWJ010000300.1, forward strand.
CACTAAATTTGTAAATACTTTATTATGTAGCAATAGATAATTGGAAAAATTTATAACTGGAACATTACTATTGTTTTGTCTATAGTTCCCTCCTTCCCAGCTAAAAGGAATCGGCCATTTTTCCCACAAATACAAAGTTTGTAAATTTATATTCAAAATATTCAAAGACTCTCCATTTTAAACCCATATACTCTTTAGATAAACACAAAAATCTCACATCTTTCTCTTATGTTACCTGAAATTTCTAAATAAATGTTTACAACTTCACTTTGAAAATCTATGCAAGGAGCTACTTTTCATTTGAGCCCCACAGCTCTCCAGATCCTGTTTGTTTGCTAATGCTGAATGCCACGTCAATCACTGACCTGCCTGTCCTGTCAGTCACAATCATTAATTGAAAGAAACGATTAATTTCCGTTTCTACTGTAATATATGCCTTTCCAAAAACTTGAACAATCACTAAGGAATACCATCTAATATTTCAAAATTATATGGCAATGTTTTAATCTGCTACTTCTCCCCAAAACTATAATCCAAAATTTTGATTGACTATTTATGGCTAATTAGCTATACTCTACTACATTGAAAAATTAAAGAAATAACAAAATATAAGTAAACTGCAAGTGTAATTATAAACCTTTATTGTAAGGAAAGAATTTCTCATTGACCAGCTGGCAAATTACTTTTTCTTTCTGTAAAGACTCTTCCAAATCCTCCCAAATCTTTTCTTAATCACATGAGAGTCCTCACAGACAGCAGAGATGGGCCAACAGACAATAGGATGGCCCTATATTGGTGAACTCCTCTGCAGTGCTGTCATTTATCTTTTCCCTCCATGATCTTCACATCCACCTTTTGTGTCACTTGTGGTTTTCTTTTTCATTCATTCGAGGTTGAAAGTACAATGGGACTTCCGTTTTCATTTTTGAAATGTAAAAGACATTTTCAGGTTTCTAAGAAAGAGACACTTGGTGACAATCAGGCAGCTTGCTTTAAACTCTTTAATGAGCTGAGAGAGTTAATGAGTCATTTGGTGACCCCATGCCTGTCGATAAAGTAGGCACACTATGCATATGTCATTAGCGTATATCCTATTTCCTTCAAAAATGAATACTAACAAGAGAAAAAATTATTCAGACATCTTAATTAACTCATCTCAATGCTACCATTTAAAAACTAGATTATCACCTGGTACTTAATTCTCTGAGATTGGAGAGCAATTCAATTTAAATCTAGGTAGGTATAAGAGTGAGTGTATGTAAAATACAGGTAAACACACACATATGAACAATTAGGGCATAGTTCTGAAACATAAATCAGGGGATTGTTACTCTTCCACAATTTAAAGACAGTGAGGCTGAGGCTTATTGCCAAGAAGACCAAAGACAAAATGGGCAAAAAGTCTTATATCTTTGCCAAGTGTTGGTGGATTTCCTCTCCCTCATCTTCCACGTCCATTTAAGTTTATCTTGCAAAAAGATCTTCTCCCTCTGGAGCTGCACTAGGACTCCTCTCATATTCTAGTTCCTTTATTAGGAATTCATTTAACAAATATGAGTGAACGCCTACTATGTGCCAGGCACTATCCCAGACATTGGCTAGAGCATGGACAAAACAGACAAAATTACTTACCTGTTTGGAGTGTACAATCTAGAAGAGGAATACAGACAACCACCAAATAAGAAAGCATATATTAATAGTATATCAGACGGTGCAAAATGCTATAGAGAAAATCAAAGGAGAAAAGAGAGATAGAAAGTGAGGGGGTGCAACTGTAAACACAATGATCACAGAAGGCCTCCCAAAAAGAGTAGCATTTGAGCAACAACATGAAGGAGATGAGAGATAGGGCCATGTGGACATCAAGGAAAAGAACAGACCAGGCAACAAAAGCTGCCTATGCCAAGACCCTGAGGCAGAAAACCGCCTGGTTTTTAAAGGAACAGCAAGGACATCAGGGTGGTGCAGAAATCTGAGCCCTGGGGGAGAGAAGCAGGAGGTGAGGTCAGAGACTGCAGGGGAGACCAGACTTTCGAGGCCTTGCAGGCTGCAGTAACGAGTTCAGCTTTCACTCTGAGTGAGCTGGGAAGGTTGCGAGCAGAGGGTGAGATGACGTGGAAGGAGGGGTGGACAGAAGAAGCAAGGCGACCAGTTAGAAGCCATCACAAGCATCCAGAAAGAGACCAGGGCAACAGGCTGGGCACAGGGTGGACAGGGGATGGAGGAGGTGAGAGGCAGTCAGGTCTGAGGATAAAGCAAAGTGATGATGATGATGGAATTTGCAGTGGATTAGAAATGGGGCGTGGAAGAAAAAGAGGACCAGGTAACTCCGCAGTTCTGTGGCCTACGCACCTGGAAAGTTGGGGTTTTTATTTCTGAGACAGGGAAGAATACCAGACGAAGGAATTTAAGGATGAAGATCAGGAATTTAGCAGAGCAGCTTTTAGGTAATTCTGTCAATTATTACTTCCCCAAAGAAAACGAAGGCACTTCACCTAAAAGTTCTTAAGGTATTTTGTTAAAGGAAAGGAACACCTCTGTCATCTCTCCAAATATACTACACAAGGAACCAGCAATAAAACCTGGAAATTAACTTTTTAATGAAGGAATTGGTCAAATTAAAAAAAAAAAAAAAAACTCTCCTATCCAGAGTAAGCACTCCAGTTGTGAGATTTTTTTTTCTTCACCTTAAAGTTCTATCCCAAGAAATCACTTTTATAGATACAATCCTGATTTCCCCAAATTAGCAATGTTACAGTGTTCTCTTTTTTTGGTAGATATTCTTCATGCTTAGTGGAATAAAAATAGTTTCTTATCATTTGGTTACCATCCACTGATAGTACCAGCTAACTTTGGAGGAAGACTGGATCCAGATAAGATTAATCCTGGTGAAGTGGCCTATTAAAGCAGGTATTCGTCAAAATGTTTTATGGAGGTAGTGGTTCATTATTTTCTCTGTTCTCTGTACTACAGGGAACATTAGCTTTCTGAATAGGTCATTTTGAAAGTACTCTCTATGATAGGACTAAGACTTTATAGATTGCCTCTAGTGACACTGGCTGTTGCATGCTCTCAATTTAGAAATAAAGCAGCCCGTGGCCTCATATCCAATTCATAGAATTCCGGGCTGCAGCCAACGTTCTGCATAATAGGAACACCTTACTGCTAGGAACCTTTTCTTTAAGCAGGCCACTTTTAAAGTTGCTTATTGATTGAACAGTTAGTTATGGCAGCATAAAACCTGACGGTGGTAAGCATTTTCTCTTTCTGTCATTTGAGCCCTTGGAGGAAGGAGAGTATTCGGTATATTGAGAGAAATTTACAAGTTATCTTGAAGGGGACAGGGGGAAAATGGGGAAAGCAGTATTGATTGCTTCCCATAACTTTCCCATACTCTCAGAGAATGTTTTACAGACCATTAAACTCAGTAAGCTTTAGGTGACTGATGGAAAAACGAATGAGGGGCAGTAGGTGAAAGTTTTGTCTTTTAAAGCGCAATGTGACTTTACTGGGCAGCAAAAGGAATATAATTAATCAACTATTTCATAAAGAAAACAACTCGAATCATCATTGATGTATTGCTATCTTGAATTCTGCTGTGATATGCAAATTGGAGATTATGGCCAATGCTCCAAGCCCCTTTTAAAAATGCTTTGATTCTCAGGTATAAAATACATATGCCTTCAAAATAACAGCTATTACTTTATGTCCACACACACATGCAGACACATACTCATGTACATATCCACACACTCATATCTTGCAAATTACACATACATCATAAAAAGAGAAGGCGTTCCAACCTACAATTTGGCCTTTGTTCCACTGAGAAAATTCTAAATGTAAACTTCTGTATCTGGTAATATCTTTGCCACAAACCTTCTGTGGTCGAAGCTGCCATGTTTTATTGTAATTGAAATTATTTCTGAGCAGACTATAAGCTCACCAAGGACAGGGACTTTATCACATTCATTTTTGCATGTTTCACAGAGGCTAGGAAAGTTTCCTCATGCATGATATATGTTGAGTAAATGTTTTCTGACTTGACTTGAAACATCTACTTTAAGTCATTGATGAGTTATGCTGAAAATACTGAAAGAAATAAGTTTTGCGGCATTATTGATATCATGTCTACTTGAAACAGTCTTCTCTTATGAAGAGCACTGATTGAACCGTGATGGTTCCATCCAAGGAGTTACATAGCTTACCATTTTACTAGTACTTGGATTGTGTAGCCATGAGATGCATTCTTATTCCCTAACACTTCAGGGATACCAACCTCCAAGCATTTAAGAAAGAATGGACCACACAGATGTTTACTTTGGGCACATAAAACTCTAAATACTTTTAAAGTCACTGTTTAAAAATAGATCTTTATTCAATAAACTGTGGGTCCACAGTGTCACATTCTCAGAATGTTCTCTCAGAATTTTCCCAAGACCTTAGTAAGAATTTAGTTATATAATTTTATTCACAGCAAAGCTTGCCCTGAAGTATTTGCATTCTCTATATTTTCAAAGAAACTCAGATATGCTCTCTAACTTCTTTATGAAGTACTCAGGTGTGCTCTTCTATGTAAAAAATACTAATTACGATGACTATAACATTCTGACCAGCAAATACCCCAAAGCGAGGCTCCTCTAAAGCCCATACAGAGAGGCTGCTTGATTGTGTGTCCGCAAAGAACAAGTTGGTAAAGGAGTTGTTCCTTTGGAGATTTCCACTGAGAAATCAGCACAGAATGTTACTTCGATAGCACCACACAAGAGCCCAATATTTAGGGAAAAAAAAAAAAAAAAAAAAAAACCTCTGATTCCTTCCTACACAAAGCTTAATCTTTCTGGTACATGATGTGACTTCTTCAATTACTAGGAAAAAAAGCAAAACAGTAGATCTCATAGTAAGGTAACATCCTAAAGGTATATTTTTCTCCTCAGAAACTAATAAGGGCACTTACCCCCTTGAGAAACAGTGAAGCAAGTAGAACCATCATTGCAAGGAATTTTTTAAAGCAATTTATGTTATATTCTGAATCTAGAAGATTCCAAAGTATTTTGAAGTTACTAGGAATCCCATAAGGAATTTTCAGTATTCTTTTATAACCTCAAAATGCCACCAGAAAAAATAATCTGCTCTGATTATACCCTCTGCACCCCTCCTCCAGGCCAACCACCACTGACTCTAAGGAGCATTCAAGAGTGTGAAGGGTACAGACTAAGCTCCTACATGAAAGAGGTCCAAAAATATTGTTGGTCAAAAAATATAAAAGTTATTTCTTTTCTTATAATTACTCAGAGGTCAGTGAATGGTCTAGGCCATCCAGGACCCTCTTGCTTTCATTTTGCTTTTCATTTGAGGCTGCAGTGAGCTATGATGACACCACTATACTCCAGCCCAGGTGACAGAGCAAGTCCCCGTCTTGAAAAAAGAAAAAGAAACATAGCTGAGTCCGCCCCTCAAAGATGCTCATATTCTCCTGAAGAGACAGGGCTGGCAATATCAAACAGCTAAATAACAAGGGACCACCCTGGGGCATGGGTTTCATCTGCATGGGAAGCTGTGGGTGAACCCCGAGCCTATGTCTCTACTGGGCTGGTGGCCAATGATGTCAAGGCTGTCAAGGACAGACATAAGTTCATAAATAAGAAAACCTATTATGTAATGGGCTGACTTGCCTCTAAAAATAGCCACCGTTATCACTCTTTATGAAATAAGGATTCAAGCATCTCAAGTAAGAGGAAGGTGGACCTCACATCACACCCTCCTCCAGGGAAGGAGTGTGGCAGGTACTACCTGCTCGTGTGGCTGGTGCCTCAGCTGGACCCAGAGGCTCCTGTCCCTCTGGGTGAGTGAACAGGGGCCAGAAAAGGACAGCACCGATGGGCTTGGCTATGTGCTCATTCTAGCATTCCTGGTTTGCCAACTTGGTTTATACTTATATTTTAACCTGCTCAGTGTCAAGCGCTTCTCTTTGCTCTCCTTGAAATCATCCGCTGCTACTCTCAATTGAAGCCTCCCCCCACCTCCCCCAGTACCATAACCATGTCCTGGATTTGGGAACAAAGAGAGAAAAGGGCAATGATCATCCCTTCTAGTGATGTGGCCAGGAATTTGCACACATCACTCCACTCATATCCCACTGCCAGGCCATGGGCTGGTCAGTCTTATCCTCAGGTATGTCTCGGATACCACCACTTTCCAGGTATCAGCACCAAAAGTCCCATATCCGGGGACGCCCCTCAGACCAGCCCAAACTGGGATGATTTGTCACCTAAAGAGGAGTTCTACTACTAAAAGAAAGAAAGGGGAAATGCACCTAGGTGGTCCCTTAACACCCTGCCCCACCTGCTCTAGCATCTGGGTCTTCATCTCTCTCCTCTTCTTCTTGTTTCCTCTTGTAAAATTAACCCTGTGTGATAGAATGATAGACAGCTTTCCCTTGTTATTTAGTTCTTTGATATTGCCAGCCATGTCTCTTCCAGCAGAATATGAGGACCTTTGAGGAGTGGACTCAGCTAGTTTCTTTTTCTTTTTTTGAAATGGGGACTTGCTCTGTCACTTGGGCTGGAGTGCAGTGGCATCAACATAGTTCACTGCAACCTCAAACTCCTGGGCTCAAGTGATCCTCCTTCCTCAGCCTCCTGAGTAACTGGGACTACAGGCATGCACCATCACCCCCAGCTAATTTAATTTTTCTTTTTTTTTTTTTTTTTTTGTAGAGATGGGGTCTCATTATGTTGCTCAGGCTGGTCTTGAACTACGGGGCTCAAGCGATCTTCCCACCTCAGCCTCCCAAAATGCTGAGATTACAGGCGTGAGCTACCATGCCCAGTTTTTGTTTCTTTTATGTATAGCCAGAGCTTCGCCCCTCACTAGGTATGGATGGAATACAGACAGGTCATGGATACATAAATATACACATTTATGTGACAAAGGTTAGATGCCAAAACATTAAGAGCACATGCCTCAGGTTTGAGATTAAAACGTAATTTTAACCTTTTGATGTGATTTCCTGTATTTTCCAACTTTTCTGCAATGGCTGCTCATTACTTTTCTATTAATAATTAGCCATGGCCATCATCTAAAAAACACTTGTTAAACAGTAGCTCGTAATAGGGGAAAAGTTGTCTTACTCTCCCATCCCTGAGTCTACAATAGATACAGCTATAACACCAACTACACGTCTTTCCATTCACACCAGATACTCTATAAACACTTATGGTCCCATGTCATCGTGCAGTGGAATCATTATTATTGCCCGTTTACATGGGTGAAGCCTGAGGCACTGGAAGTTTAATGTTCTTACATAGTCACTGGCTAACAAGTGAAAGAGCAGTTGTTTCTCAGAAGTCTGGAATAATCATTTCCAGCATTTATCAGTGCTTATTATGTGCCAAGTACTACTCTAAAAATGTCACATATTTTAACTAACTCTGATGACAAGTCAGGTGCTATTGTGATCTTCCAAGGCCTGAGGCTGCAGGGACAAGCTTAGTAACCTGCCCAAAGTCACATGCCTTGTTAAAAGCTCCTGGCCATTGAACTAGTTAACATCTCTAACTCTCTCTAAATGGCCTTAGGGTTTTCCTTCTAAAGGACAGCTACATGAAAGAGTGACATTATTTACTAAAAAGAAATGTAAGAATCATGGAAACTTTTCATTTTTCTTATATTGCAGGTAAGTTGAAAATGTTAATGGAATAACATTAAGGCGGTAAGTTCAATGCACAGAGAATCAGTAGGAGAACACTTCCACCATTGTCAATGTCATTCACTAGACTAAATTTCCTCCTGACACATTAAAGTACCTTGTATGACCTCCACCATCTGCAAGGGCAGGCAGCCATCCCTTCCTGTCCCTTCCTAATTTTCACAATGACCATCTGTGTTTTTTTTTAATTTCAGCATATTAAGGGGGGGTACAAATGTTTAGGTTATATATGTTGCCTATTGCCAGCAATTGGGATACAAAAGACAAAAAAAACCAAGAAGACATTGTTAAGGGTTCACATTTGTCAGACAGTGACCAATTCTCAATGTGAGCGTGGTAATTTCTGCAGTACAAGGGAGGGACAAATGGATTTTGCTGCGATTGTCCTAGAAGGCTTAATGGAGTGAGGGTCACTGAGTTGGTTAGGGCTAGCCACAGAGAGAAAAGACGGGGAAGGGGCTTCCAGGCTGAAGGGAACAGAGTGAGCAAAGACCAGAGGCACGCAGGAGCCCAGCGTTCTGGGAAACAGAAAGTAGCAGGGGTGGCGGTGGAGGACACAGAGCAAATGTGGCCAAAAAAGACAGCATGGAAAATCTCATTCATGATTCTGGACTCTACCTATGTCTGATGGTGATCGAGAGCCACAGGGAGATTTTAAGCAGGGAAGAAACATGATCAGGTTGGTGTTTGAGAACGACGACTCTCCCAGAGGCGTGAAGGATGGATTGAAGAAGGAAGAAGCTGGTCTGAGGGCCAAGATAAATCAGGGCATCTGCAGTCTGATCCACCTTCCTGCATAGACCCTGAAATGTGTCTTGAATTGATTCTTCAAATTTCCGCACAAGGATAACAACCTAGTGGAAATTATAGCATCTGTATCCATCAATTTAAACTCCATTATTATAACCCATCTGGAGCAAAGTGTGTCACTATTTCAAACACAGAGGTTGCCATTGATACACGAGGCAGGTCATCAAGGTCCCTGATTGGAGACGCTCAAGGCCGCAGTGATAACACATCCACAACAGCAGCAGCAGGGCGCTTAATCAGCGATCTTCCTTTTTTCTTAGCAGCCACATTCCTCCCACTCCAAAAGTGCCCCCTTCATGCTAATATTCTCCGTGATTCTGATTGCTCGTGTGAAATGTATTTCTGGTTCAAGTGCTTAAATATTACTGTAGCTGCTTTTTTAGTTCTCTTTTGGTTTTGAGCAATTGAAATTGATCACAGTGATCACTTCGGAGTATCATATTTTCTCTTGCTACCTTATTCCTACACCTATTTGCAATCATTTCCATGGCCACCCTCTGTGCTTGCCACTAGTTTGCATGTAGCGTTGACACCTGCTGCTTTTTTCTGTGACCCCCTGGATGGCTTCCTTTTGTGATTATTCCTTTTATAATATGCTCCCCATATTAGGGTTCTCCAGAGGAAAAGAATGCAGAGGATATATAGAGATCTGTAGGAGGAGATATTTTTTCAAAAAGAAATGACATTTTATTAATTCAAGTATATATATGGTAAATAAAATCAGGGTAATGAATCAGCAAACAGCATCCTTTTGGTACTTGTTTAAGTAAATAGATAAAAACATATCCAAATGTAAAATATAGGCTTTTTTTCAAAATATTAAGGGGGTACAAGTGTTTTAGTTGTATGGATGAATTCTATAATGCTGAAGTCAGGGCGTTTAGTGTGCCCGTCACCAAAGTAGTGTTCCTTGTCCCCAGTAGGTACGTTTTTATCCCTCACCCCCTTCCTACCCCCCCTTTCTTGATTTCTGATGTCCTTTACACCACCACATGACCAGTGTACCCATCGTTTGACATTGCAAAGACACTTTTCTCACCCTCACAGTTCTCATGAAGAACTGAACACATAAACACACCCAGTTACTACATTGTAATAAGAAACAGAATAAAGATAAAATTCCACAGAAGCACAGGGAAATACCAGGAAACGAGGTTTTTCTGGGAGATTGGTGTTCAAGAAAAGTGTCACAAAGGAGGCTTTGGGTTCCTAAGACTAAAGAAGACCATTAAGAGAGGAAGGTTGGGAAAGCACCGCAAACAGAAAAACCCACCTAGCAGAGCCTGGGAGGAGTAAAGAAGTCAGCATGTTCTAAGTGTAGCACAGTGTCTAAAGCAGCTCTGGAGTGAGACCCTGGGAAGGTGAGACGTGAGGCTAAGAGACAGTATGAGTACAGACTATGAGAGGTCTGGAATGCCAAGCAGGTACATGTGCCCTTGATCCTTAAGCAATGTGGACTCATAAGGTTTCAAAACAGGGGACTGGTGTGATCAGATCTCTCTCCCCTCAAATGAGCTCAGAGGTTGGAAGAAATACTCATGAACATGGTGGGGAAGGAAGGCTGTACGATGGCAGCCAGCTAGATCAATCAGTGTGGTGATGGAAGTAGCTACCAAATAGTCCTATGGCCACCAGATCACAATTGCCATTTACAGAGGCAATCCTTTGAACAGGTGGGGGTCAGAACAGGAGCAACGAGTAGTGGCTTGATGATGAAGAGGCTATTTCAATAGTTCAAAAGGATAGCCAGGTCCTGACTAAGGGAGCAGACACAGAAATTGTGCTGCATCTCCTCCTTCTTGCCCTCATGTCCTGCCGCTCAGGTGCTGCCACCCTACCAGGGACCCCTCTTGTGTCCCCAGGACTGGCAGTCTCTGACGGCATCACTAAGCTCTACGGTTTCAGTTCGCTTTCCCTGCTTGACTTCCTTTGAACTATGCTCTTCTCTTACACTTCAGAATCCTTGTTCTCAAGTGATTTGAAAAGAGTCTGTGCTCCTAATCAAGGACATACTTAATTACACTATTTTTTAATTCTATATTTTTTTAAAATCAGTCAACTTTGAAAATCCTGACATAAAGAAGTAAATGTGCACCAAAAAAGCTGTAGATGTTTCCAGACATTCTCCTAGGGAAAAAAAGGAACTTTAAAAGCTGTATGACAACCCACAATATGACATAAAGCCTTAATTTAATATTAGTAATTATGGTATTGCATCTTGAATCCAATGAAAAGATTTAGATCTCTGTATTGATATAAAATCATTTAACATGATTTGACAACCCTATGCCTCAGCAACTAATTAATTTTGTTACAACCCACCAATCAATAAGCACAGGACTAACACTAACTGAGGATGACATCACGCCTCCATTGCTATTGACGTGCCATGCACTGAATTTTGCAGAAAGGCTTGTCTGCCGGTGTTACCGTTGGCACTGAAGACAGTGGAAGTGCTAAATGCAGCAGGAAGACCCCAGCTAGAGTCTTAGCCTCTGTCTGGACCCATTTGCTTTGGTAATTACATTCTTCCTCTCTAATTTCCCTACCTCCAGCCCCTGTGTGTTTCCGTTGCTTTAGACTTTCATCACACCATCAGCTTTCTGAATTTTTCTATAGCACAATTTGGAGGGGAATAAAATGAATATTTTAGATACACAGGCATTTGGGCCCAGGCTTACTCTTGTCTCTGCACTCCTGGAATTAATTTGAGTGGAGGCTTTTCAGAGCAATGGGGCGAATGCAGAAGAGATGCAACAGGAAGGAAAAGGAAAGTATCCTTTGCAGATGACAGAGCTGAATGAATCAGCAGGCCAGGCAGAGAAGTGAAGCCAAGAGAGCAAGAGAACCCTCCTCTCCTGCGGGAAATTCACCATCCCGTTGGTAATGCATCTAGAGTACTTTCTGGTTTAAAAAGCAGTAAGAAATTGGGCTTACACATGGCTTCAGAGATGGAAATTCTAGAGGGAACACTAAATAGGACCATGAGTCATAGTTTCTATAGTTTTTGTACAAAGAAAAGTACAAACACATTAGGCTTTCAAAACCACAGATGGAGCCACTAAACTTAGACTGTTATTTTAGGTCATTAAATATGAAATGTCTGATTTCAAATCAAAAGTATGCTTTATTATATCTCAAACAAGAAGCAGTACACTTAATCAAAGTATGCGCCTAAACTATTGACACAGTTTTGCCACCTTAACAGTAGCTTGTTTATGCCAGCAGGGAAGAAGCCTGGAGAGTGAGTGGCAATGAAATCACAAAAGGTGCTTTCCACAATTTGTTGAGAATTGAATATTTTTCCTTGCAAGAAGTGGTCCAACGCCTGGAAGAAGTGGTCATCAGTTGATGCAAGGTCTGGTGAATACAGTGGATGACAGAGAGTTTTTTAAGTCCCTCTTCTGTAGTTTGAGCAGCATTGTTTGTGCTACATGTGGTCGAGCATTGTCTTGCAAGAGGATTGGCCTCTATTGACCAATCTTGGCTGCTTAATCGCAAGCATCCTCATCATTTCATCCAACTGGGTGCAGTAGACATCCACTGTAATCGACTGACAAGTTTTCACGAAGCTGCAGTGGATAATACCAGTGCTGGACCACCAAACAGACACCATTAGCTTTTTTTGATGAAGATTCAATTTTGGACTGTGTTTCAGCACTTCATCTTTATCCAACCATCGTGCTAAACACTTGTAATTGTCAAAAAGAATCCATTTTTCATCATAGGTAACAAGATGGTGTAGAAATGGTTCAACTATATGTCATGACAGCAAAGAAAGGCAAGCTTCAAGATTTCTCTTCTGACACTCGTTTAATTCATGAGGTACACATCTATCCAGCTTCTTGGTAGACCTTGCTGATTTGTTTCAAATGGTCTGATATTGTTGGAATAATAATGTCAAGCCTTGTTGCTAATGCACACGTAGGTTGAGATGGATTTGCTTCCACTACAGTTTTCAGCTCATCATTTTTCAACTTGGTCTCACGTCACCCACATGGCTCATTTTCAAGACGAAAATCATCAGAACAGAACTTCTCAAACCATTGACGTACTCTGCGTTCATTAGCCACATCCTTCCCAAACACTCCATTGACATTTCAAGCTGTCTGTTCTGCATTGGTTCCACAACAGAACTCATATTTGAAAATAACATGAATTTTTTACTTATCCATGGCTTCACAAAAATTGCTCTAAAAAATTTTTTGAAAGATAATCACAAGCCAAAACGGGCATGTGAAAGACTGAGGATGTACCTTCACAATGAAAATAAAACAAGAAGTGTCAAAGTGAAATGTCAGAGATATCAACTTAGTACTTAAGGAAATAGGACATTTCATACTGAATAACATAACATTATTATTTTTTTTTAGCAACACTTTTGCTGTTAAAATGATCACATGGGACATAGTGAGGAGTGGAGAGTCACAGGGGTCTGAGACACAGTTTTATCCCAGCTCTGGCAGCCTTTTCTGAGTGTGAGTCTCATGCTTTTGTTTCCCTAATGGATGATAAATCCCTGAAGGACAGGGAAATATCCTATTCATTTTTATAGTTGGATCCTCTTCCCACCCACTTCCTTCCTCCAGCCCAACAGCCCCCAACCCAGCACATAACACAGGGCTTTATAAGAGTCTTAATAAATATAATTTTTTGAGGTATGGCAGGTTTAGCCAAAAGAGAGAAAATGCATCTTTGTAGAGAGGAATTACTATAAACCATTATTAGTTTTCCAATTCAGTCCATGAACTATTGAGCCTATAATGTAGCTGCAACAGCTTTGCAGCGCATTTGGAATACCCACAATTCAACAAAACTAAAGAAATGAACCATGAAAGAGTATATCTTAAATGCCAATAATTGAGTAAAAACTATTGAATTAGAAAATGAGTTGGATGAAGGATGACTTTTGTGAAGATTCTGAAGGGAACTTGTAAACCTTAAAGGAGGACTCTATTACATCTAATATCATTTAAAAATATATAACTTCACTTTCCCTCTATGTACTCAAACTGATTGGCCACAATTATGGGCACATTTTACTCAACATAGAATGAAAAAAGAGAAAGAGAAAAGTCTCAGAAATAAATGGGCAAGAGGCAAGAGAGGGTTTGAGGGAGGAAGCAGATGACAGTTGTATAAGAACCATGGTTCAGGTGGGACTAAACCTCACCCTGATCCAAGGGCGAGCTCCTGACCCAGGCCCCGCCATCTAGAGCTCTCCATTTCCTTTGGCATAACCACCGGTTTAGGAAGGCACAAATGGCCCCAGCCCTGCCCTCAGGAGGCATCTCTGGAACTTTTCTGGAGTTATCTGGAAGAGGCATTCTCTTTCTGCTGAGGTTAATTTTGGTGTGATGTGAACTCTCACTCCTGGTGGCCACCCCCTGGTGACGAAAGCTTGCCTACCGTTAAAGGTGGTGTGGAGGAATAAGAAGATGAGAGAAGAGGTCAACCCTGGTTACCTGTTTATTCTACTAAATCCAGGAGTATCTAAATACAGCTGTAACCCTCATTTCCTAACTATGTATGGCAGTAAATTCCCCTTTCCACCTTAATATCATTGGAATTGGGATTCTTCTACTTACAATAAAATTGTCCTAGTAACATAAGGATACTCTGAGTTTGGATGTCCATAATTAAAAGAATGCCTAAGAGACAAATGGAGTTCATAAGAGGAAGAGGAAGAAGTCCAGAGCGAAGATCACCTAATACATTGCTGGACACACATACAAAAATTCTCAACAGTTGTTTATTGAATAAAATAAATATTAGAAGAAGGGACATAAAGCCATGTGATTTCAATATAAAGAGAGGTAGAATGTTACAGGTTCTAAGGAAGAGAAAAGAATTACTTAGCAATCAATCTACGTTCAATGAAAAGTGAATACTTGATGAAAGATTTCTTGGGTATAATAAGATAGCAGAGCAAGGAAGAAGGTCAAACTCCCTCTGTGAAGGTGATGGTGAGTTTTTTGAGGTTTGACCTGGGTCCTGGCCATCTGAGCATCCTCGTCTCCTCCAATATTTGGTAGACAGTCATTTGTTTCAGCAGGCTCTTCCTTTCCTTTCTGAGATAAATAACTTCAACCAAGTTTCAAGTTCCTGTGTGTCCCTGAGCTGATCCTCTGCAGCCCTTTCCTAATAGAGGAATCATAACTCTTTCCCTGATACCACAGTCCAGATAAGAGCCCAATCTTCTCCTGCATGATAGCAAATGCATTATCAGTGTCATGGTTATTTCCAGTTCGAATTTCTAGAGAAACCGAATTCCTTCAAGCAGAGGAAACTTGCTAGTCCTCTTTCCCTCAACACATCATCAATGTACACACTGTACCCTCTTTTGCTTTAAAGATCGGTGACACTCTCTGCCAGGTCAAATTAAGATTCTAACACCAAATGACGCTGTTTCAAACAATGATCAGACTCTGTGCAATAAACTCACACCAGGACACAGTCGGAAGTTTCATTTTGGGTTGGTTTTGGGGGTTGGTATTTTGTTACTAAAGAAGCTGAGTTAAAACATATTGTTGTCCTAGATAGCATGCAAAAATATTTTTTCCTTAATATTCCAATAAAATCATTTTTATGTAATACTCCATATTTCACCCCCAAGCCCCATAAAATGATCCCTGGGGTTGACTTGTTATGTGAAATTATACTCTTATGAAGACATAGTCAAAAATATACTATGTTTAGGTTTCTGGCACCAATAAGTCAGTAATTAAAACCTATGTCTAGGAAAGCTTTTCTGGGTTGGCAACTTGGGTAAATATTTTTGTATGGTGAAGCTATCACATCTCTTAACCCTTAAAGAAATATTTAAGAGTACCATAAACCTCCAGGAAAACATGGCAGTTTGAACACACACATTAACAGTTTCCTCCTGAAATCCCACTAATAGGACAGTAAGTAGATAGCAAAAATATACACCAATTCGCATGTTCTGAAAGATACACAAGAGGAGACTGAAGCCATAAAATGACAGAAGCTGGAGAGCCACTTGATGTGACAGGCCAGAGAGACCTGACACTCCACTCACCAGTGAGTGTGTCCAGCACAGGCTGATTCACCCAGCCTACGGAGCAGAGGTGAGGGTGTGGCTGAAATTAGGGGCACTGGTGGAAAGTTTTCCCAAGGAGCAGAGAGCAAGAGTCTGTGGATGCCCTCCTGCATGCCTGGAAGACTAGAAGTTTATTTTGTGCAGAAAATGCAGCAATAGGCTGCATGTTTTCCATGCCAGAAACAGGGGGTTGCAGGAAGTCTGCAAACTCAACCCTGGGGTGCTGCCCTCTGTTCCTCACATCTGGAGTAGCCAGGCTTGTGCCCCCTGGCAGGAGACTAGAGGATTTCTCCCCCAAGAAACTAGGAGTTTAAGAGAAGAGATCCACAGATATAAACAATTAGGGAAACCCAGAGAACCCATTCATATGTCCCCAGTTAACCACCAACTCTCCCAGTATGAACACTGTAAGGATAATTTTTTAAATGCTGCTGGAAGACACTGCAGAGTAACCAGTAAATCGAGGAGCCAAAGGAAAGGAAAAAAATATGATGATAAAATAATCTTTCTTTGGCCCTCTTCCTCTAAAACATGTATTAATTATAAGCATCAAATGAGAGGCTGAAAACCAGGCAGAAAGTCACTGTGAAGGCCTTGCAGTGGTCTCAAGGAGCAGGGGAAACAAAGACAGGAATTCAAAATTAGCAAGACAAACAGGGTGTTTTAGTGGAAGATCTTTAAAAAAAAAGGAGACTTATAGAGGATTTAGTCCAATATTCTTCTAGTCTGAGAAGCTAAACAGAAAGCAGCAAGCAAAAAACTAAAAAAAACAAAAAAAAAAAGTTTCAGCAGCCTTGTAGTGTTGGGAAAACAAAAACTAGAGTTCAAGGCCAGCCCTGATAGACACCCTGGGCCGTGCCCCAGGAGCAAACGCAAACTGGAAATAGAGCAGACCTCATAAAGACGGAAACATCCTAAATCATCTCAGCCCCTGATTGGATCAAAGTTATGTACCACTTCTATAGCCACCTACCAGAAGAAAATTAAATCCTTTCTAGAGGAATAAATCATCCGGTGGCTCTTAAATGTTTTATACACAATATTTGCATTCCATAAAAATTATTAAAAATCAAGAAAACGGTAGATAAGAGAAATAGACACAAAGTTATTAGATATAGATTTTAAAATAACTATGATGAATGTGTTCAGTGAAATAGATGGCAAAAAGCATAGTTTCACTGGAAAACAGAAATTTATTTAAAATAAACAGTCAAATAAAAATTCTAGTATTGAAAAATACAATAACCGAAATAAGGAATTAAGTAGGTTGAAGAGCAGAATAGATCTAGCATAAGAGAATACTAGTGAAAAGTAAGGTAGGTTTAAATAAAATATTCTCATCGCATACATAAAGATTAAAGGATAAAAAATACAGACAAGAGCATAATTTACAGTAGTCTCTAAAATGTTAAGGATGCATACTTTAATTTCCGAAATAACCACAAGTATAATAAAAGCATATTAAAATGGATAGCTAATTTAGAGAGGAAATCAGATACTAAAAAACTTATTATTATTGCTAATTTATATCACTAAGCCTCAGAAACTCTTAGGAATTGGGAGCACGCATGAAGCACCTATGAAATACAGGTGAAGGTGTGGCTGAAATTAGGTTTCCAAATCCAAAACAACCAGAATAAGAAAAATTAAAAATTAAAAAACAGAACAAACAGAATAAACAACTTTTTACATGCAGTGAAATAAGGTAGTTTAGATAAGGGAGGTTTCATTGAATTAGGTGGGCAAAAAGGATTTTCGAGACAATGGTCATTAAGATGATCCAAATGTAGTTTATGCATTTCCAACAAAGCTGTAAACATGAACCCATTTGAGCAACTGATTTGGTTTTCTAAGTGATTTATGACTAAGTGACTTTTTTTTACAAGTGCTTAGCTAGAACTGAAAGTTAAGAGAATATATATCCACTTAATTATCAAATGCCTAAATGTAATTCCCTTTAGGCAGTCTCCCTAGATACTGATAAATTTACCAGATCCTCGGCAAGTGTTCCTCCCTGCCAGGCACTGTGGTTTGTCCATCCAATGTCATTTTTTAGAACAACCTTCCTCCACTCCAAGTTGTGCTGGTGGGGTTGCTCATTCTCAGGCCTATCCCCCACCACCGGGGTACACGATCCAACCTGGTCAGTCAATGACCTCCATCTCCCTGGCAGGGATGAACACATGACTTCAGCAGGATCAGTTAGTTTCTATCACTTCCAACCAAAAGAGTCTAATCGACACAGTCATTGAATCAAACATCTTTCAGAATATTCACTGCCTCTTAATGACTTGCATTCTTCCCATCTATATGGTTGTACTAAAAACGTTTTGACTAAAATGTTTGGAAGACAATTTGTACAAAGATTGAGCTAGAGTCTCGTATTAGTTAAGTTTGTTGGTTTTGGTTTTTTTGTTTTGTCCTTCCTTCGAGGTAGGGTCATCTTAATGGTGATCCTTTGTATCTCCTCATATATTCATTTTTTTATTGAGCATAATAGCCAGCACTGCAGAAGTACATAAATATTAAACAGCAATAGCAAATTTAAAGATTTCAAGTGGGTTGTAATTTAACGATCACTCAAACACTAGCAAAAGGAACCTTAGATATTCAATATTTTCAAATTCCTTTCTGAAAATGTGCAACAAATGCATTCAGATGTGAGAATGGCTCTTTTCCACTCCCTAAAGTTTTGTACTCAAAAAAGTAATTCCCAGTGGATCTCACAACCATTCTATCACAGAGGAGTTAGGGTCTTCAGAAAGCGAGCAGCAAAATTGAATTAGACTTTGATTCAATTAAGTTATAGCTCAAAGGAGACTGATACTTGAGATGCATAACTGATCTGGATTACCAATCTAACTGTGCTACCGCTTGTCCACACTGTGAAAACATTTCCTTTATTTGTCATTAGAAATGTGACATCTGCTTGTGGTAAAAAGGCAAATGAACGACACAGAAGCTTATGAAATCGAAAATAAAACTCCCTACTTCACATTTGGTCCCCACTCTCCAGGGATAACCAATGGAGTAATATCAACTTCCTTAAGCACTATTCTTTTAATTCAGCCATGCAGATGCTAGTAATATACAACAGAAAAATGCAGTTCAAAAGGTACCTCTTATTTAACAGACATAAAAGACGTCTGAAAACCAGAGAAAAACTCAATTACTCCATCAACAGGATCTTTATAACAACAGTTAAGAATCATATGTCAAAAAAATAAATACAGGGTGATTTTACAATTAGGCAGCTTTGCAGTGTCACTTAGGATAGTTTCCAATAACACGTCTCATTTAAAAATAGGAAGTGGATTCTAGTTCAATCAATCTCTAGAGGGGGAAACCTGCACTATCAATTTAGTCTCTGAGAGTACCAGAGGGTGAACCATTAATGATGAGGTAGGAACAAAGTGAGAAAAGCATAGCTGAGCGTGATTATCCTCTCCTACTGTAAAGGTGACCCAAACCCTGCCTTAAATGAGAGGAGGAGAATGCACAGCAACGTAGGGGAGACGTAAAAGCCCTTCAGACAGTTAAGTTGTCTATTGAGTTAGAACAACCTTGCGGTGTGGTGGCAGCAGAAAAACAATTTGCAGAAGCATCTGCTGAAGGAAGAGGTTCCAGCTCATTGGAACTTCACTTACAGAATGCTTGAATGAGTCCCAGAAAAGCAGAAGTCTGTGCATCATTATGCACACAAAGAGGAAATGTGCACAAAAGTCGCTGAGCCGACAGCCACTCCGTGCTCACCATTAGCCAATTTAGTCATTGCTCCTTGTGCAGCCCGTGTAAAATGAAATCCATGCCACCAAGGCGGGCTTTCCCATTTTTATCTACAACACGTTTGTGTGTCTTGACAAGAAATGGAGCTCTGAGCTCCCCCCTGCACACCCCAAGCACGAAACAGGTGTCATGAACACATGCACCTGTTTCCATAACATGATGTCAGTTACTCCAGGCAAAAGAGCAGGCAGACATTCATGTATGCCACAAAATTTCAGTGTAATACATTTTCAAACATGTCACAGCATCATAAATATCCAAGACAGCTGTGTCTTCACTGTTTTTGCTGAATTTTTCTACCCCAAATGGAAAGGTCCTAGTTGTTCATATTATCCTTTTAACAGTGTGCTTGCCCACTGTATGCAGTAGGCAATTGAGACAAAGACCTTAGTGTTTACTAGAGATGTATCATCTGTGCATCATTTAGTGACAAAATAATTTTAATGTCTTCCCTTCACACATCAAAGACATTATCCATTGATTTATTTCAAAAAATAAAAGTGAAAGCAAAGAGGGTGCCTTACCAAATTAAAATGAGCTTATATGTTACTTGTGGGTGTACCTTGAGGTTTGCAACCAGCCCATAAACCACACCGGGTATGTAGGGTGCTGCCACATGGCTCCCGGAAAGAAACAGGATTCATAATTATTTTCTAGTCAAGTCTGCAGTGAAAATATTTTCTTTTTTTACTACTTTGGGGCTCTTTTGTCAGCTAAGCTTGCCTGATTATTTTTCCCTTCAGTCAGTAGCTACTGTTTGTCTGATTAGATGACAGAAATTGTCTTATTCCTTTCCTAAAATGCTTCTTGTTCTTTTTTTTAAACTTTTGCACAGACAACCACAGCATATGATACATTTCCTGACTCAAGAACATCATTTATGAACCTAGAGAGAGACACTGAATTTTGGCAGAGGTTAAACAAACAGCCTGAAGGATCACTGTTCCTATAACAAGGACACGTTTTTGTGCTAATCAGAAACAAGAAGAGCCATCCTTCTCTCAGTCCATCTCATTCCCACGGAACTAACTGAATATAGCAGAAAGGAAAACGAAAAGTTGTTGATGGTTGGGTTTAGAAAAACAACTTCAGGAATTGAGTTTATGATGCACAGTTAGGTTCCCATGCCCTTCTTTCATGTTAAGATTATCCAGCCATGTTTTCTTCACATATTTATTAATGCATACACTGTAAAGAAGGATTTGTTTCTGTGTTGAGCACTGCTTATTATTTTAAGCACCAGTTATCTCTTCTAGTATCCCTGTCAGGGCCTGAGTTACAAAAAATGAAAGAGGTAGCATCTATCTGACCTGACTGGAGAATTCCACGAGGCCAGAACTACTCAAAATGCTTCCAACTCTGACCACAAGAGCACTGATTGGGAGTCAAAATAACTTAGGTGAAATTTTTATCCCTGCCTTATATTAGCTGTTTGACCTTCCCCAAGTTATTTGCCACTTCTGAATCTATTTTCCTCCTCTGTTGATTTGAAAACAATTATACTTTACAGGGCTTTGAAACACAAGTGAAAGAATGTAAGTGGAGATTGTTGTGTGAAAACAGCATTTTCCTAGAAATCAATATACAAGAGTTGAGAAATATGGGGGCCTTTGTTTTAGCTAAAGGTGGAGATTTTTACGTAATGAGGAAGCAGGGGAAGGTGAAAGGAAGACAGGAAAATGGACAACAAAATTGGACATTCTCACCAGCCCACCCTGGAAGTGCCACTAACCCCACACACCTAGTCCCCACCTTCTATGGTTCGAATGTTTGTCCCCTTCAAAACTCTTGCTGAAACTCAATCCCCAATGTAACAGTATTAAAAGGTGGGACCTTACGAGGTGATTGAGTCATGAGGGCTCTGTCCACACAATGGATTAATGCATTCATGGATTTGTAGATTAACGGGTTAATGAATTAATGGGTTGTTACAGGAATGGGTTAGTTATACCGAGAGTGGTTCTGTTATAAAAGCTGGGTTGTCTCTCTCTTGTGAAGTGTCACCATGAGATGCCCTTTGCTGTCTCAGGACTCTGCAGAGAGTCTCCACCAGCAAGAAGGCCCCCACCAGATGCAGCCCCACTACCTTGGCCTTCCCAGCCTCCACAACAGTCAGAAATAAACTTCTTTTCTTTACATATTACCCAGTCATCTCAGGTATTCAGTTATAGCAACAGAAAACAGACTAAGACACCTCCTAGGATCAGCCAGGAACCCTGCTACATAATATTAATAAGATCTCACAAGGGTGCAGCATTTTATCAGAGCACATGTAAAATTAGCAAGGCCAAAACACCTGTCTCAAATGGTTTGCAGAACATTCCTACAGGGCAAAGTAAAAGAATTTGAGCAAATGTGTTTACATGTGAGATGACCCTGAGGACTCTTACTGCTGTTACTCTAGGTTAGCAAATGAGACCAATGATTCATTAAAAATAATATCATCTCATACTCACAAACTTGTAGGACACAGGGAAATCAAAGTTGTAATTATATATAATTATATGTAATTATATATAAAATATTTACAATTATACCTAAGAAGAAAGTTACAAATTCTTCGTATCCTCCCTTAAGAATCTTCCTTTGGCCCTGGGGTCAAGCAGTTCCCAAATGCACCTAACACAGGGAATCTATCCCTTCTGAAACATCTGAGAAATGTTCAGCCAGAGTTGGCAAGTGTGATCTGGAACTTTCCTTCCATGTCTACTCTCCAATTCTCCCACCATACGGAGCCATAAACCGAAGAAATTCATGGTAACTCCAATGCATCTTATAATGACTGGAAAATGTAAATTCCCCAACTTCCCAGGCAATATTGACAAGAGAGAGGTTTATGAATGAGAATTAGGGAGCTGAAACAGCTGCTACGCTAGGCCTCATGACCCTGTATCCAAATTACTCCGATGACCCCCATGCATTCTGATACTGGGGTTCAGAAAATACAGTTGCTGAGTCCAAGATATGTTAATGTATCACTGTGAACACTGAGAGTTTGTGTTCACAGCACTTCACAAAAAGAGCCCATTGTCTTAACCCTGACAGCAAACTGTCTCCCTTCCCACAGCTGTCCATAGAGCTGTATAATGATTCTAATCATGTCCCCAAAAGTGTGTTGAGGGTAATTCTGTTGCCAGGATTTTTTCAACCGAATTGGCATGATCTGTGTGCTATCAAAGCCCTATACACTATCATTAAAAGAATCCCAGGAAAAAAAAATTGGCAAACTGAGGATATACAAAGATAATAAAACCAGCAAGGCCCCATTTAGCCCTTGTCATTTCTAAGTCATTGCTTTTCATTGCTTTCGCTTCCAATGCCTCACTTTATAAGTTAATACAGTTCCAAGGATGTTTCCACATTTAGGGACAATGAGATAACACCAGAAGCCTAAGACTAGGGGGAAATTAGATTACACATTTACTATAAGGAAAAATCTGTTCCGCCGTTGCTCAATATCACATTTATCAGCAGCAGTTCTACTTCCAGAAGAAAATTCTTTGAGATATTCGACAGTTTCATTCCACACAAGAGGATCTTTCGTCTTACTCATCAGCATGGCGTGTGGTCAGGCAGCGGCAGCTCAGCCGGGAGTGAACTGGTACCATCTGGCCACAGAAATATCAGACTAATAAAATAGAGGTTTTGCTTATTTATTTTTTTAAATAGGATCAGCCAAACCCATAAAGCAGAAAATAAATATATAGCTAACAATTCAGTAATGAAAAACGTAACCAACAAACTTCAGTGCATACAGACATATTTAAAATTGTTCATTCTGAAGCTATCCTTTTTATATTCAAATTTCACTGTTGCATCTATCACTTCACCTTCAATTAAGTTTATTTTTGAGAGTAATAGCCACAGTCCATAGAACATTAAAAAAAACAGTTCACAGATGGGATTACTCAGTGAACATGTTGCACCAGACTGATCTGGTTCAAAAAAACTCTGCTTCTGGAACAGACACTGGGCATTCTGAGAACATGTTGACTTGCTCAAGGTTCCTTGGCCACGTGGAGAGCCAGGTCAGTGGACATCCTGGCTCTCACCCCCCAGTGGCCCCTGTCAATAAGGCACTGTGTAAAAAGGGCAGAGTACATGTGAATCCAGCCACAGGTGTACACACCCCTTCTCCATAAGTCATCCAGATCACCTCCAGTTTGTCACTGCCCTCATTGGCCTCACAACTTAGCTTCTTGTCTACAAGTAAACAACGTGGGAAGCCTGCCGGCCAAGCCCTACAGACAGCAGTGGTCGGACCACGCAAGTGAGTTGCCAAGTGGTCTCTATCTTCATGGCAACAATGTGGCAGAATTAATTATATCTGCCCTGGGGCCGGGAGTTATAAATACCAGCTAGGAATTTAGATGCTATCAGATTCCCTCCAGACTCTGTAAGTAATCTGAAGACATACCCAAAGATGGACCCTGTGGGAATTTCAGTTGGTATTAATTTTTCTTGTTGTTAGCTAATTTCTTTCAATACCTCCTTTTAATGCATTTTTATCACAAAGGTAGAAAGTAGAAAAGTATCTTTCTTTTCTAGGCCTCTAGAAGTTAAAGGAAAATTGAATGCAACATAACAGTTCTCCAAACCCTGGCACTGGGGCTCTGTAGGGGCACATACACATCCATGGCCTCCCTGCTGAAGGGAGAGGTAGGTTCCTCTTAAAGAGAAGATGTGTGCATTTGATTCCCATATTTCTGTCTGGTTACTGCCTGAAGGCCTGTCTGCCCCAGAAGGTGGCTTGGAGAAACTAAATAAGGGGCAGCCTTAAAAGGTCAAGCAAAGAGTATACTTGTTCCACCTCTTGTCATGGATCTGGAACCTTTAACCAGAGCTGGCTCATAGGTTCAAAGGATTGGGAAAGGGTGGAGGCAATAGAGACTTACTGCCCCTGGATACCATTCTAGCTGAATACTAGGAAATGCATTTTGCCAAGAATTAATATTTGTGGTCCTTGGATTCATGGTGGGCCCACTAAAGGCTGCGGGTCCTTTAGGTATCTGACATGGTATTCTTTATTAAGGTTCCTGCCATCATGACCATTGTGAGAAAGTGATTCATGTCAGCCCTGAAGGCGGGGAGGGAAGCACAAGGATTCCTAGCAAGTGGAACAACACACACACACACACACACACACACACACACACACACAACTCACTCAAGGATGAGTGTCCTCTGAGGAATGAAACTATACGATGTAGAGAAAACATCACCAGATTGAAGACAAGAAAGGTGACTTTTAGTCCCTGCTCATCTGGGGTGACCAACTCGTGTCCTGATTTGCCCCCAGACTTTCGCAGTTTTAGCACTGAATGTCCCTCTTAGTCTAGGGCAAACCAGAATGTTTGGTCACCCTACCTAAACCCCAGTCATGTAATACAGTTAGTGCTACAGACTGAACATTAACATTCCCCCAAAATTCAGATGTTGAAACCCTAACCCCCTGTGTGATGGTATTTGGAGACAAGGCCTCAGGGAGGTGATTAGGTCATCAGGGTAGAGCCCCCATGAATGGGATTAGTGCTTTTAAGAAGAAACACAAGAAAGCTTGTTTCTTATCTCTCTCTCTCTCTTTCTCTCTCTCTGCCACCATGCTGGCACCCCAATCATGGACTTCCAAACTTGAGAATTGTGAGAAAAGAATGTCTGTTGTTTAAACCACCCTATCTGTGGTATTTTTGTTATAGCAACCTGAGCTGAATAAGATGGCTTCACAGGTAGAGAAGGCACAGAGGAATCATGAGTTAATATAGGTAAACCATTTAGAACATGCTAAGTGTTAGGCACTGAGGGTCAATGTACAGAGGCGTTGTGAGCACAGGCTTTTGAGCCATCTGCCTCTGCCATTTGCTAGCTGTGCCCATTGGCTTTGGGCAATGATTGAACCTTCCTGTGCCTCATTTTCTTATCTTTGAAATGCGGATAGATGGTGATGATAATAACAGCATCCACTTTACAGATTTATTGGAGGAACTAAATGAGTTCATATACGTGGAAGATTTAGAATAATGGCTGGAACAGGAAAGTGCTAATTGATGGTCATGATTAAAAGCATAATTAGGACCTGGGTTCAAATCCCTCGTCCGTTATTTGGGAGCTGAGCAAGTTACTTTATTTCCTCGGTTTCTTGAGCTGCAAAATGGAAGTAATTTACAACATAAAACTTGCCTCATAAATTCCTTTTGAATATTAAATGAACTTTCAAACCAGTGAGTATAGCTCCTGGTATACTGGAAACTTCCTCATCTGTGGTAGAAGACTTTGATTTGATTTTCTTCTAGTCTCTCTGGGTTACACGGTTCTGGTTTCTCCTCTAAATCACATATATCATGTGTTAAATAGGCTTTTTGCCCCAACCATGACAGTGGGAAGTAACAAAATAAAAGCCAGAGTGGTGCAGGTTGTTAACCAAAAGCACTTTTGGGTTCACCCAATAATCTGATATGCAAAGCTCCAGGCCCCATCAAAGTTGAAGCTGGAGGTTGCTGGGAAGACCGTGAGCTGCCAGGAAGAGGAGCCCAGACAGAGGTGGATGCAGAGGCCAAGCGCTGGAGTCAGGGACTCCCCTGTGGTGAGGAATTAGGGGAACAATGTACAGGATAATGAGGGTAACAGTAGTCAGGCAGCATCTCCTTCACCTGGAGCTATCTCTAAAGGGAGGTACCCCCTCTCACAGGGCACCTCCAAAAGATACTCACCGGCACCTGCTACCTTAATAGACTGGCCTGCTAAATCCAACCACGGTTAGTAAACAAAACCCTCAGTTCAAAACAACTGACTTACAAGCAACCTTTTCAATCATAACTCACTGTAAATTGAAGACTACACAAACACAAAAACCAGGTCTCTCAGTTAAGAAGCTAAAAGTCATTGTTATCCAGAGGTCAAAAACAAATTAAAAGCCAACATTTTCACAGTTATCTTCCATTTGTAGAAGAGATAGGTGAAATTATTTTAGACAACTTTGCTCTATACTCCACCAAAGAAAAAATACACTCTTTAGTGTAATATTTTCTCATGGTTAAAGAAAATACAGAGTTGAAAAATAACCTGTAATAATTTCCAAAACTATATCCTCTGTTTTTTTGTTTCCATCAGGATACCATTTCTGACTTATGTATGTTATCTATTTGAATAAATAATATAGATTGAATTTCATATTGAAAATTAATTTTTAATTCACAGATATTAAATCCCTGCTTAATATAGTGAGTTTCACTTCTAAACAGTAACAAAATCAAAATTTTCTGTGGGACACTTAGCATATTACCTACAGTAATGACATTTCTCATTTTTTTCATTTATTCTAGACTTGCAAGACTATCCCAGACTGCATATGGAAAAAGGGAAAGACATGATATTTTTGTATTTTCTGCAGAATGAAAGTAAACTAGAATGCTGTTTATGTTCTCAGGGACATAGGGAGAGACAATGTCTCTCATTCCCTCAGTTGATTCCCTGTAAACTTCCAATGATCTCCAAGAGATTGACAATAGGACCATTTTTCTGCATTGTCAAACTTCCTCATATAACATTTGTGTAACATTTCCTGTGCCATCGCTAGCTTCCGAGTGGGAAATGTTTGTAAATAAGATTACCGATGGCTGATATCACAAGACAAATCTCAATTATTAGGGTAACTGGGAAGGAGACCATGATCAGTTTGTCTTAAGACACAGACAAAAGATAGTCATTCTCTGTTAAACAAGAATAAATTGTATGGACTCGCCTGATATTTCACTTTGAAGATACGTAATTGTTCAAAATGAAAGCAGCATTATCACCATCTGGTTTGGTTTCTCCTCTAATTTGGTTCCACTCTCTGGGTGAGTGTTCACACACACATGGCAGATATTATATTTCCAAATTACAACCACAAAAGAACCATATGCTGGAAAAAAAGTGCTATCTTGATATTGATTTATGTACGTGTCTTAGTCGTTTGGGGCTGCTATAATAGAATACCACACACTGGTGACTTAAACAACAAACATTTATGTCTTACAATTCTGGAGGCTGGAAGTCCAAGATCAAGGTGCCAGCTGATTTGGTGCCTGGTGAGGGCTGTTTCTCAATTCATAGATGATCCCTTCCAGCTGTGTCCTCACATGGCTGAGAAGGAGGGAGTGGGCTCTCTGGGTGTTTTCCTACAAGGGCACTCATCCCCTCTCAAAGGCTCCATGTTCTAACACCATCGCCTTGGAGGTGAGGATTTCAAACACATAAATTTGAAGGGAACGCAAACATTCAATCCATTCCATTATGATTTTCAAACACTAGTATTTAAACATACCTTCTCTATAGATGATATTTTACTGCTTTTGTGAATAATATACTTTACATGTCTGGGCAAAACATGCTACAGGATCAGAATATGATAATATTTAAAAACCAGGATTCTCCATGTGCAAAATATATTTTTTTTTATATTTTGGGACAAACTAACCTAACAAGAAGTTGTATTGATGAAAGATAAAATATTATGAATTATTCCCCACCCCTCATTTCTCTCCCTGATGTTTCACCTCCTCTATCCCCCAGGACTATCACAATCGATTTTTCAGGCTCACAATTCCATTTTTCTATTATTCTAGTCTGTGGTAACAGAACTATGGAAAAGAGAGTGAAGGAACATTCTGGAAGTAGTGATGCTTGTACTAGTAGAATGCTAAATCAGGAAAGATGCACATTAATAGCACCAGCTGTTGCAAGTCAGAACACTGCAGGCCCTCACACTCTAACTAGCTGATAACACCAGCCATAGACACACCTGCCCTCCTTTAACCTCAACCCTGTTGGGAGGCCCGAAAACCAAAGAAGCGGAGACAATGACAACCATGACAGACAGAATGATGTCCCCCCCAGAGATGTCCACATCTAATCCCAAGGACCTGTGACTATGCCATCCTACATGGCAAAAGGGACTCTGCAGCTGTGACTAAGTGAAGGACCTTGAGATGGGGAGATGATCCTGTACTATCTAGGTGGGCCAATGACATCACAAGAGTCCTTATAAGAGAGAGACAGGAGCGTCAGAGTAGGAGAAGGAGCTGAGACGACAGAGGAAAGGTTGGGGCAATGAAGGCGCTGCAAGCCAAGGAGTGCGGTGGCCTCTAAAAGTTGAAAAAGTCAAGGAAACGCTTTTCCCCCTAGAGATTCCAGAAGGAACGCAGCCCTGCCAACACCTTGATTTGAGCCCAGGAAAACCCATTTTGGACTTCTGACCTCCAGAACTTTAAGATAATAAATTTGTGCTGTTTTAAGCCAGTAAATTTGTGGTAATTTTTTACAGCAACAATAGAAAGCTAACACAACATCCAAGGGCCCAAGGAAGTTGCATCGGACAGGCATCCTTTGGAAAATTTGCATGGAGGCAATCAAATTTCACTTGCATCCCCGATGCCTGAGATGCCATTAGGTATGAAGCATCCCTGGACACAGTCTGCAGTTACTCCAGCTCTGACATACATATAAGAATTTGTCCTAAGAAAACAAGCAGAGATGGATGTGCCAGAATGACCATAATATTAATAGCATTTTTATAACAGCAAAAATTAAAATCAACCTATATATTTAACAATAAGAGAAGAATTAAATAAATGATATAACTTCATATTAATGACCTGGGAAAGTGTTCACAAGTCATTTTTAAGTGAAAAAAATAATATCTAGACCATGCAAACAATTCCTTAATTTTGAATTAAAAATGTATCCGTATACACAGACACACTGTTAATAGATTTATTTATATGAAAAAGAGAGACAAGAAGAGAGAACACCATACGGAGATTCATACGTACGGATCTGTATAGAATCCATGGAATGTATGTAGCTTACTTGCAGTTATTTTAAGCACAGTGCATGGCACATAATAGGTGCTTAATATTAGCTGACTGGTTAATATTGGATTTTTTCCCTTTTTTATCTTCTGTTTCTTCTATGTTTTCTCCTGAGAACATGATTTCTTTTGTAGTCAGAAAATTAAATGATTATAAAAATATATCTGGATATGCCTATCAATGTCATACATTCATTTCCACTTGCTTCTGTCGTATGTGAACAGGATCGCTAGAAGTGAGCTTCTGCCGCTGTTGAAATGGACCCATCTCCGGGGGGCCATGGCATTGGTAATCATAAAAGGAAGATGCTAAATGCCAGTGTCTGATCCTCCTCCACGTCCCTAAACCTGGTTGGCTCTGATGCAAGCAGCAGCTGTGTGTTTGGACCAGCCTGACAGGCACAGGGCAAGTGGGACCTGGTGCTCTTTGTTGTCTCTCCTGTGGTGCTGAAGGTGTCCCATTCACTGAGATGCACAGCTTGGGGGAGATGAAGATGCTGCGATCCAGGAAGCACATGCACTAGGGATATGCAGGTAGCTTAAGAGTTTACCTGGGTTGAGGTCACAATCAAATTAGCCTTCCCAGCATAAATATTTTCATTCTCAATATTGATCATAAAAGTTTCTCAGTATTTCTTTCCTAATAGTTTACATTACAGAAGCCCAAGACACAGACACAAAGTGTCAGAGAATCTTTCTCCCAGACTCTCCCCTTCAACAAAGAGGGCAGCAGGATCAACGTGTGGCACCATATTGGAGCCAAGCTCTGATTTTAGCCCAGCCAGCCTGAAAAGGGGCCCCAACCCTACATGGTTACAGAAGAGTGGTTCTCCTTTTCAAGCTTCTCCAACCATTTATATTCCCAATGCAACACAAAGCACTCAGATCAGGTAAATGTTCTCATCAGAATGCAGACCCACTTTGCTCTGCCTTTAGAGCCATATGAAACAGCCTTGGGAGGCCTCCCTCTTTCAACGGGTATTACCTGGACCTACATGATGGTAAATTTTATGTGTCCACTTGGCTGGGCTACGGCGCCCAAAGAGTTGGTCAAAGATTATTCTTGGTGCTTCTATGGGGGTGTTTTTTGAGTGAGATTAAATTTTAAATTGGTGAACTTTGAGTAAAGCAGATTGCCCTTCATAACGTGGGTGGGACACATCCACTCAGTTGAAGGCCTGGAGAGAACTAAAAGATTGACCCTTCTCAAACGAGAAGGAATTCTCCAGCAGACTTTAACTGCAACATTGGCTCTCCTGTGTCTCCAGCCTCTGGGCCCAACCTTCAGATGTGGACCTGCCAGAATGCATAATTTTGTGAGCTAATTCCTTATAACAAATCTCATTGTGTGTGTGTATGTGTGTGTGTGTGTGTGTATGTATGTGTGTGTTTATGTGTGTGTGTCATACTGGTTGCAGAGACCCTGATTAATGTAACCTACCACACACACTTTCTAGATTCCCTTGCTTTGTGTCCTTGGCAACCCCTGCAGAACCCAATCTTAAATAGTTATCACCTAACATCTTTGCACAGACTCTGTATGCCTTTTGGCTATCTCATCTTCTGACCAAAGTCAGTCCCTGATCTGCTTTTGTTTTGGTGGCTGCCCCTATCTCATGTATCTAACCTCAGCCAAACCCAATTTTCTGCTCTGATATTTCATCTTGCATGAAACAGGATGAACCAATAAGAGACATCAAAATAAAGACCACATTTCCAGGAGCCAACTTACATGCTGTTGTATATCATTTCCCTGCTGTGTTCACACGTTCTATTACCATCAAATGATATTCTCATATCTATTTCTTACTTGGATCCAAACATCCTGCAGTAGCATCTCATAAGAGGATAGCCTACTCAGCACAGATTCCGGCTGCCCTTGTGTATCATTCTACGTCAGGCAAAGCAGAAAAGCAGCACCTGCTAGAAAATATGATCGGATAGTCCTATCTGAAGATAAGGGGTCAGAGGAAAAGGCCCTCTATAATAATGACTTTAGATGCTTTTGCACAGAATTTCAATGCTTCAAGGATTTTCCAATGCTGACGTTTTTTGCCTTCATAACAGAGAAAGATTTTCCTGTTTGTTTTGCTTGTCCTTCAGTAGCTATAGTAACAATTAGATAAATTTTCATTAGGGTGAGCAGGGTGTTAGGGTCAAGTACTCTAATTGTGCTAAAAATTATGTATTGACTATAATAGTCATAGAATGTGAGCATGAATGATTAGAAATTTACAAAAGGGATCATTTTTCTAGGCAGGGCTTAATATTTAGGGAAAATGCAGAGTTTAAATAAAACATTTGATTTCAAAAGTAATAATTGTGATTCTGGCTCATTCAGTTAACAAATCCATAATGAGTGTCTTCTATATGTAACCAAAAATAAACATACCTTTCCTAAGTCTGGCTGAATGTACATCATACATAAAATCTAGTCTTAAATAATGTAATTAGACAATCTTCATCATCACCTTAATCAACACTGGGTTATGTAGGCAAGAACGGGGAGGGAGAGGCTTTATTGAAAGAATACTTGACTAACATTCCAGTCCTGCAGAGTCCCTACCTTTCACAGAATCAAGCACATACATGAATTATAATATCATATTCTAGTGCATTTCGTAACTTTCACTCACTGGGAAATTTCGTCAGAGCCCTGTATACGCTAATTTATGTTCCTTTAGAAACACCTTCCAGAATCCAATACCTGTCGTGGATCTGAAATCGTGATAGTGCACACCACACACATGCTATTCTTCAAGCCTTACAGTGGGTAGATCCAAAAGAGCCCGTATAATTCATGTAATAAACTACAGATGCCATGAGACAGCTCAGGCGTAAGATAAGGGGTAATAAAAATTCATTACCTGATATAACAGTTTTCCCTGAGGTGAATGCAGGTTCTAAAGGGCAGGTTTATGCATAATTAAAAATCAAGAGTCCAAGACACCCTGAATTCCTCCTCCTCTGTCTCTTCCTCCAATTTACTACTGTTTGAATAAGATTATGTCTCCAAAACAACCATCTACGCCACCTGAATTCTTTTCTCTACAGCACAGTGAACAAAAACCAACATGGAAACCCAGTTATAATAGGGTCGGGATTACCCAGTAAGACCCAGCATCAGAGTATGTGGCTGGGCCGCGGTGGATTTCCTTATCTAGCGCTCGGCTATGCTGGCTCCCAGCTCCACCCATCAGCTTGGCCAAGATGCTCCTGAAAAGTTCCTTCCTCTTGTCCTTGCACCTGAGCACCTTTTCCAGGTTCTCCTCCCACAGGTCCTTCTGGTTGCTCACCTTTGATCTCTAATGTTGTTCTCATTCACTGCCCCCTCCCTTGACATTCCTGATTGTGCTTTCAGGTACAGCATCTTGCTCAGATCTCAATTTCAGCCACCCCTTTGTTTTGTGCCTGGTGATGGGCCAGCTTTTCCCATGTATAGGTCCTTTTCCTAAGCTCAAGAGACTCCAAATTGCTTGTAAGGAAAAACGGACAGAGGCAGACAATGAGTGACACACCCATAGAATACTTTAGCTATGTGTCCTACACCAATAACATTAAACTGGGTTCTCGTGGAACCCTGGAGTTAAATTCAGGTGTTTCAGGGAACTGAAAAATGTATCTCCATCTCTATCTCACACCCCGTATGAGTCAGGGTTCTCCAGAATAACAGAACAAACAGGATAAGTACATAGATGGAAAGAGATTTGCTACAAGGAATTGGCTCACACAGTTACGGAAGCTGGCAGGTCCGTATTTGCAGTGGGGGCTGCAGGCTGGAGACCCAGAGAGCAGATGGTGCACATGAAGTCTGGAAGCAGTCTGCTGGAGAACTCCCTCGTGCTCAGGGAGGCTGGCCTTTTGGTTCTACTCAGGCCTTCAACAGATTGGATGAGGCCCACCCACATTACGGAGGCAACCTGCTATACTCCAAGTCCACTGATTTCAATGTTAATCCCAGACAATCCAACAGAAAAAAAAATGGGCAAATAACTTGCACAGGCATGTCACAAAAGTGGTTATATAAATGGCAAATAAATACCATAATGTGTTCCTTACTACCCACTACCAGAGGGGTTAAAATAAAAAATGGGGGCAATTCCAGTTTGGAGAGTAAAGGGAACTCATACAATGGTGAGAACACAAATTCATACAACTGGTTTTGGAAAATTTGTATGTATTATACAAACAAAGCAGTCCATTTGTATACCCTATGACATAGGAATTCAACTTTTCTATACAAATCCAACAGAGAGGCAGGCACATCGGTGTCAAAAGATTTGTGTAAGAATGCTGAGAGCAGCAGTTTTCATATTAACCAAAAAACTGGAAATAACCCAAATGCCTGAGAGCAGAATGGAGAAATAAATTGTGGTATACTCCTATTTCCATGAGAATAAAATGATCTACAACCACAAGTAGCACATGAATGAATCTCACAAATACAAATTTGAATGAAAGAAGCCAACACAAAAAGGGTAAATGCTATTTATTTTAAAAAGTTCCATTTATTTAAAAAAAGTTCAAAAGCATGGAAAAATGTATCTATGATATTAAAAGTAAAGAGCAAGTCTACCTTTGAGGGAGGATGGGTATAGACTACAAAGGCTCAGGGGCTTCTGGGGTTCTAGAAATAATCGTATTCCTGATCTAGTCATAAGGTTCATGGGTGTAAATGCTTTATGAAAATGCAATAAACTCTATATTTAAAATTTGTGCATCTTTCTGAATATATGTTATACTGAAACTTTTTTACAAAGTTATCCATAGAAGCATTATTGAAGAATACAGGGCAGTAAATAATATATTACTAGGGAAGAAAAGACAACAGAAAGTCCTTCTAAATTGAAGTTAGTTTACTACTATTGCTTCCTTAAGCCCATAGGGCCTGTCCTTCTGTCATGGAGCAGTTATAGTGGGAAGCAGAATTGAATTAATTTGCATACAAACAGTAGGTGAGGTTGTCGAGGCATCATCTGTTGACTCTGCTGACTGATGCTGACAGGTGAGTTAAGGTACTTCTCAGTAACTCTATTCTACTCTGTTTTATTTATTTTAATAAGGAAACAAAACGGCATTAATAAT
This sequence comes from Indri indri, assembly GCA_004363605.1. Lineage (NCBI taxonomy): Eukaryota > Metazoa > Chordata > Mammalia > Primates > Indriidae > Indri > Indri indri. Next base: position 124,839 of record RJWJ010000300.1, read on the forward strand.
TTAGGAATAAATTTTCCTGAGGATAAGAAAGTCATCAGTGGACTTAATTTTTAAATGACACTCAAAAATCACCTAATCATTTTATTCCGACTGGTGCCAAGAGTGAAAATATCTGTGCTTCTACTATTTCAGCAAGTCTGGTTCATCCTATACGTAAAAGGAGATCAGGTTAGACACCAAAACCTCAGAGGGGGATAAGGAAAAACTCACGGGCCTTAAGGAAAACTTTATGGAGTCTCAGACCTCCAGGAAAATCAGACATTAATGGAGATGCAAAAAGCCATTCAAATTAAGAGAACTGCCACATTTTTAAATACAATGTATTTTATTGTATTTTTGTGATAAAATATGCATAACATAAAAGTTACCATCTTATCTATGTTTAAGTGTAGAGTCCAGTGACTAGGTACACTAACATTATTGTGCAACCCTCTCCAACACCCATCTCCAAAACTTTTTTCATCTTGCAAAACTGAAACTCCGTCCCCATTAAACCCTAACTCTTCATTCCCCTTCCTCCCACCCCCTGGCAACTACCATTTTACTTTCTCTTTAAGAATCTGATTGTTCTAGAAACTTCATATAAATGGAATTATACCATATTTGTCTTTTTGTGACTGGCTTATTCCACTTAACATAATGTCCTTGAGGTTTATCCATGTTGTTAGCACACGCCACAATTCCAACCCTTTTTAAGGCAGAATAAATGCCATAAAACGTTCCGTTAGTTGCATAATAGACTATGTTTTGTTTATGGATTCATCTACCGATGGATACTTGGGTTGTTTCCACCTTTTAGCTATTGTGACACATTTTTAATTTGACATTTTTTTGTAATCAAATAAAGATGGCCACAAATTCTTTGACACTCCTTCCATTAAAAGGTGGGATTGATGTTCTCTGCCCTGAAATCCAGGTGAGCTCTATGACTGACCTGTGTGGTAGAGCAGAAATAAAACTTTGCTAATGTCTGTGCCCACACTTAAAAAAATGACAGCTTCCTCTTTCTTCCTACTCTGGCCCATGATGCTGGAGGGACCACATCCTGTCCAAGGTGTCACCCCAGCCAAGACCCCAGACATGTGCAGAAAGCTACATTGGGCCCTCCAGACCTGCCCTTCCACCACAGGTAGCAGGAACCTCAGCCACTGCCACTTGCTGCACAAGAATCACTGAGCTGACCCAGGCCGACATTTCTGGCCCACAAAATTCCCAGATATAATAAAATGGTTATTTTAAGTCACTAGGTTCTGGAGCAGTGTGTGATGATACAATAATAGATGCCCAGAACAACTCTGGCTTTAAAACGTAAGAAAATCCCTACAGCCCTGCAGTGAAATTTCCCACTAAGGAAGAACCTTAAACACCTGAAAGAGTTGCTGGCAGAACAAACCACCCCAGGGCCAGACTATGAAAGATCTGGTCAATCCCAGGCATGTGTGAAAGAGCAGCTAGACCACAAGAAACACTCTGAGATTTTGACCCTACAATCCTGAATTTGCTCGCTCTCTTAATACAGTTGTAACAAACACATGTTATAGGCTAAGCATTGTGCCAGGCACCTGGGTGATCAGGGTGAGTAAGTTACATGCCTGCCCTGTCTCTCACTGATCTTCCAGTTATAACCAGCACCTCACACCTCAGCTATTTCTCTGCTCATTTACCATCCTTCAATCCCTGGCTCCTTACTCCAGAATCAACAGACACACTCACAAATACGGGGTTTGTTGCAGGCCAGGACAGTCTGTGTGCTCCCCTAATATCTCTGAATGTAGCTCTAAAATCACGTATCTTTCTCTCCCAGGAAAGAGCCACTTAACCTAAAAAAAAATCATATATATCTTTCCCAGGAAAGAGCCACTTAACCTAAAACAAAACAAAACAAAACAAAAAAAGATATCACTAGGTACTACTTAAAACTAGCATTTTCTAGTATTTTCTAATGAATTTTGTTTAGTTCATTTTGACTGTGTAATCTACTAGAAGTTACCCAGTGTGCATTTTAGAATTCACGAGACAGAAACTCACTGTTAACTTCTAAATCTAAAACAACACAGTGAATTCAAAAGGAAAACTGAGCAGAATACAAATCTGAGGAAAAAAAAAAATTCCCCCTTTGTATAAGACATAGCAAATCATTTTTTTCCTAATAGGGTTTTAACTGCTTCCCAAGCGTGGCATGATCAGTTTACCACATTTAGATTTATGTTATTTCTAAAGGAAAGCCAGTGGAGGGTTGCTCTAGGGGAGTTTGCTTACTGATAATGCAGAATGAGTTCTTCCTAAAGTCACAAGTTAACACCTCCTGGCTTTCTCTTGGGGCTGTCATTGAGCTACGGGAAATGATGACTTCAGTGTAGACTCCGCCTCTCCTGTGTTTAGGCCATTCGGAGCAAAGCTGGCATGTGTAAGGAGACCCATTCTCACCGTGGGTGAGTCTCTAGAATTAGCCTTGGTGATGCCAGCAAGTGGCAGGCCAGCCGGAGAATGCCCTGAGCACCGACATGCCCCCGGAACTGCAGTCTTCTCTCTTTCCCATCATGCTTGCACAGCTCTGATGTAGTAGTTTCTCTCTTTGTGAGTAGTTTCTTATTTACAGCGAGCTGGGGTACCAGCCCTCTTATGAACTTAGATCCCTGCAGTCCCTTCCACACAGTAACAGTGGCTTGATGTATTTAGAACACCCAGAATGTACCTAGAGCCTCCTCCTTTCATGGATCACAAATTTTAAAAAAAACAAAATGTTGCCAAGGTACTGGTATTAGTCAGGATTCTTCAGAGAAACAGAATCCATAGCATATATACATATGTATGAAAAGAGATTTAGTATTAGAGATTGACTAGTGTGATAATGGAGACGGAGAAGTCCCACCAATGTGTCCTTCCTCCACCTTTTTGTTCTACCCCTTTTTGTTCAACAGATTGGATGACACCCACCCACTTCTTCTCTCAGTCTACTGAAACTACTACATCAGATGCTAATCTCTTCCAGAAACACCCTCATAGACACACCCAGAAATCATGTTTTACCAGCTATCTGGACATCCTTTATCCCAGTCAAGTTGATATGGAAAATCAATCACAATACTCCTCCACGCCTGACAGCACTCATACAACCATAACAGGAAACTCTTCCTCATTTCACATGCCATCGTTGGCCCGTGCCTTCGCAGTCATGCTGTTGCACCAAACTCACCCATTCAGACCCCCTTGGATGTGGACACAAGCCCAAGGTAAGCACAAGCCCCCACGGTCTTTGAATATAGGTTTGGCCCACTGACTTGGAGTCGTGTCATAACCACATTGATTCCCCAAGCTCCATCTGTACCTAATTCCATCAGCCCACCACTGAGATTCCAGCATCCTTTTCAACAGCATCTTCCCAAGTTGTTGCTGGTGTATCTATCCAAAAATAGGCTTGTGAGCAATGACCCTATCAAGCAGAGGACAATGCTCATTGACAATCCTTGGCCTGATTATTACATGATAATGGTAATAAAGATTTTTTTCCTTAACTTCTTAGTCAGAGGTTCTGGCAAGGTCCCTAAACTTGAAGTTCAAGGATAAGAGATGACTGGTTACAAACATGTTAGGAAGGCTGTTAGAGTCAGAGTGCCTGAGGGTGAGTCTTGGGCCTACTCATCATTCACTGCAGAACCCGGGCAAGGTAAACTCTCTAAGCCTCATCACTTCCACGAGAAAAAGAGCAGTGATCCGCTTCTATCAGAAGCTTGTTGTGAGGACAGAGTATAATGATTTGTGTGAAGCACATACACAGGTATGGAATCACACAATGTAAGTTCATTATTAGTAACTTTATCATTATCATCATTGGCCGGTTTTTCTTGGAGAAACAGTCCTAACCTCAATACTTTGCAGTGTAAACAAAAGGACCAAAAGGTTGACGGGGAGTTCCATTAAGGAACATTTAGGCACGATTTGGTCAAATTGTATTTTTCCTGTTCCAGCAGATGTCCCATTAGGGTTACAGCAAAATGAAACCTGTTTATGCAATAAGAATAAGAACCATGGTTTTTTATCCCAGTCCTCAAGGCCTCCCCCATGGAAAACACCAAGAAGGCAAAGATGGTCCCAACTTTTAGAAATGTGGGCAGTTTTGATATCACAGTGATACCACTGGACTTTACAGATGGAAGACAGGGGAATGGAGTCTAGGTTCCTAAAAAGTTATCACAAAACACTCTATAATTAGTGGAATAAGAGAATCCACAATCTTTAATAAATCTTTAATAAATGTTTGCTCACTTAAGAGTATTTATTCCACCTTAATAAATTACTTTCAGGTCTTGGCAAATAATGGGAAGAAGTTTGGGAGAAGAAAAAAGCCTGAAATTCAAATCTTTTCCTCTTTGCCTGTATATTTCACTTCACCTCTGTTTGAAAGGCATGTTTTATGATTAAGGTTTTAGTCCTAGACACAGCTCCCTTGAGATGCCAATTCCGTGGGTAGGGTGCATTATTATCCTTTGCTCCTGTTTTATAAATGTCTATTTTTTTTTTTTTTACATAAAGTCTCTCTCCTGCCCCAACTGGCATTTTAAGTAATAGTGTGCCTTCATAGAAATGTCAAAACATCTAAAGGGGTTCTGATAAAATTTTTGTTATGATCAAATATGAGGAAGGATGTTGGTGGTCTATGCTTCACAATTTGTGATAAGCACCTCTGATTTCCTCTTCGGGGCTAAAGGAATTTTAGACTGAAAAATGTTATATTCTATATCCCTCCTTTTTTCACCCTGCTTGCAAGAGGAACTGTTGTAAGTCCCTTCAAAATTCGCAGTGCAAGAGGAAAGGAACAGAGCAGGGAGAATAACAGATTGAGAGTAGTGGAAGGTAGAGAAAGCACGCAGGAAGAAAATGCATCTAAGACTAAGCAGTTTACATCTACTGACAATCTCTGCATATTTTTCTTTTCAATGAGGACTTACTGGGCATCTTTAATGTTCAGACATTTGTAAGGCCCTGGAAAAACTAATATGAATGACATACAGTCTCTGTGTGCAAGCTCCTGCAGCCTTGGGGAGGGCGGTCTCTACATCTCAGCCCCCAGTTAGCCCCACTTACCACCATTCAGTTGCACATACCTATTTCCCATCAGAGTTGGCTTTTTGTGAGTCCACTTGGAAAAGGTCGAGAAGAGAAATAGCTGCCTTTCAAATATTGAATACATAAGAGGAAACAGTAGGCTTAATTGGTGTTGCAATATCAGCATTTCAAATTTTTGCCACTAAATTTTTATAAGGATTTTAGATTTCTGGTGATAGGTATTCTTTAACAAAAGACATTATAATGAAAACTAGGGAATTGTTCCTGTCTCTTTTTCCAAATAAATGTTTACTTTGATTCATGCCCATATTAGCGCAAAGATTTTTCTCTATCACAGTCCTGAACACTATGACTTGCCTCCAATAAAAGTTCTTGTTTTTATCAACCCAAGCCATTGCGAGGGAAATGCGTCTTTTGCTTCTCAGGTGCTAATCAATTGCTAATTATCTTTAACCATATCGACCTTCTCCCACTGTTTTTGCCATATAGATTAATGGGTGACATTATAAGGAGCACAATTTCATGCACTGAAAGGAATAGATTCATGCATTATTCACTCCACATAAATACATGCACTTTTATTTAGAACTTTCGAAGATTTCAGAAAGAAGCTTAAGGAGAGATGCAATCTGACAAAGGCAAGAACTGGGACAGGAAAATTATACACAATGGAAATGGAAAAAAATAGACCAATCTGTGCAGAAATGAAGCTGCTAGGAAGGAAGCGAGAACATGAGCAAAGACAAAATAAATAAGCACTTCCAACTGTATGTGAGGCCTTGTGGTGTGTGCCAGCATCCTGAACCCCTGACTCTTGCCTGGTTGAGCACCACACTTGCAGCCCCCTGCTGGGTCCCGACGGGTGTACCCACAAGAACAAGTCTAGGCAAATGAACACTCTGTTTTCCTCCCGTTGGCCCCAGGCTCTATGGCTTCCTATGAGCAGAGTCAAAAATATTTTTGCCTGAACTAAGGGAAGGATAAATAAAAATAAATGGCTCCTGTAGGCTTTTTCCCTCTGAATTTCCCTTTGTTTTCTAGTTGGCCACCTAGAGGAGACAGAGAAGGTTGGTGCCTCCTCCAAACAGGAATAAGCTCTGGCCTCTCTTGTGTCATAAAGAGAGGGGATATGAGGAAATCCAAAATGAGAATTCAAAGAGAGTACTCCAAACAGCTGGTATTGTCCCTAGTTCCTGGCACAGAGCTTAAATGACCCTGAGTTATTGAGAATTTCCTGAAAAATAGGAATGTCTTTGTTATGCTAATGAGGAGATTCATGGTGGGTCCCCTTCCTGATGGGGGCTGGCCATGGCCACCAGGAAAGCCAAACACGTGATTAGAGGGGTTGGGACTTTCAGCTGCTCGAAGTCTGGAAAGAGAGGCTAGAGACTGACTTCAATCAGGTGGCCAATGATACACTCAATCGATGAAACCCCAATAAAACCTTTGAACTCAAGGCTCAGTGGAGTTTCCTGGTTGGCGAACACAATGATATTCAGGAAAGATAAAGTGCCCTGGCTCCCCATGGGAGCTCTCCTTTCTATGCTTGGATTCCTGACCCACAAAAACAATAAAATAATAAATGTGTGTGTTGTTTTAAGCCACTAAATTTTGGGGTAATTTGTTACGTAGCAATGGATAGCTAATATGCTATCCTAATAAATACAACTAAACAGTCATTGAGCCACTTCACTGTGAAATTTTAGTTTAACACACCCAAATATGTCTAAAAAAAAAAAAACTGGGAAAAAAAGTACCGAATATTTACAAAGAATAAAGATTAACATTCAAATGCCCAAAGATGACCAATAAATAAAATGCTAAAAGAGAATAACTCTCTGCCTAAAAGTCTATACTCCATTAGTCTCATGATAGGGTGAAGAGAAAATAAAGACATTTCAGACAGACACAAAGATAATCTACAACTCAGATCCTTGCTGAATGAACTCTTAAAAGAATACTGAACTCAAAGGAAGGAGTAAAACAACAAGTAAGGGTGAGTTAGGAATAGGTGAGCGTGTGGGTAAATTTAAACAAACACTAGTAAAAACAACAATAACCACCCATTTGGGGAAATTAAGAACATGTTGGATCTAAAATATTGAGGAAAATACCATGTAAGAAAGGAAGTTATTAATCAGGTCTAAATATTCTTAATACTGTATTGTTCAGTAGAATGACAGAGATATTGAATAACTTTAGACATTGTTAAACACACTGTGCAAATTTAAAAATCTATAAGGACAATCACTAAAAGAATAGAACTAGAATAAGGAAATTTTATTAATAAATTGGTAGAGAGAAAAGAGGTGAATGAAGAAAACTCAACCCATCCAATAGAAAAGAAAAATAAATATAATATAAGAAGTAAAATAAAGAATATATAAATAGAAAGTATAAATAAATCCAAACGTATTTATTGTAGTAATAAGACTATCCTTACAAGTTCAATGACAGAAACTCACAATTGGAATTAAGAAAAAAAGCAGTTGGCAGGTAGATAAATAGGCAAATGAATCTGAAAGAGCTAATCCTTCAGGATGGGTCTGCAGTGACTAACTGGGACTAAATTTAAATAGAGCTAAGCAGCCACTTGCTGACTGGAGGTCACACAAGTACTCTGAGTTCCCCCAAAACTCATGGCTCTGTTTAACTTTGGGATTTTCAGACCCTGAACCTGAACCAACCAATCAGAGCTCACCTGCCTTGGCCAATCAGGGATCAGCTGAGCCAACCAATCAAAACTCAGCAGGTTTGACCTGATTGGGAACCTGGGAAGGAACTTTTCCTATAAAAATCAAGCCCTCCCCTCATTGCACACTGTTCACTGGAATAAAGTCCCTTTCCTCCAAATTCCTTCTCAGAGAAGCATTCACAATATCTACAGATATACATGCAGCTATGTCAGAATCCTGGGTTTCGGCACCAAGGATGTCAGGGTGGCAGTCTGCCCTCAGTTCTTGTGTGCTCGTGGCCAAAGAATGACCAGACACACCAAAGTGTCAAGTCCAAGCTATTATCCCGGTCCTCTACTCCTTTCTTGGAAAAATCACCAGCAAGGCCAATACACAGGAGTAATCTCAGGCAGGGAGCAGTTTCACAAGAGCAGCTCTTTACAGATCTGTCTCTGCAAGTGGAGAGAGACAGACCAACTCACTGATTCACTGACCCACTCCTCTGCTTCCTTCTCGGATTGTTTTCCTGTGTTAGCCCAGTCTGGAGGAGGGCTCTTGGGAGGTGTAGGATGTTATCAAATGATCAACAGATGTCCTCAAAATTCCATCTGTGTATATGAGCTCCTTCTAAGAAAGCCCACCCGGTGTGGGGCAGGGGGTGAACCACAAGGCAGATTCAAGCTAATAGCATATTAATTACCCCTAGGTTACTCTAGGTCACCTTCTAAATCTTATTATGCCTGGGCTGGGGAATTCCTAGATTGATAAAGCATTTCCTCCTTCCCCACGTGTAGCGGTTGCTCAGGATACGATTAAGGGTGGGGCAACACCAAAATGGAGTGCCCGTCCTTATCCTTCTTCCCAGGTGGAGCAATTGCCCGAAACAGCACCGAAACAGGGAACCCTTGTCCTGAGAAGAGCTGAAGATCCTAACTATTTACCTTACATTTATAGATCTATATCAAGAAAACACTAAGCAGAAGACATATCTTTAATGCAAAAAAAAAAAAATAGTAGCATTACAGAGAGTCATATAAGGAGGAAAGAATCAACTCACCAGGAAGATTATCACAATTTGTATGAACTCATGTGACCGTGACAATATGGCCTCAAAACTTACACTAAAAACATTTTTTAAATGTTTTTTGAAGTAATTCCAAAGAAAAATGGTCAAATCTACAGTTACAATGAAGAGTTTAATATACCTCTCTTAGCAAATGATCGAACAAGCAAAAAGACTAACTAAAAGGATTCCAACAATATAAACAAAACGATAAGCAAGCCTAATCTAAACAGCATATATAGAACCCTGCACCTGACAGTAATAAATGCGTTTTCTTTTCAAGTACAGTATGCATGGAACATTTACAGAAATTAACCACACACTAAGTTGCTCAGTAATTCTCAGCCAATATTATGGAATCAATATCATACTGACCATATTCTTTGGCCACAAAGCAATAAAATCAGAAGCAAATATCTGAAAGTTCAACAAAAAGAAAGCCATATAGTTAGCGCTTAAAAGCTTCTGAAACATCAGTGCAAACAAAGCTTTGTGAGTCAGTATGCTCCCCTTCTCCTCCTGGAAATCATAAAAAAAAAAGCAATAAGGAGAACCAAAGACATTTTGAAAGCTCCATTTTTTTCAGTGAAACTAGAAGACAGGTATAACCCATAGACTACCAATTACATATAGAAGCTGCCAAAAGACACTGATTTGGGGCAAAAGCCACTCAGAGAATTGAAGAAAAGAGGGTGCAGCCAAGGTTAATCTCGAAAAACACCAGCAAAAACGCACTTCATCGGGGTGAGAGCAAAACAAAAAGCAGCAATAGCATCACTTGTTTGCAACAGTGGGGGTGGAGCTTGGGAAGAGTGAGGGTTTGGCAGCTCTCCTGGGTTCCTGAGTGGTTCAGGTAAACCAAGAGGCAGGTACCATGAGTCATGTTTGTCTCTGTGGCCACCAGAATTTGCCTTTCAAGAATAAAAACCACAAACAATAATAAACATACAAGAACTCATGGAACGTTGTTCCCGTGAGTCTTCCTGAGGAAATTAATAAAGGATGAATCTCAGCCAACCAAGTTAGGGAAATAACAGAAAAAAACATGGATATGATGTTTAAATATAGAACTAAGATGTAAACAAATATAAAGATTGAAGTAGGAGACTGTTATATTCCTGACAATGTGGAAAAGATTCAAGTAGCAGAAACGAGGCAGGAAAGAGAGAAGAACACATGGAAATTAGAGTAAGTTTGTTAATGTTTAATCCAAAATAGCTGGAAGTTTTTAAACATAGCTTAGAGCTAATAAAGTAATTAAAAGTATAAGCATACAACACTATGAATAATATTATTAATAAATGTAAAATAGGTGGTTGAGGAGGGAGATTAGGGAGAAAAAGGAAACAAGCTAATTTTATGATTGCTCTTAGAAGGAAACTAATAGATATTCTTTAAGGAAATAGAGTTCCAAAGTAATTATATGATGGCATAAAAGTAACCTCTGAATAAAAATACCAACTTTACTAATTATCAGAAGAACTAAGCAAAGAAACAAAGCAATTATTTGATATAGTTAATAATATATTTTTAATAGAGTTTATTTTTAGAGCAGTGTTAGGTTCACAGCAAAATTGAACGGAAAGTACAGAGAATCCCTATATATCCCCTGCATACTCACAGTCTCTCCCACCATCAACATCTTGCACCAGACAGGTGCATTTGTTACAATCAGTGAACCTACATTGACATGTCATTATCACCCAAAGCCCATAGTTTATATTAGGGCTCACTCTTGGCGTTGCACATTCTGTGGGTTTGGACAAATGTATAATGATATATTATCCACCATTACAGTATCATTCAGAGCAATTTCACTGCCCCCCAAATCCTCTGTGCTCCACCTATTCATCACTCCATCCCCTACTGCCTTTTACCATATGGTAAGACAAACTGCCTTAATAATATCTTTAAAACATAAAAACAGAAACCAAAACATTAAACAATACAATACAACTAAGACCAAACATCACTTTCATATTAATAAATGTAAAAGGGCTATTATCAGAAACAGATTTTCAGATCGGATCACAAAACAAATCTTATTGTTTAGTCTTAAAGAAAAAGAAAACCCCTGCCTAAAATTTAGCATGCAGCCAACACACAGACCCTTCGTAGGTTTGCTCTTGGGAGACAGCTATCTCGACTAGAGTAGCCAGTAGGCACTGTGATTTACAATTAAATTTGATCTTGCTCCCATGCACGCACAATGGAGAGGATTCAAAAGCCAGATTGTGGCACACCTGGACAGTCCAGAAAGTCAGCTCTGGTCACTCTCTTTCCTTCAGTTCTAACTGCCTCACCCTCCCTGAAGTGCCTATCCCACCTTCACCTGGACCTTCATCCTGCTCCTATTCCTGTCTCCTAATCCTTAAGTATGATCACAGGTACCACGCCAGGAATTTACTCCTCTTAGAAGCATAAGCATTTGGATAAGACAATCTTTAAAAGACTTCAACAATGAGTTACCACTTCACACCCACTAGGATGGTTACCAAAAAACAAAACAAAAGAAAATATCAAATGTTGGCAAGACGTGGAAAAATCAGAACTCTCTTGCACTGTTGGTGGGAACGTGTAATAAAATGGGGCAACCAGTATGGAAAACAGTATGATAGCTCCCCAAAAAATTAAACACAGAATTACTGTATGATCCAGCAATTCTGAGTACACACCCGAAAGAACTGAAGGTAGGATTTGAACAGATATTTAATCATTCACATTCACCGCAGCATCATTCCCAACAGCCCAAAGGTAGAAGCAACTCGGATGTCCATCGACAGAAGGATGGATGAACAAAATGTGGTATATCCATACAAGGGACTATTACTCAGCTTTAAAAAGGAAGGAAACTCTGACACATGCTACAACATGCATGAAGCTTAAAGACATTATGAAAAGTGAAAAAAGACAGTCATAAAAAGGAATGAGGAGTTAGTGTTCAAAGGATACAGAATTTCAGATGGGTGAGACGAAAAGCCCTAGAGATGGATGGTGGTGATGGTTGCACAACAGTGAAAAAGTGCTTAATGCCATGGAACTGCACACTTAAAAATGGTTAAAAGGGTAAATTTTACATTACACATATTTTACCACAATAAAAAAAAAGAGACTTCAGTACTTCAATCTTGAATGGCTGGATTTGGAGCTCAAGGCAGATAGAGGGGAAGAAAAATGTTAACAATACAAGGGAGAGGGTGGTCTCATTCATTCAATAACTGTTAAGTGCCTGCTCTGTACCTTACACCAGTCCCTGGTGCCAAAAAGATTGGGGACCACTGCAACAACTATCTATCCAGTGTTTATGGAGCACAATAAACCTGGCGAGCAGTTTGTACCTTCTGAGTAGTCGTCACATCAGAAGGAGGTGATTTCAACCAAGTAACATTTTCAAGTTTCATGAATAGAGGAGACATTAACCTAAAAATTGGGTGTTTGATATATGACCCTGGCTTTCCTTTCAAAAGAAATATGTATGCAAAATCTTTTCTCCCTTAAGCCACAGGTAGGGAATCTCATTTATAATGTTAGCTGGCTTGTTGCAAGATGCATAAGAGTAACCTGGAAACGGTAGCATCTTCCTTTGTTAGCTCCCCCGTTCAGGTGGGGTGGGGTGGGACATGGAGCCTATTTTCCTTGATATAAACATTTCTTTTCATAGACGGCAAAATGGGGTTGAAAATGAATATAGAGTTCTTAGTATAATATTTCCTTCTTTGGCTTAAGAAAGAAGGCTTCTTTGGTTTGGCATCACTAATATCATGTATGGTCCAAGAAGAGGAGTATTTTTCTAGATTTTCATTCCAGTACCTTCTACCATCCCTGGAGGAAGAAAGGCATTGTGATCTACTCACCACTACACGAGCACTTGTGGGCAGTTATTGCTATTATGGTATTTATGAATTCGGGAATTCAGAAAGGTCTCTGAAGTTCCTTCTCAGACGTCAGGAATCTCCTATATTCTGGGCAACATTCTTTTTAGCAAATTGAGCCTGTCTTGTTATTTAAACTATTTCATTTGGATATGTCAGATCTTCCCTTCTTGGCACTAACTCCCCAGTCAGATGAGGGTTGCGTAGCCAAGTATTAAGTACCGCTTTATATTTCTGTTTCTCTGAGTGTCAGCCTAATAAACCACAGCATATCAACATGTCCTTTTCTGGGTCCAAATTACCAAGCAAAGGCCTCCAGAAAGAGGTACATGGCCATGGTGGAAATAAATAAGTAAACTGTATAACAATTGATAAAAATCTAAGGAGGTTTGACACAAAATAATGATGTTTCCAAATAGCAAAGAAAAACCAAATGTCAACAATTGAGAGATATTATAAATAATATTGAGGGGAGATTTTAATCACATTTAAAGGGACTTTTTTCTCCTAAATTAAATAGTAAAATATGTTCAATGTTAAAAAATAATAATAAACACAAAAAAACACTCTCCCAAAAGTTACTTTTAATTCTAGTCTCAGAGAAAACATCATTAATATTTCAGTGTATGTCCTTTCAATATTTTAAATGTTTATGAAGTGTAATTACATATACATACATTTTTAGAGATGTATGACTATAAACCACGTTTTTGCGATTTTTCTTTACTTAGCATTATAAATATTTTCCCATATCAAGTAACAGTACCCTTTAAAATAATTTTAATGAATGCATAATATTCTTGACCATATATTTAGAAATGCAGCACCATAACTTACTTAAACAGATTATTTCTAGCATTTCACTTTTATAAGCAAAGCTAAGATAAATGTGTTTACACATACATCTTTATGCAACTTTATAATTATTTCCTTAAGATAAATTCATAGAAGTAGAATTATTGTATAAATCACTGCATCTTTGTTTTCAAATTTTTATTTTAAAAAAATGACGAATGTATGGAAAAGTTGTAAAAATAGCACAATGCTGACAATTGGTGATTCCAGATGAAGGGTATTCTCCACATTTACTTTTACTTCTCTCTTATTTTCTCACTTCCTGCCTCCCTAGGCACCCCCGTGACATTTCACCCCTACATACTTTACCATCTTTTTCTTAAAAACAAGGTTATCCTCCATAATCACCATAAATTACCAAACTCAGGAAAATGAAGATCAACACCACACTATTCTCTAACGTGCTTGCCATGTTCACATTTCCTCAACTGTTCCAAAAATATCCTTTATATTTTTTCTATCCACAAGCCAATTAAAGATCATGAATTGCATCGAGTTTCCAGGTCCCTGTGGTCTCCCCTTCGACCCAAGCGATGACCCCAGATTTCTTTTTCATGAAATTGATAGATCTTAGTAAAATATGTTCAATGTTAAAAAATAATAACAAACACAAAAAAACACTCCCCCTAAAAGTTACTTTTAATCCTAGCCGCAGCAAAAATGTCATTAATATTTCAGTGTATGTCCTTTCAATATTTTAAATGTTTATGAATGTGTATAATGACATATACATATATTTTTAGAGATGTATGACTATAAACCACGTTGCTTTGCAGAAGGGCCCCTGATTTAGATTTGTTCGATTGTTTGCTCATGATTAGATTCAGGTTAAACCTTTTTTTGGGTGGCAGTATTGAATAGGTTGATGTTGTGTCCTCAAAGTATCACATCAGGAGACACATGATGTCAGTGTGTTCCATTATGGTTGGTGGTGAGTTTGATCATTTGGTTCAGGTGTTGTCAGCCAGATTTTTTCAATTACAAATGTACCATTTTTCCTTTAAGAGTCAAAGATAATTTGTGGGGTGACATGCACTTTTTTAATGCTTTGGTTACATGTTGCCAAGTTCCCTCTGGAAAGGTTGGCCCATTCCTAAGCAATAAATAGGAGCTGGACAAGTTTAAGGAAGTGTATGTACTTCTATTGGCTTATCAAGAAAGCCAGGAGCTATCAACAGTCCATTCTTTCTCTTTCAGTATGAGAGATGAATGCTTGTGGGTGTGTTTTTTGCTGCTTTTCTATAATTCAAGAGCTTGATAATGAAGAGTCCTGGGTTGCTAGGATTTGAGTCAAACTCTAATAAGATGTTCTCAACTATCATATCTCCTTATTTTCCCTGGACCTCACACCTAGCTGTGGCCACATTTAACCATTTCCACCCTTGCTTCCTGGGAGTTTGCATCCCATCTGATCCCAGTGTTGTCTCTCTGATCTTTGCCTGTCCTGACTTTCTGATGGCACCTCATTGCTCCTACTCACTGTCAGAGTTCTCAGTCCACACAGAGTCCTGTTCAGCAAGAAGCTCTTTCCCTCATCCCAGGATCCGATTTCCATGGCAGATTCTGGCTTCAAAAGACTCTGATGCAGAGCCTGGCTGAGACCAGCAAATATGCTCGAAACTTACTTGCTAGATTAGGAAGGGAATGACCTCAAGTGAGATATGGTAGAAAGGCATTGGTTTTAAAACTTGTTTCCAATTTTTCCCTTATCCTACAGAACAGAGAGAGAGAAACTTGTTTTCCAGTTGTTGAACTAAATTACATACATAATTAGACTGCAGGACTCTTGTTAGATCATCTCTCTGAGTTTGATTTGACTATAATGGATACATAAATTTTCTCCATCTCATTCTCCCCTAGGGTCAGGTGCTCTACTCACAGCCCCTTCTCCCTCTACCACCCCTTCATTTCCACTTATGTTCCCCACACGAGCTACTGATCCTATCTCCCAACTCTGAACCCCAGACTTATCATGCCCTATCCACTCCTTTCATGAAGCCAAGTGTCAGCTCAATACTCAAAATGCTGGCTCAATCCCAAACTCAGTCCGTCCTGGGGTCTCACTGACTGTGGCCTCGCTCCTGGTACTTGGGTCCCTGACCTCCAATGTCCAGTTATTGTTCTGTCCTTCCTACAGGCGTCCTGTTTGCTGACCCTTTGCCTGACTTCAATTCAGAACACACATTTTCCTAACCTGATTGGCCTGCTCTGATATGAATGTTTGTTAATGTTCTAGTGATAAGTGACTAATTCATGGTCAAGCGATTAACTTGATAATGTAGTTTTCCATTGCAAGAATAATAAGCCAAATATATCTGGCCCATTTTTTCATATCCTAGATATATTAAAACAGGAGTTGGCAACTTCTATAAAGAACCAAGTAGTAAATATTTTGGACTTTGCAGGCCAAGTGGTAAAATTGAGGATATTTTTTAGGTATCATACAAGAAATAAAACAAATTTCTACTAATTTTTATGAATTAAATTCAAAATATAATAACGATAATTGAATACTTTTTTCCAAATATAGGTCTACTATTAAGAAGAATAAAATTCTTTTTTGAGGAGTGGGTAATGCTCCACTTAATTGGGATTAGTGTTTCCTATCACCAAAATCAATTGGAAATGTTCATCTGTTAGTGTTTATCGGTAATGAGAGTTTATCGGAAAAATGTCTTTTCACACAAGTAGGAAATACCAGATACTGATATAAATCCATGAACACATGATTTTTTTTTTTATTCCAGGGTATTGTGAGGGTACAAACACTACAGTTACACTTTATGCCTTTGCCTCACCCAAGTGCGGGTTTAAGGCATGCCCTTCCCACCCCCCCTTAGTGCTCCCCGTGTCCTTTAGTTGTTGATTTGCTCCCCCATCCCCCTAATCCCTAGAGAGTATTTCTGCCATGTGATCAACCTACTGTTGATCAGTTAGAACCAGTTTGATGGTGAGTACAAGTGGAGCCCGTTCTTCTGCTCTTGTAGTGCTTCACTTTGGATAATGGGCTTAATTTTAATCCAGGAAAGTGTAAGAGGTGCTAGATCACTGTCGTTTCTTATGATTGAGTAATATTCCATTGTAAATATATACCAAATTTTATTGACGATATTCATCAGCTGAAAGGGATATTTTAGAATTCTAGTAGATTCTTCTCTTCATAGTCTTAGTATGTCACCACATTGCAGATAGATCACTTCCAGTTGAAAGCTAGGTAGAAATTCCTCAATTCCACAGTTAAATAGATTTTTGAAGTATGTAAATTTCCTTTGCTCTTGCATCAAGCTCCAAAAAATGCTGCTGGAACTGTAGTTTGAGTTTAGAAATTATATCCACGGCAAAATTGTGTGGGAATAGAGGTCTTACTTCTTGCTTTAACTTTTGACATCAGCACAAGTGTATAAAGCAGCCTGACATTATTTGTGATCCAAATAACATTAGTACTTGTCAAAATTACTTTATAGCAATGTAAGTTTCACAGACAAACACTGTTTTGCCTTGTAATTTTAGATTTAATTCATTTAAAAATGTTATCAAGTCTGCAACGCAAACTAATTTCCAAAGCCATGCAGTGTTCCATAATAGCGGTTGAAGGTAGTTCCTCTCATTCAAAAAAATTTTGCTCTTTGGCTGGGCACGGTGGCTCACACCTGTAATCCTAGCACTCTGGGAGGCCGAGGCGGGTGGATTGTTTGAGCTCAGGAGTTCGAGACCAGCCTGAGCAAGAGCGAGACCCTGTCTCTACCAAAAATAGAAAGAAATTAATCAGACAACTAAAAATATATAGAAAAAATTAGCCGGGCATGGTGGCGCATGCTTGTAGTCCCAGCTACCTGGGAGGCTGAGGCAGGAGGATGGCTTGAGCCCAGGAGTTTGAGGTTGCTGTGAGCTAGGCTGACACCACGGCACTCACTCTAGCCCAGGCAAAAGAGTGAGACTCTGTCTCAAAAAAAAAAAAAAAAATTTTGCTCTCGACCCTAAAACTTTACCTCTGTTCAGCCATCAAACTGCTATGGGTTAAACAAGTCAGGTCATTCAGCTTTTATTTCTGACAACATTTTACAGAATCAACAATGATTAAGTCTACAAGAGCAAATGAAATTTAACATTGTAATTAGTGGTTCAATAACATATTATCTATTAAAATATTTTCTGCATAGTACTTGCTAATTATAAAATCAATAACCATTGGCTTTAAACACTTTGCATTTTCATGAGTTTTGACTTTTTCTACTTCACACATATTTTACCATCATCAGTTGTAACACATCTTATCAGATTCCACTTCAGGTTGTACTTAGTGTTTTCTCAACTTCTTCGAACATGTTCTCATCAGTAGTTTTCTAAGTAGACAATTTGTTGTAGAGGCTAATCTTTTGTCACTTTAACTCAGTATTGACCCCATACACAACTAAGCAGGATTCGTAACATCTGTCAACTCATCAAGAACCAAGAGAAACTATTCAAAATAATTTGCTTTGTTTTTTGATATTGCTATTGCTCTCAAATTCCTCAACACTTTCAGCAACTATTCTTGCTGAAAAGCTGATAGTCTTAAACAAGGTTATTTTCTCTGGACACATTCCTTTGGCTGCCAAATCAAACACAATTTAATTAACTTACTATCAGTAAACAGCTTTTCTTGCTTGGTTAACAAATGAGTCACATGGAAACTTACTTTGCTTGCAGCATCATTTTCATTATTTATTTTTGTGAAGAAATTCTGTTCTGATAATATATTCTGTTTGAAATTTTATAATTTTTTAGACCATTGTTTTTCTGTGAGTTAGGAACATTGTGATGAGTGCTTACTCTGGTTATGATGATTCACAACTATAGTGTCATCCAATGATAAATACAATTCTTTGTCATTTAATTCAATAACAAAATAATAATGCTTTGTTGTGCCTTAAAAGTTTGAAATTCAAAGTCCTCTTTTTCTTTCCTTTTTTATTTTTATTTTTTGGCTTGTTTTGTTTTGACATAATGGGTATGCTTTTGGTAATAAAACAAATAAATAAAATGCCATGGCATGGTGATACATACAACACTTGAAACACTGTCAAGTTATAACTGAGTTCACTGTGATTTATAATAAGCTGAGCAGCAGTGTGAAGCAATGAGGACCCCATACGGTCTGCCATGGCTGCGCACCTCTGCCATCATAGCCCAGAAGCAACCACAGACCAGCATGGAAATGAATGAGCGTGGCTATGTTCCAATAGAACTTTATGTATGGACACTGGAATTTGAAGTTCATACACTTTTCATGCATCGCAAAATATTACTCTTCTTTTAAATTTTTTTTCAGCCATATAAAAACATAAAAACCATTCTTAGCCCCCAGGCCATATAAAAACAAGTGGTAAGCTTGATTCAGTCCATGGGCTGTAACTTACTGACCCTTGTATGAAAACACACAGCAAGCCAGCAACAGTTAAAAGTATATAATGTCTGGTAACGTTATATCTTTGCCAAAGTGGGTTTTGATATTTACTCTGATAAAAAGCAAGCACACACAAAAATAAAGATGGAACACAAAGTGAGGGTGGTGGCATCTCATCTGATTCCGACATTTGAGAAGTTGTGCAGTGGCGGCTCCAAGAGGCTCTCACATCCCATCGGTAATTGTGGTTATTTAAGAATAAAATATATTATTTTTCAATTTATGTATTTTTATCAAATGACCACTAAATTGGCAGGCCATAAATGTTTATTAATTTATTATAACATCTCTACTTAATAAACAGAATTGTTAGATATATTGAGCCTCAGAAAACCATGAAAAATTACTGAGACTATGAACCCAACAAGTTTGGGAACCTCTCACCTGGACTCTAACTTAAGTCAGGGCCAGCTCCTTCCAAATTAGGTGGGGGTCTCTTTGGGGAAGCCCAGCATTCCCCAAAACAAGTCAAAATCTTCAATCCAGTAGAAGGGAGTAAGGACCCCTCTGCCTGGGACTTTTCTTTCCTAATAACTTAAAACCTATGGGGGAAAAAAACGGGGAAATAGAAATACCTCAAAGAAAGTAAGTGACAATAACAGAAGGAAAAGCAAATAGAAAAATGAGGAAGGGGAGTCAATAGTTCTACACCATTGTATGTTTTTGTTTTTCCTTTCCCTAGATTCCCCTGCCTTCTCTACAGCATGTTTCCCTATCAATTCTAATCCCAGGCTTGTTTGTTGATTTGCTTAGGCTGTTACAGTAGAATTTGGTTTTATTGAATTCTCAGCATGAAAACAATCCTTGCTGAAAGCAAAACTGTGTATAAAAGTCTCTCCTCCTTCTAGACAGTGATATGAGCAGCCTCCGTGAGTGAGCCTAATCCCTTTCCAGTGGGTGGGCTGCTGGAATTAAATTAGGGAAGGGACATCTGCCCTCCCGTGGAGTTGTTCACGGTGCCTAGACACATCCATGGCCACAGAGGAGGGAAGAGTGAAAGCAGAAGCAGGCAGAGCCGTGAGAGAACTCACCCATTCACATACTTATTCCAGATCCATTCTTCCCTTCTTTCCATGAAGACCTGGCCCCTTCTGCAATCTGAAGCACCAGAGAGTCCTGGGAACACTTATTCCTTCTAGTACCTCAACACTTCAGCCACGTCAAGTTGCCACATACCCCCAAATGCAGCATCCCATGTCATGCCCTCTACCCTTCTCTCCCGTCTGTCTGATGGAAGTCTAGTTGTCTTCCAAGAGCAAGCATGGGGGCTCCTTGACCTCCTTAAGCCAAATAAATGAATCCTCCTTTCATGCCACCGCTAAAGCTGCTGCTGCCAAACTTCGGTTTTATATTAGCCACAGTGAATTGCAATTGTCTCCTCCGTCAGGCTTTGACCTTTTGGAAGACAAGGCTCTGTCTCTTTTATCTTTGTCTCACAATTGCCTAGAATAGTTACTGGCACATAGGAGACACTGGATGAATATCTGTTGATTGAATAAATGAATAATTGAATGCTGTCAGCATCTCCGCGGAGCCCTGTGCTGCTTTTGAGGGAGGCTTACGAGGCGGTCGGCCCTCCAAATCTACGACAGGTATCTTTGATTCAGCACTTTAGAGCTTACGGTACTCTTTCATGCACATGAATCCATTTAGTTTCTCTAACAACTTGAGACAAAGGAAGTATCATTACGGCCATTGTAATACAACTTCTAAAATGAAGTTCAGAAACATTATAAGACCTAACTAAGGACACGGTTAGTTATTGGCGGGTATGGACCTTGAATCCAGTCTTAGTGAAGACTAGTTCATAGTCCTTCCTTCAATAATAACCTTTTCTCTATCACACCACGAGTGCCACGCCAGTAGGCTCTTCCTCCTACCTTGCGCCAGAGTTGCTTAAGGCAGTGTCTCAGCTAGGACTTCTTGGTTATAAATAACTGAAACCGCCTCAGACTAACTTAAGCAAATGACATTTATTATAAGCATGTTGGGGGTTCATAAAATCTATAAAAGGCTAAAGAAACGGGCAGGCCCACCAAGGAAAGTGAGATGCTGGAATCACAGCAACTGCACTGCAGCAAAAGCGGATGAGGCGGCACACCCAGACTGGGAAGAGTCTGTGGCAGAGGCTTCCTACATCCTCAAGCCACTCTCACCAGCCTCAAAGTTCTAGGAGACAATCCAACCAGCCAATGCCAGTCACTTGCTCCTGTCCACCTGTTTGTGGTAGAAGGGAAAGGACCCAGCCTCTTCAGCTTCCACAGTGGGAAAAAAGCATCCACACTTATTGTTCCCTGTGAATAATTCCCCAAAAGGGAATGTGAGTGGGGTTAGGAAGTGGGGAAAATACTGGGCAATAATAAACAAATAAATGGTTACTATTATTTATTTGGAGCATTTTACATAGAAGAGAAACAGAAAGGTGAGTGTGTTTATGTTGACTGTTTTTCTGAATCGAACTATAAATCCAATATCTATATTTAAAAGATAAAAAATAGATGCTCTCAACTCACATATAAAATGTCAAGATATGAAAGATTTCAGGCTGCCATAACACAGAAGCTTAACGAAATTTCTTTCTGGCTTTCTTTCTTGCCTTAGTTATTTATTTTTTTCCAGCTTTGTTTAAGTATAATTGACAAATTTTTTTTTAAAATGTATCTACCCTCCATTATGTGGCAAGGTTACCTAAACTTGAGGACTTATTTCTCTAAAAATCTTTCCTAATTTGATAATTTTTTTAATCAATAAAATTTTCTGGGTTTTATTTGCTTGACTCTGGCAAGTTTGCTTTCAGAAGGTCAGGACACTTTGGTAATTAAGTTTCTTCCCATTTTTTTGCGGCCCCCCAGCTTTGCAATACCCAGAATCTACTGAAATCCCAGACCCCCTTGAGATCGCAATTAGGTCTCCATTTCTTATGTGCCTGTAACCTCGTTATAACCTTCAATAATTTCTAATTTGGGGTTATGTTTTCTTGGTTTGAGGCATTACTGTGGAGTTCATTTTGTTGAATGGTTTTTGTCAAGACTGGCTACAGCAAAGAAGTCAACTCTGGATACTGCTCAAGTTTCTATTGATCAGCGAAATTGGTGGGGGGGCGGGGATCAATATTTAGCAATTTCTTTTTCTTTCCAAAATATTGAAGGAAAGAATGACATGTGGTCAGTTATTTACTACTCCAATTGGTACATAGCAGTTAAAAGCTTAACCCACAGTCACTTAATCTTTTCGTGCTTTAATGAAGCTCCTGCACTGGCTTCAGCATGAGGTCAATTTGACTGATTATTATGGGACTTGCCATAGTTACCTACTACCCTTACTTGCTTAATTCCAGAAACTGGAAAGTGACTTTGGAAGGCAGCTTTAAGAGGAAGACTATCATCCTCTATAGTCTAACCACCACCCCACCATACCCCACCACCCTCTTTAAGAAACAGGAGATAGGGCTGGAGGCAGGTGGGCTGCAATTCTAAAAAGGGCTGCAGCAGATATTCTGACATTCATAAAATATGCATAAAGCACCCATTATATGTTAGGTATTTATTTAAACCATATGAAATTGCCACTTTTGTGGGCTAAAAACAGTTAAATATCAGTAATTGTATATGGTTGAATCTAAATAAAGCTGCCTTAGCTCTGAGGATACAGCAGAGAGGGGGGCAGATGTTGTCCTTGCCCTTACGGCAAGGGAAAATAGGCATCAAACGTCATTACATTATACACATACATTATTCAACTATGTCACAGGCTCTGCCCCAAGAGCAGGTAACAGAAGAACTTTCAGTTGAGGGTTGTTTGGAGACAGCTTCTCTGTAGAAGCGAGCTGGAGCTCCATTCTGAACAACGGGCATGTGACTGAGCAGACGTGGGGGACTGGGGACATTTCAGGCTGAAGGGACCACCCCAGATGGGCCTGGGGAGGTGCGCAAGGATTCATCAGGGCACCGCATAGGTCCCTGAGAGGCAGTAGCCCTCAAGTAAAACTGCCAATGAAACATTATAGAATTCTGAATATTTTATAAAAGCATTTATCTCTAGGAGCAAGAAAAATGCTATGATTGATGGAAAGACCAAATAGAATTAGATACGACGTCAATAACTTTGTGTGGCACTAAAATGTCTTACGGAATTAATTCAGAGTTTACAAAATGGAGGTTCAGGTTCCACCTGATTTAGGAAATTTTACCATTTAGAGATTACATCATAGTGATTATTCAGGTGTAATGAACAGAACAGGAGGAAGCCAAAAATCAATCTTTCTATCAAGATTCACTAGGCTGCTTTCAAGCTTTTGTTTTTCATCAAATGTATGTTCGAAGTTATTTTTCCCCCAGATGAATTAATTCACCATTTCCTGGTTTAAAATATTTCCTTTCCTGCTCAGTTTTCTGATCTGTGAAGTTGTTTTTATTCCTTGTCTGCCATTACCAAGGATGTTCACCTAAAATGGGGCCCTCTGACACAAATTTACACATACCTCTTCCAAAATTCAGGTTCATCTTGGGGGCCAGAAGCTTTTCTTACATAGGAAATCCACATAGCAAAGTGATTAAAAATAAAAACTAACAAACAAAAAAAAAACCTGGGCTTTGGACTCAGGAGCCTTGGCTCTGATTCTCACTACTGTGTAGTGTGACTTTGTATAAGACACTTGATCTCTCTAAGCCACAATTTTTTTTTAATTTAAAAAAGAAAGATAAAAAATATCTACATAATAGAG
The DNA here is from genome assembly GCA_004363605.1 of Indri indri. Lineage (NCBI taxonomy): Eukaryota > Metazoa > Chordata > Mammalia > Primates > Indriidae > Indri > Indri indri. Next base: position 148,540 of record RJWJ010000300.1, read on the forward strand.
TTTTTATGAGCAGTAAATGTGATACTGCATATTTTCACTTAACAAAAAGTCTGGCATGAATTGTGCTTAATAAACAGCAACCATTATTTTATTAAATATTACATGCAACTCTTCATGATTTTTCTGAATAACATAACAATAATTATGTTTATTGAACTTATTCTCTTGGGCACTGCTCTGGAAATGTTACATGTATCATCTCATTATTTTAAACCCCTTCAAAGTTGATCTTCTCTTTATCAGTTTTGCAAATGAGACAGGATAGTACAGTTTTAAGAGTACAGTTTTCACAGCCAGAGAGACCTGAGTTCCATTGCTGGTTCTATTATTTACTAGTAGTGAGCCCTTACGCCAGTTGTTTAGTCTCTCCAGGTCTTAGTTCTCTCATCTGAAAAATGGGTTATACTAACCATAAACTTACAAGGACCTTGTGGCAACTGAATGTGACATGTAAGTAAATTACAGCTGCGTGTGCACAGTAAGCATCAACACATTTTGCCATTTTTATTATTTTCACAAGGAAAGTGAGGCTCCAAGAGAATAAATAGTTTACCCAAGGCAGTAAGTGTCAAAGCCAAGATCCAAGGGCAGGTGTAAGCCCAAAGTCCGTGTTCTTTCCAGGATATAAGTTGAGTAAGAAACCTTAACCCCTGTTATTCTAAATACTGAGAAGCTTGTCTACTTGCCCTTACTTTTGGATACAAGCTGGCTAACAGGTTGTGGTCATTCAGCTGCCTTATTCACTAGATTTATCAGCTATCTTTTTTCCCCTAAGGGTGGTTGCTTACACCTTACAAAGTCATCTATCTGCACTCTAGGCCTTGGCAATAAGAAACGGGATAAGGGACAAGCCAGGGAGATAAAATGAGAACAAGAATTGGCTGCCCTCACACAAAATCCAGCATTTTAATAATAGTGATATGAACATGCTGAAAAAATAAGGGCTTTTATGCTTATTAGGAGATACATTATCTTCCAAATAGGGCTTTTGTGCTCATTAGTGTTTTTAATGCCTTAATTGAAATAAAGGTAAGTCAATATTGAACACATTATTATTAGTTATTTATTTCAAATATCTATATCTGCAAGCAGATTATATGGTCAACAGCAAGGTGCTTTAAAATGTGAACTTGAGGTTAAAAGCCATTTTCCCTACTAAAATTAAAAGGAAGAGTTTGTAATAAATAAGCCCAGTCATCCATAGAAGGAATTACCTGCCCTAAGTGATCACATGTGGTCATTGGAAGATGTTGCTTATTATTTAAGAATGTTTATAGTTCATTGTACTTAGTTTGAAGAATACCGTGGTATTAACAGGTGAAGTGTTAGACTTATTTAGGTATTATCCACCCTGCTAGATATGTTCGTGTATCTTTTTTCATTGAATTTCCACAACAATTTGGGAAGAGTTCTACTTCACAGGTGAGAAAACACAAGTGCAAAGAGGCCAGGTAATTTATCCACGAGCACAGTGATGAAATTTGAGTCGAAGTCTGACTCCAGATCCCATAACCTTTCAATAGAAAAGTAAGAATTCAAATGTCTCCAATGCAGTCTGTGGAAAAGGACGTTGTCAGTGGCAGATCCTGGTTCACTTAGAAGGTAATTCTCTGTAGCAAAGTTGGAGTTCTCAAGCCATCATTGCCTGGGAGTTGCCAGCCAGGGGCGTCATCAGTTGCTCAGGTTCCCTGAGAACCAAGCAAACTTCGGCTTTCACGTCAGTGCCCATGTGTCTTCTCCAGCAGGGAATATGCCAGTCCCCTCAGAACTTCTGTGTCCATGGTCAATTAGCAAACATTCACTCCAATTTACCCAGCACCTTCTTGCTAGCTTGTTCACCATGAGTCATTCTCCTGACTGTGGGTTCCCAAGGAAAATGGAGTTTCTGGGCCTATGAGAGCTTCTCTGTGGTGGCTTTCAGTTCTGGTGACAGAGCAATTCCAACTTCACATTTGTCTAGGTGAGTCTCTGTAAGACATGTCTAGTTAATCAGTATAAAGTCAGATCCTCCCAACACTGGAGCGGCACTTACACACTCAATAGCCCCATAAAGAATTCAACCAATATTTCCAAGTACCTATGGCACAGACACTATACTAAGCACTATGGGCTATTTAGACTCTAATTGAAAGATGAATTAGAGTCCATCCTTGCCCTTAAGGAACCCACAGTTTAGTACAGGAGCTCACAACTTGTAATCACAAGATCAAAACTCATCTGAAGAAAGCAGGGAGGTCAGTTTTATGTAGAACAGAACATAGGGACATCTGGTTCAACAGCCCTAACATAAGCAAAGGCCACCTCAAGAAGCAAGTGTACAACCCTGTGCCAAGCGAAGGGAGAGGCCACCATGTTACTGTCAGGTGGAGGCAGAAGGATGGATTCCCTATTCAGTCTCTGTTGACACCCTGAAGCAGGAGGGACCCCTCACTACTGCTGGAGGGAGGGTGGGAGGTTCTGCCGCCCCCTCTCGGCTTTTGCTGATACCACCCTGCCACCATGATGCTCCTCAGGCCCTGAGGTCACTAGCCATCTGCTTTCTTCCACCTTCCAGAGGCTTCTTCTGTTTGTTTTATATATAATATCCGGGGGTTTTAGTTGACTTAGCAGGAAGAATAGAAAAAAGCACTTCTGCTCCATCTTCCAGAAACCACATGTCAATCCAAGGCCAACTTGCTCTCTGGGGATCCACTTGACCAGGGCTGAAGGTGGAGTTAAGCTTAAGTCTTGCCTATCATGAAAATGACCCTGTGGGTTTCTTCCCCCACCCCTCTCTTGGCCTCACTCTCACAGCAGAACCATATGCTGTGACAACTATCTAGTTCCTGGAAAGGTGGACAGGCTGGGAACTGGATGAGAAAACAGTCATTCATCTCCGAATTTAATTTTGCTCTCTCCAACTACCAGAATAATAAGCCATATGCTGTACTGTATTCCTGGCTAATAACCAGCATGGAGGAAATGAGCACATTTATGAATTATGCTGTTGATGTTCTTCAATTTGCAAATCCAAGTGTTATTTTAAGTACTACCTCTGCCAAAATAATCATTTCCCACCAGTGATGTTTCATTTTGAATACAACCTTAGAAATTGTCTTCTTTATATTACACGTTCATCTTTACATTTTTAATCTACTTTTAACCTACAAAGTTTAATGTTTCAATGACTGCCTATGTACAAGAATCAATGCAGTATCAGCTAGCTAGAAAATGCACTTGTTTGCCTATGTGCAGTGAAAACAGAAAAGCAGTTATTACCAAGGTCTACTTGGACAGTCAGTGTCTTTTTAAATATATCAAATAATAGTGATGGCATAAAATTAAAGCAAATGCAGATGTATTACTGAAAAAACTGCTTTTGAAGTAGAGGTCAATGCTAAATCCTCACAAATAGAAAATAAAATAACAAAACATTCTCATAAATGAAAAAAAATTACAAATCAGAAGCTACACAGAAAACTTTGATTTACTCTTTATTCTTCAGTGTCTTTAGCTTTTGGCTCCTCTACATAACCATTGATAACTACACATTCTGGTTCCTTTTCCATAAGCTTCTGAATTATACCATCTTTGTTATCATGGGTTGTTAATGTACAAACCTTGAGAATCTACTTATTGCTCGAGAAACACTCAAGCCTTTTTCCTGCCTTTCCACACAACTGAGAAACATCCACAAGTTCAAAGTGGGAGTAATGGTTAGCCACATACATGGACTATGGCCCAATAAACACGATGGACCACAACAACGGACGCCACTGAGGGTAGGCAAATGCCAGCAAAGGGAAGCACATGCAGACCACTATCAGGATGTCTTGAAATCTCCACAAGAACAATGGGTCTAACTTGACGTCTTGAAACTGTGAGTAGACTATCTAAAAATGAAATGCTCCTACCTTTTCACTAAATTAACAAATTAATTTCACTAGAAAATTAACAAAAAATCTATAAAGGCTTCTGTTCGGCTTTCAGCTTAAATTTCAATACCTTTTCTTATTGTTTGTTGCCTTTTCTAATACCACTCACTACCTGATCCACATAAAGCCTCGTAAGGAGACAAGCCAATCCATGGATTCTCTGTCCCTTCAACATGCCATCTGCATGCTCATCTTCATGCATTCACATTGTTGCATTTGTCTATTCGCAAGTACATGTGAGGCATCTGCCATCTGCCAGGCACAGTGCTAAGGGGGAGAATGAAGGTGGATAAAACAGGACCTGGAGCTGCATGCCTTTGCTCATTCTCCTTTATTCTGATACAGTTCGTAGAAACCTCCTCCCTGCCCAAACCCCACCCTTCTCCAGAAGTTCTATTTTTTCCATGAAAAGCATGCTCCGGTCTCCTGCACCACTTCCATGCATAAAGGAGCTGAGACCACACACAGGTTCTTAGGATGCTATCGACTAGTATCAAGTATGTATATCTGTCAACCCCCACCGATCGCAAGGGGCTTTTTAGAAGAGGATCACATCCCACAGCAGGTTGTAGAGTGAAGGTTCAAACCCCAAACTCTAGGAGACAAAGTATCCTCCCTCTGGAGAAGTGAGATTGTCAAGTTTTATCCCTGGGAAAGGGTGAGGCAATTAACACTTCTTGAGCAACTGCCCTCTGAATCAATGTCTCATTTAATCCTTTCAGCTATCCTAACACTAAATACTATTATTCTTTTTTTTTTTTTACCTTTTTTATTGTGGTAAAACACATGCAACAAAAAAATTACCATTTTAACTGTTTTCAAATGTACAGTTCAGTGGCATTAAGTACATTCACATTGTTGTGCAGCCATCACCACCATCCATCTTCCCAAACTGAAACTTTGTCTCCATTAAACACTAACTCCCCACCCTTCCTTCCACCAGCTCCTGCCACCCCCCATTCTACTGTCTGTCTCTTTGAATTTGACATTTCTTGAGCAACTGCTATGCCCTTTGAGTCAGTATCTCACTTAAGCCTTTCAGCTATCCTAACAGTAGCTATTATCATAGCCATATTTTATGAATAAAAACGAGGCCCCTAGAGTGCCTCCCTCCACCGTGACAGGTGTACAAGAGGAATCGTGCAGCATTTGTCCTTTCATGACTGGCTCATTTCATTTAGCATGATGGCCTCAGGGTTCAACCATGTTGTAGCATCTGTCAGAATTTCCTCCTTTTTAAGGCTGAATAATATTCCACTGTGTGTGTAGATCACACTTTGTCCGTTCATCCCTCGATGGACAGTTAGGTTGCTTTTATCTTTTGGTTACTGTGACTAGTGCTGCTGTGAACATCAATGTACCGTTATCCCCATTTTAACAAAAAAACACACAGAAAACTGAGACATTCTTACCACAGAGTGCCACTTATAATTGCCCACCACAGAGTCTGCCTGCTTTTCCTTCCTTGCAAAAGAAGTGAGTTACCTACCACATTATACACAAAATATTGAAAAAAATGGGACTCCTAGTTAGAAAGAGGTAATCGCTCTACATATGAGATAGCTTGGTCTACATATATTTACAATTTAAATAAAATTACAAATAATTTTAGTTCTCTTTGCAAAGGCTGGAAATTCAATCATTAAAGTGAACTGACACAACCATCATGAATCTTTCTAGCTACACAAAGGTGACAAATAAGTAGACATAAGCTAGGTGGACTCACCATGTTGAGTCCAAGATGAAAAAATAGAATTCTCCTTCATCAACAACTTTGAGAGAGAGAGAGAGAGATACTTTGCAATGTCCCTCCTTTATGTGAAAAATTCTGATACAAAGGCTGGAAGAAAGCTATTATGGCTGGGCCAAGGTTCAGTCAAGCTAAATTAGAGATTTCACAAATAAATACAACAGCCCCATCCTGGCATACCCAAGACCTTTTATGCTTTGTAAAACTCTTACACCAGGGTCTGACTCCCTGGGGAAGCCAAATGAATCTAGGGGAGACACAGGAGAGATGAAGAAACCAACCTTTGCTGAGTGTCTACTATGGGCCAAACTGCTTCTATGTTCTCTAAGTCTCAAAAAAGGAAAAAAGATTCTTGTAGACAGATAATATTAAGCCCATTTGAAGGATCTGAGGACTTAGAAAAGTTGAGCAAATTGGCCAAGGCCAACACAATCGTGTTACTAGTAGACAACAGAGAAGAACGTGACCCAGAGTCAGCCCACCATCCACCAGGGCTCAGCTCCCCACCATGAATGAAGGCACCATGTGTTTGCCACTTTCGAAGAGTCACTAAGCTAAAAGAAACTTCTGGGTTGTGGGAGAGGGGGTTAAAAAGAGGTTGATTACTGTGTATAAACATACAGTTTGTTTTAAGAAAAAAGACCTAGTGTTCGATAGATCAGTAGGGTGACTATAGTTTACAATAATCTATTGTACATTTCAAAATAGCTAGAAGAGAATAATTCAAATGTTTCCAGCATGAAGAAAAGATGAATATTTAAGATGATGAATACCTCAATTACACTGATTTGATCTTTACAAATTATAGGAATGTATTAAATTATCACATGTACCCCAAAAATAGGTGCATCTATTATGTATCAAGTAAAAAAAATAAAATAAAAAAGTTAAAATTTTAAAAAATAAATTAAAAGGGAAAATAAATAAATAAAATAAACTTCTGGGAAGTAAATTAGTCCAGGAATATGATCAAGGCCACTGCAGAGATCAACACTTCACATACCTCCTAATGTATGTGTTTATGTAAATGTAGATAAACAAGCCTGATTTACATCAGTCTCTTCAGTTTCGCTTGACTTTGCATAATGAATTTTAACCTTTGACTTTGGGGAGGTGAAATTTAGATACAAAAGTCAAAGCAGTGGGGGAAAGCAGGCATCAGAAAAGGGAAATATCAATAAGTAAGTCCTTGCCAGCCTCCTGGGAGCCAAGGAAAAAGAAAGGGAGCAAGAGATCCTTAGATCCTAGGGAGGCAAAAGTGAGAAAACAAGTCAGGGATTATGGCAATGGCGAAGCAATTGAAGGTTGAACTAGATAATTTCCAAGGTTTCTTCCCACTCGACAACCTATGATTCTATTATATCAAAAGGGAAAATAGTGGATGAGAAAGGGGCCCTTTGTAGTGAGACTTCAGTGAGCCCCCAAATATCATACCTTTTTCCTGGGCTCAAAAAGCCAAGCTGAGTCCCTGGATCTTCACTCAGAAAAATGAGCAAATTGGCTCTTTGCCCAGTGAACTTTCATCTCCCAGAACCCAAGGCCACCTCCTGATATCTCGTGAAAGAGAAAGTCAATTAAGGTGACTGCTCTCTCCAAAAGGAGAGAAAATATTGGCTCAGTTAGATTCAGATTCAGCTACATTTATCACACATTTCTAAAAGCCAGGTTCTTACAGATGTTCTCATAGCAATTCTGGATAATAAGCACTCCCTATTTTTTCCTTTGTAAATGACCTATATTGAGGTATAATTTATATACAAAAAATGCACCCATTTTAAGTGTCCAGTTTGATGTGTTTTGACAAATGTATACACCTGTGTAACCCCCAACATAATCAAGATATCGAATAGCTCCATCAACCCATAAAGTTCCCTCCTTCCCCCATCCCAACCCCAGGCAGCCACTGATAGGCTTTCTGTCACTATAAATTATTGTAACCTTTCCTAGACTTCTATATAAATGAAACCATATAGTATGTACATATTTGTATATAGTTTCTTTCACTCAATATAAGGTTTTCAAGGTTCATCCATGCTATTGCAGCTCTCAGTAGTTCACTTCTTCTGATTGCTGAGTAGTATTCCATTGTATGGATGACTACGGTTTATTTACACCACCTTCACTATTGATGGGCATCTAGGTCGTTTCTAGTTTGAGGCTTTTATAAATTAACACATAATAAACATTGATGAACAAGTCTTTTGTGTGAACTCAAGTTTAAATATCTCTTGGATAAACACCTAGTGGTGAAATTTCTGGACTGTATGGTATGTGTGTTTAACTTTATAATAAACTGGTTTCCCAAGTAGTTGTGCCACTATATACTCCTCCTCCTAGAAATGGGTAAGAGTTCTAATTGCTCTACATCTTCATCAACATTTTGTATTGTTAGTTTTTAATGTAGCCATTATTATAGGTGCAAAATGGTGTCACACTGTAGTTCTAATTTGCATTTTCCTGATGACTAATGATACTAAGCATCTTTTCATTGGTCATTCACTTATCTTCTATTCAAATCTTTTACCCAGTTCTCCCTGTTGGGTTGCCTTTTTGTTAAAGAATTTAAGTTATTTAAATATTTCAATACAAATCCTTTGTCTGATATATGTATTGTGAAGTCTCTCTCAGCTTGTGGCTTGCATTTTCATTTTCTTAATCGTGTCTCTTGAAAACCAGAAGTTTTAAATGTTGAAGAAATCCGATTTATCAATGTTTTTATAGTTCATACTTTTCATGTCCTATCTTAGAAATCTTTGCCTTCCCTAATATCACCAAGATTTTCTCCTATGTTTTTCTTCCAAATGGTTTATAGTTTTAGTGTTTATATTTAGGTTTCTGATCTATTTGGGGTCCATTTTTTATGTTTGGTGTAAGAATTTGGGTTCGTTTTTCCAAATGGGTATCCAATAGTTCTAGCACCTTTTGCTTTTAAGACTATCCTCTTTCCATTGCATTATCTTGGCCCCTTTATTGAAAAATTCATTGATCATACATGTGAGGTTTGGTATTTTCTTATTAACAAAAAGGAAACCAGCAGGAAAAAAAATTACCTACCCTGGATCACATTATATTGTTTGCTTGTTTGTTTTTTCATATTTCCAATCTTTTGGAAAGTTTTGAAGCAATTTACCAAAATGCCCACAGCATAATAACCAACAACTACTAAGAAGAGTTAAGATTCAAACCAGATGTTTTAACTCCAAATGAAGTGCCTTTTTCCTTTTCCTAAACTGCCGTGCTATACAGAGCATACAGACGGCCAAGCTCAGCTGTCGATAAAGATTTGAGCACCCACAGCATCCCCGCATTATTCCAGGGGCTAAGGATAGAACATCAAGGATAGTAGAGCCCTGTTCCCTTGAGGAGCATATATTCTAGTAGCAGGAGACAAAAAATACACAATAGATGGACAGACGGAGAGCTAGAAAAAAAAAAAAAAACAGAGATGGGTAAAAATTTCAAGCACCAACAAATTCTCTGAAAAAGATAAAACAAAGTAATACAGTAGAAGAATGACTAAAATAGGGCCATCACCTCCTATGAAAAAGTGACCCAGATGAAATGACCAGAATGGTAACAAGAAGTAAGCAAAGAAACTGCAGCGCAAAGGTCCTGAGGTAGAACTCAGCGTGGCATGTTTAAGATGCAGAAAAAAGGTTAAGAAAATACGGTCAACGAGGGAAAAATCAGAAGCAATGCTGGATGTTGGCCAACCTCACAAGCCATAATGAAACCTTTGAACTTTATTCTGAAATTAATTAGAAGCCACTGGAAGTTTTCAAGCCAGGCTAATTTAGACTTTGGCAAGATCACTTCTGGCTGCTCTGTGGGGTGTGAAACAAGCTAAGGAGGCATGATGAAGGCAAGGACACCACCCAGGAGTTGTTAGAGCAGGCAGGTGAGAGGGGCTGCTGGTGTTTTGGCAGTGGAGATGTTGAGAAGCATTCGGAGTCAGTATGTACTTAGAAGGTAGAGCCATCAAGATATACTGCCAATTGAATATTGGGCAATAAAAAGGGGGGAACCAGGTATTTGGATAGTGCTGCCGTTTGTTGAGAAGGGGCTGTTCAGGTGGAATTGGATTTGGGAAGGGAAATGAAAACAAATCAATTTTTTATGGGCCATACTAGATTTAAGGTACATAAGAGATAGTCAAACATAGATTCTGAGTAAGCAGTTTGATATATAACATAGAACTCGGGAAGAAGTCCTGCACTGAGACATAAACTTGAGGGTGTCAGCTAAGGATGGTATCTGAGGCTACGGAAGTAGATGAAATCACCTAGGGTGAGAGAGTTAATAGAAGACTCATCTTCTTACGTGAAGATTTGGGAAAGAGAAGCAAGATTTTTACATATGACAATGATGGATATGTCATAGTGTAGAGTTCACAAATTTTTAGAATAAATTATGACTTCTCATGATATCCACTTACTGTGATGTCTAATAATCAATGAATTGTTAGCACTTATTGGTTGTATACTACATACCTGAAACAGTGCTAAGTCAGTTATGTGTATTATTTCGTAAGCACATAGATCATTACCTCCTGTTCGGAGGTAAGAAAACTGTGCATTACAGAGATTAAATAATGTGTGTGACATAAATAGACAGTGTCAGTTCTGGGTCTTGTAACACTAAATTGGCGAAATTTAACCACTAGCCTGCTCTGCTGTCAGCATAAGAATAAGCAGTTTACATTTGCTACCTGTATTCCATCAAATCTAAAATGCCATTGATCATAACATGCACCACTGGTTTGAGAAAGAAAAAATTCCCACCGTATAAACTGTGACACAATTATCACTTAAAATATTTATATGTAAATCTTGAAAGAACCCATTTATACTTAATTAGACAAAGATTTGTTTGATATATTAATTTTGTATATACAAAAAGGGGAAATATAAACAAAATATATCATTAAGGTTTTCCTAAAAATTTTTTCATGTTTGAACCTAACTCTTCTGAAACCCTTTTTGTCTCAGAGATATAAATGTCTGCATTTTTTTTTCACCCAAAAGTCATCTTTTGCAGCGTTTAAAGTGTTGGTGATGACGGAGTACTATTCAGCTTTAAGAAACAATGGTGATATAGCACCTCTTGTATTCTCCTGGATAGAGCTGGAACGCATTCTACTTAGTGAACTATCCCAAAAATGGAAAAACAAGCACTACATGTACTCACCATCAAATTGGTATTAACTGATCAATACATAAGTGCACATATAAGAATAACATCTACTGGATGTCAGGCAGGGGGAGGGGGAGGGGGGAGGAGGGGACAGGTATATGCATACACAAAGAGTGCGATGCGCACCATCTGAGGGACGGACGCACTTGAAACTCGGACTTGGGGGGGAGGGCAAGGGCAACATACGTAACCTAAACATCTGTACCCCCATAATATCCTGAAATACAAAAATAAATAAATAAACAAAGTGTTGGTGATGAAGCATTTCTTAAAAGATCCATAATTCAACTGAAAGCTATTATTGCTGGGTTTTTAAGCCTGCTTTACAATTATGAAGTTCTGGTCTACTTTTGATCCTGCCTCAGGAATACTGGTAAATACACCGGCTTCACCACCTATCTCACCTTCTTCCGGAACCATTTGGTTTCTAGAGTCAAAAAAAAAAAAAAAAACAAGGAGCGCTTGGTCTCATATTTTTTCCAGTACACATTGTTGCCAATGGGCTCCCATGCTCAGACAGTAAGAGTCTGTACCACGACTGCCACCTGGCTCTCAGAGGTGGTAAGACAGCATCAATAGTAGAATACATCCCAATTTCAGAGACCTAAAATGTGAAACACATGGGCCTCACAGCATTGGTGAAATCCAGTACTTACGACAAAGATAAGGGAAAAAATTAGGAAGACTAGTACTGCCACAGAATAATATGAAGGTCTAACGGTGTTAAAAACACACAATGCTGATGTCTCTTTTGGTATCCTAGATTTCCAGTGTCACCAAGGTCAGCGAGCCTTGCTGTTATGTTAATAAAAGATATATTGAAAGATTGTAAGTAATTTTGTTGTTATTTTGATTATCAACTCTCCTAAATTGAACCTAGATTATGTGTGTAATATGTTAAAAGCAATACTGCATGATCAGATGTTTTCTTGTTCCACTGAGGTTAATTTTGCCAGTTCTTGTGTGTATTCTAATATCTATATCCCGGGAGCAACCGTGTAGAGAATAACTGACTACGTTGGAGAGGTTGAAATATGTGCTTGGGAGACACTTTTGGCAAGTGATCCCCTAATACAGTAACATGCACACTGTCGGCAAGCGACAGATTGTATAGCACACGCTTGGCAGGTAAAAGGTGCGGGTTCTGTGGGCTGCTCCCGGTGAACTCTTGCAAGTGCTGTTTGGGTCTGCACATCTCCAAGCAGAGCGGCGCCATCTAGTGGTGAAAATCAGAATTGCCGGCTCCCTTTTTCCTTCTCTGGGTCTTTCAATCACTTCCTGGGATTAAACAATAGGTTCTTGGTCCCACTCTCGTTTTATTGCGAAGAAAATTACACAGTCAAGTTTCCGTTTCTGCTAGTGATACAAGTCTTATAAAGGATCGCAAAAGTGTCAAAACCTCAAAACTCTTTATAAGTAGTGGTAGTACATCTCCAGTATTTCCTGTAAAACTTCACAATAACTTTTCAAAACTTTTTACAAATTTTGTATTATGTTGGCAAGATCAGACACATTTTGCCTAAAGATAGATGTGTTTTAATGATGAAAGAATAGTTTCTTTTATAGAATTACATCACAGAATGTGAACCCTAGTGTATAAATCACTTGTTCTTATTAAATTATTTTACAAAGCACATACCATGCAAACCCTATCATTAGATTTATTGTCTTATCACTTATTCCTCAACGAATTTTTAGAAATTCTTAACTAGGTAAGCTTTATGAAGAAAATATTTTTACATTGATTGTTGAGATAGACATTTTCTGGTACTAGTGACATTTCTGGGTAATTTGTAAAACGTGACGGACAACCAATTCTGTATGAGATATTAACCTACTATACATGAAGTTATACTACTTGCCAACAATACTGGATTCATTTTGGTTTTAAGTTTCCCAATCCTTTTGGATTCCTAGCCACAATTTTATAGTCTTATTATTTTCCTATATTGTTTCTGTAATGAATAGCAGCAACAGTATAATGGGTTTCATCTAGAATTCTATTTGTTCAAAATATCTCTTCACTGTATAATGGGTATAATGACAACTGATATTCATGGACATGTCTTATGCCAGCAGGGTACTATACTGCTCTGTTCAATTGCTGCACTGGACTATAATTAGTTTTTCTCCATATTTCCCACTGGATTGTAATCTGGAAATTCCTTAGCACTAAGGAAAATTATTCAAAACTGGGATACAAAGCAAAAAGGTGAGTTCCACATTCTTTCCTTACACAAGGAGTGAAGGGTAAGGCAGAATTGTAAGCTGCCTGGCTAAGTGTTGAAGGTATGTCGCAAGATACACAGAGTTCCTTGGCAAAGACTCCAGGCAATGTCTGTCCAAACGTTAGCTGACCACTAAGCTAACTGAAAAGCAAGTGAGTTGACAGTAACTTAACTTAATTATAATGTAGCTGATAAACTTTTTCTAAAATGTCTCAGCATCTATGATTTAGCTAAGTCTATTTTCACAGAACAGTAAATTTAAATATAGTAGCTGAACTAAATTATAATGCCTGTTATCATTTATTGAGGATCTCCTTCACCTGTGGCACTGATTATTTCTAATTATCCCAACAACTCAGCAGGTGGGTATCATTACTACTCCCATGTTACAGATGAGTAACACCTAGATAAAGTGTGCTGCTTAGACCTTCAGGCTAAGGTCTGAAGCTAGGGCCCCAAGCCGATACTCATTCACATTTATCACACTGCCAAAATAAGAGGATTTAACCCTGAAATTTGCTGTCTACACTTTTTGTTTCCCTAAAACTGCTTTTAATAAAGTCCCCAATGGTATCCTTGTCACTGAGTTTAAGATGGACACTTTTTATCTTTATCTTAGTTGACCCTTCAACATCTAAAATTGTTGACTCTTCCCTCTCTGTGAAATAGCTCCTTCTGTTGCCTTTCTCATCACCAACACTCTTCTAGTTTGCTTCCTACCTCTTAGGCACTCCTTCTCTGACACCTTTGCCTGCTGCACCTCCTCGATCTCACTGGGAAATGCTGGAGCCCTCCAGAGCTTTGTTCTAAGCTGCTTTGTCTTAACTTTTCTTTACTCATCATTCATTCATCCGACAAATCGAACCTCTACTATGCACAAGCACTTACCAGGCTTGGGGATCCAATAGTGAGCAACAGAGGCAATCACTGAGCGGATAATGACATGAGGAAGTGCCAAGAGAGGAGGCAGGAAAACACATGAGAGAAAAATCACGCAGCGCCTTACAGGTTGCAGTAAGGATTTTGCATATTCCCTAAGGACAGCAAAGTCACTGAAGGACTTTACGTAGAGGAGTGAAATGATCTTGTTTGTGTTCTTACAAGACCACTCTGGCTGCAGCAGTAAGACCAGGTCGGGAGGGGAGTGGGGAAAACCAATCATTCCTGGTCAAGCTTACTTCTATAGCCTTCAAAATATTTTCTTCACATACATTATTGCTATTCTCCAATGCAGCTGCCAATGTGATCTATTTTCCCCCTTAGTATTCTTGTTCCATTTTTTAAAATCCAAGAGTAATACATGAATGTATGCTCATTGTTAAAATAATTTTAAGCATGTGGAATAAAAGGTAAACATCTGACTTGACACCCCTACAAAGCCATTCCTCTCCCTGACACTGAGAGTTGATCTGGACCCTTTACTACATATTTCCACGTGAAGGTGCAAAAATGAACATAACGTCACCAGGATGTTTTGGACCACTTGTTTCCGTATCATGATGTTGTAAATGTAAACCCATCATTACCAAGGACAGTTGTAGCTCTGCTAGTGGACTCTTACCAGAAACATCACAATAATTTTTTGTTGAATGGGCCCCATGTATTTAAAGAACCACCTGCTTTAAATATTTTTTGGATATTGTAAAAGAAAATGGTATTGATTAGATAACCTGCTATATTAATCTGTTCAGGCTGCCATAACAAAATAACATAGACTGGGTTACTTAAACAATGGAAATTTATTTTCTTACAGTTATGGAGGCTAGAAGTCTAAGATCAAGGTGCCAGCAGACTTAGTTCCTCGTGGGGACCTTCTTCCTGGCCTGCAGACAGCCACTGTCTTGCTGTGTCCTCACACGGCTTTTATTCTGTGGCTTTTGGAGAGAGAGATATCTCTGGTGTCTCTTCCTCTTCTTACAGCGTATTAATTAGATTGGATTAGGGGCCACCCTTATGACCTCATGTAACCTTAATTACATCCTTAAAGCTGTCATTTCCACATACAGTCACATTGGGGATGAGAGCTTCAACATGTGAGTTTTGGGAGGAGATGTAATCAGTCCATAACCCCTGCCCATTACTATTTTCTTTTAGTCTGTCACCTAGGTGTACATATTCCTCCTTCTGTACCACAACACTAGGATGTAAAATGTTCAACTGCTACCATTCTTCAATATACCTTAACACAAAAAACTGACATGGGGAGACAGTTTGTCAGTAGCCAGTTGGATATTAAAAACTGGACTTGCTTCTTTACTGAATGTAACTCTTAGTCCCACACCAACCATGCTGCTGAGTCCAGCTGATCTTGCAATCAATATATCTCTACCTACTCGGAGCGGTGTGACTTTGCAGGCTGAGAGAAGAGTTCCAGCATAACAAGTAGCTCCAGGATCCCCACCTCATTGTCTGATCCCAAATTGCAGGGACCTTGACTCTCACTTCCGGATAGTTTTCAATTCAACACAACTGATAGGAGTGTCAAGAGTGCTAATAAAATTACTTTGATCAGTGTTCAACTCATGCATTTTCCGTCTTCAATCTAATATCCCACTGGAGGTGGGCACCAAATGACAGAAGGCAGAGTCCCAGACAGTCCTATGGAGTTGGCCAGCACCTCTGTCTCAGGAGCTGATTAGTTTGAACTTTCAAAGTCTCTCTTCTGATTCTTTCTTCATTAGTTTTATAATCAGTAATTTTTGAATATACGGCTTATTAACACCAATAAAATTTTTGCTGCCCTGATTCTCCAATTAGAACTTTTTAAAGGGTTGATATTGGAGTATGAGTCATTTAAGTAATTTCTCCTCTAGAAAATATAAATGAAACACATTACCAAAAGAAATGGAAATTAAAAGAAAAGAATATGCAATGGTAAACTGTCACAAAAAGAGAATAAAAAATGTAAAGGCACAGGTGAACAGTTCCGTACTTCTGCCTCAAAAGAGAACAAGAAGGCAGTTGCCAATCCCATGGGCACTGCAGCAAGGCCTTCGGGGAAGAGCTCCACCTCTGGCAGTTTTTAAAAGCACCTTTATATTCCTTTTTGATCCAGATTTTACATAGAAAAGTCACCTAAAAATTTAAATAGGAACATAAATAGCACCTTCTTCCATAATTTCAAGGTAGTGTTTTTGTTTTCTCACAATTTTTCTTTTTCCAAATCTTTCCATTTTCTACCCACTTTTTGTTTGGTCGTCATTAGTTCTTCGGGGCTGTAAAATTTAGCACTGCTCTCTGAGGAATCATGCTTATACTACTCTTACCTGCCTGTCTTGTTACATCTTCTTTTTACTACTGAATTGTTAAGGAGTAAAAGGGCCAAGAATAATACCAAATATAAGAACGGTTTTTGTATTTACTTGTAACAATAATGTCCAGGTCTCTATGTTTTACCCAGGTAATCCTTTCTTTATCAACTATTGAGTGTGTAGAGAACATATATTAATACTTTTAAGAAATATTTTTAAATTATTAGGTGACAAATTACCACATGATCCAGCAATCCCACTTCTGGATATATATCCAAAAGAACTGAAAGCAGGATTTTGAAGAAATTTGCACACCCATGTTTATAACGGCATTATTCACAATAGCCAAGAGGTGAAAGCAACCCAAGTGCCCATCGAGGGGAGAATGGACAAACAGAATGTGGTGTACGCATACAATGGAATATTATTCAGCCTTTAAAAGGAAGGAGATTCCGACACATGCTACAAAATGAATGATCACTGAGGACATTACGCTAAGTGCAATAAGCCAGTCACAAAGAACAAATACTGTATGATTCTGCTTATCTGAGGTACCTAGAGAAGTCAAATTCCTAGAGACAGAAAGTAGAATGGTGGTTTCCAGGGGCTGGGGAGGGGAAGATGCGGAGTTGTTGTTTAATGAGTACAGAATTTCAGAATGGCAAGATGAAAATATTCTGGAGATCTGTTGCACAACCACGTGAATATAGTTAACACTACTGAACTTACATTTAAAATGGTTATGATGATAAATTTTATGCTTTGTGTTATTTGCCGCCATTAAAATTCTTTTAAATGAAAAATATAGGTGACAAAAAATAATAACCTGTGAGTGTTTATAACCTCTCCTCTTTTCTTGTAATCTTCTAGGAAGATTCTGTCTTTGCTACCTCAGTTCTGGATGTTTTTGGTCAGATTGGGGAGAATGGGTAAGGAAAGAGAACTTGGTGGATGTGTACAAAGAAGGACAAGAGTTACCTAAGGGAAGAGAAAGAACAGATCTGGCAGACGAGAGAGGAGGAGGGTGAAACAGACAAGAGGGGGTAGATGATGAGAAATCACTTAATGGGTATGATGTGTGTTACCTGGGTGATGGATCCACTATGCAATCTATGCATGTAACAAAATCACACCTGTTCCCTATAAATTTATACAAATAAAAAAAAACATAGTTCTGTGAATGTGAGTGCATATTGTTCACATGTGAATCTGAACTGCTCCTAATCCTCCTCACAGTGGACATGGAAAAGAATACATCAGCCAGGTTAATGATGCAAACCAGTGATCAGAGCCATAGTCACCCCTTGTAAGAAAGGTATCACATCCAATATGGCAGCTGTTGCCCTGAGTTTAATCTGAGCACTAAGATTAATACGTTCCACTGGCTTCCCACTGTCCTTAGAATGGAGTCCAGACTACTCCCCTGCCCCACAGGGAGCTACGGGACCTGTCCCTGCCCACTCTTTACCCTCGACCTGCACCCCTCCCCTACATGGCATTCTGGTAGTTTCCAACGCTGTAGGCCCTGTGTTGGCTGCAGGGCCTTTACACATGCTATTGCTCTTCCTGGAGCATTCTTCCCCCAGCTTTTCTTGTATGAAGGAGTGAGGGCGAAGAGGGAGGAAGAGAGAAAGTCAGAGAGGGAGAGCATGAATGAGTGAAGGGGGTGACTAAACAGAAGCATTTTTACTCTGGAGCAAAATTTAAAATCTGTCTTAGGAAGGAAGAGTAATTGCAGTCAGTGTTCGTATTAGGGAAAAATTATTTTTCTGCATACCAACAGGGACAGAATATAAAAAAAAACAGTATGGCACAGGCAGCAACCAATCAGAATGGACATCAGCTGAGGTCTGGAACCGAGTCCCAGGGCCCTGGTGGTCCCAGTGTTAACCCTTCACCTGCTGGAAGCCAGATGGGAACCAAGAGAGAGGCAGCCAATTGTAGGGTGGTCATTTTCAAGTGATCAAGTAGTAATCCGGTATTTTAGCAACCAGCATAGCTGTACCAATGTGTCCTGGCTCAAGCATGGGCCCTGAACAGTAAATTTCTAGTACATTTGAAGTCATACCATCTATAATTTAGTGCCCCACTTTTTTTCTCTTTAACAGTATATTGTGAGCATTTTCCCACAATAGGCACTTTCTATGTTTATCTCTTTGCCTCCAGAAAGGATCTGAGGCAATTTAGTTTTGAATCAGAATAAGAGTGTTGAAGGACAATTGCTTTAGGCCACAGAAAATTCTTTTAAACAACCTGCTTCATAATAGTGTATTCTTCTCCCTCTTATGAGGAAGGGACCTTGTCTATTGGGTTCACTGCTGTGTGTGTAGATCTTCCTACACACTGTGCCTGGATCATGGGAGGTGGTAAACAAACATCCATGGAATAAATGAAGAGTCACATACCAAGTGCGGTAAGAATAACAAGAGAGGGAAGACGCTAACCTACATATTTTTAATTATAATTACTCAAGTAACTGAAAACAACATTTTAAAAACTAGCACTGAGGATAGAATCAATTCCCTGGCGATCTGTCTTAATTTTTCATCTGTTAAGCACAAAAAAAAAGGATAATATTAATAGTTTCAGGTTTTCTGACTGAGTTTTACATAGATCCTAGTAGGAATGAAGAGAATGGGCTACATATTTCTTGGCACTTACATGAAATGACTAGTCAAGTCCCAAGAAATCCTTATCGTATCTGAACTCATATTTGAGTTTATTAGGATAAGAACTCTACTACCTCCATTCCTTCAATTAGCCATTATGTTCCATGTTTATTGCTGAAAAACATTGCCAAGGCACACAACTAAAATAATTCATTACTTTTCTTGCAAATTATTTCAGTTCTTCAGTTTGTCACCCTCTGCTTTTTCATCCTCTTCTAGTCATTCATTCCGGTCAGGTAGTTACGGTTTTCAAAATGTTTTGATATTTGTAAGTACAAGCATATTTGTCATCCTATATAAAATAATATTCTCATTTTAGAACACATAAAATCTTTTTTATTTTAATTTTAAGAGAAGGGTATTTTGCTATTCTTATTCAAGAAAAAAAGCCACGTTAGCTTTTAATATAAATAGAGAAAATAGAGTTTTCTATCAGATGTAATGTATTCTAGTCAAGTTTCTCCACTGCCTTTTTTATTCTTATTGGTTTTATAAAAACACCATGAAGGAAAGTGTACCTGAATGATCTGTGCTTCACCTTTGAAATTCATGAACTCCTAGGAAACCCAGATCTACAGCTGCCCTAAATGTTTATGCTGCGCTGTTGAGAATGGAAGATTCTCCAGGCAACTTCAGACTCTGGGGTGCCAGGACTTTCCTTCTGAAGCACCGGGCCTTTTATCTGACTTGTTTGCCAGGACTTCTCAGAGATGTTCATGTCCTGATTCCTGTCCAAGTGTTGTCAGGTTGTTAGGAAGAAATCTCTGAAAAGCCCACCACCTGCTGAGCTGGAGTGTGGGCCTCACAAAAGTCAATATTTTCAGCTTTTCCTTTGGCCTGAGTGTGTTTAAAAAGGCTTTCTAGTGTATATCCCTTTTATTGCAGGTGAGTATTGGTAGAGAAAAATGGCTTTCATCTTTTATCCTTCTGTGGAGAGTAAAAATGAAACAGCAGAGATGCCCTATTTTAGGCTTTACTAGATCCTTTTTTTAGATGGAATTATTGTATTAAAAATCTCAAATATAAATGCAATGATAAAAAAAAACCTAGAGTATGTTAGTACAAAAGTCCGGCTTCCTTGTGCTCCTTAATTTTAATTCACTTTGTTCTTAATAATGAGATTTATAGTCCTTAGGCTCTGATGATAGATAGCTCTAGTATGAAGAGGGAGTGAGTCAAATGAGAAGAGATTTGTTATCATATACTCAGAGCCCAGCACAGCTCCTGGGACATAGGAGATGCTCAATACATGTCCATGGAAGGGATGCAGAATGAAGAAATGAACAAACCAGGCCTGAGAGCAAGGGGCCTGAGTTCTAGACCTGATACTATTAATAATTTAAGTGGCTTGTGCTTCTGACTTGTTAGCCTTATTTCTCTAACCTGTGAAACAAGTAAGTTGGATTGGATCATAGCATTGCTTAAATTTAGTATTTTCTTGTGTCAGGGACAGGTCTTCTCCAATATGCTGCTGCTTAGTCAAGCCTTTAAAAGAAAATTTTTTTTTAACAAGGCTTTTTGTTACTGCTCTAAATCTGCCCTTGAAACAGCACTAAATCAAAAAACCTTTACACTTGAGACTACGTTTTGGACAGAGTACATATCTTTCCAAAGTTTATATGGGGAATACTTTCTAAAAAAAATACAGTATTTTATACCAGTATTTTCATAGACATTAGAATTTCTACACTAAATTTATCCTACCCTTAATAGAAATGATTTTTAAATGGAATAGCAAGAACTGATTTTCTATTGATAGGGCAAGATGTTGCTACGGTTTGAATGTGTGTGTCCCCACCAATATTCGTATGTTGAAATCCTAACAATGTGATGATATTAGGAGGCAGGGGCCTTTGGGGGGGTGATTAGGTTATAAGCCCTCATGAATGGGATTAGTGCCCTTATAAAAGAGGCTGGAGGAAGCTAGCTAGCCCCTTCCACCACTTGAAGACACATCGAGAAGGCACCACCTATAAAGCAGAGAGCTGGCCTTCACCAGACACCAAATCAGCTGGCGAATTGATCTTGGACTTCCCAGCCTGAACTGTGAACAATAAATTACTGTTGTTTATAAGCCACCCAATTTACGACACTTTATTATAGCAGTCCTGATCAGACTAGACAGATGTATTCAAGGACTGATTTGATTTCTTGCATGCATGTTCTTGGACTCCTTATTTGCCATTGCCATGTGTGTAAGCAAAAGCAGGTAGCCAGTCACAACTGCTCTGGGTACTGTGAGACCTGACTCAACAGTCACCAGTGTTGTGCTTCTACCCTGGGAGCTGAGGACCGTCAGGGCTAATAATGATCTAGCCCAGCAGCTATTTTCCTGCCATATTTTTTTCCCTTCTTATTTTGAAAAAATTTCAGGCTTATAGAAAAAAACACAAAAATAGTACAATGAATTCTCATAACCACTCACCCAGATTCCCAAATGTTAACATTTTACCACATTTGCTTCTTCATTATCACTCTACACATATGAATGTGTGTATGCATACATAATATTTGCCTGACAAATTTGAGAGGAAGTTGCAGACATGATACCACTTACCTCTAAATACTTAAACATGTATTACCTTAAAATAAGACATTCTTGTAAATAACTATAGTATAATGATCAAAATCAGGGAATTAATCTTTATACAACATTATTATCTAATCTACAAAACTTTTTCAAATTTTGATAATGGTCTCATTAATATTCTTCATAGCAAACATTTTCTAATTTTTTGTCCTTGGCTATGATTCAACCCAGAATCATACATTGTATTTAGTTGCTGTATCTCTTTAGTTTTGTTTTTCCATATGAGCTTTAGCATCAAATTGTTTAGCTCCATCAAAAGACTTGTATTTTTTATTAGGATTACATTAAATTAAGTCATAAAGAACAAACATCATTATGATGTTAAGTGCCCTATCTAATAACAAGGGATGTCTTTTCTTGTGCTCAAATCTACTTTCATGTCTTTCGGGAGTGTTTTAAAGTTGTTCTCTTATAGGTTTTGCACATTTCTTACTAAGTTTATTCTTTATTGTTGTTATTGCAAGTGGGTTTTTATCTACCCATATGTCCTCTAACTTGGTACTAACTTTATTTTGGGATCCTTACTGAATTTGTCTATTATTTAAGTTAGTTTTCCCAGTGATTCTCTAGGTTTTTGCAGGTTAACTATCATATCATTGCAATAGAAATAGTTTTATTTATTTTTAAATTCTTAAGTCACTGATGATTTCTCATGTCTAATTGCACTGGCTAACACCTCCAAAATAATGTTGAGCAGCTGAGTAGATAGTGGGCATCCTTGCCTTGTTCTTGATCATAGTAGAAATGCTTCTAGTGGGTAGTAAGATCTTGGCTTTAGGAAGATCACATATATGCATATATGCATATGTCTAGATGTAATTATAAATATGTATTTATGTATATATATTTATGCTAAGAAACAATACATCTCTATTCTCGTATTTCCATCAGAAGTGTACCCTTTTATTTCATATAGTTATTGATACATTTTGGGTTAAATCTTCCCTCTTATTATGTACATTTTTCTGCTTGCTATACTTTTTCTCTCTTTCCTTTTTTTGAATGAATTGTACTTTTTATTTCATTTTCTCCTTTATTTTGGTAGTTATACAACCTTTAATTACTTTACTGATTTCCCTAGAGACTGCAAAATATATCCCTATCTTATCAATGAGTACTTTTACTACTTCGTACGAAATGAAAAGACCTTATAGTACTTTACATAAGATCCCTGATTGATATACCATTATTATCATGCATTATTGTTATCAATACACTGTATTTTAACCTCATAAGATTATCATTGTTTTATTTAATCAATACTTATGTTATTTTTATTTATATAATCAATATTCATTTAGATTTACCCACATCTTAATTCTTTGTGTTATTTTTATTCCTTCCTGTATCTCCAAGCTTCCATTATAAGAAAACTACAGACCAAAATCCATCATGAACATAGATGCAAAAATCCTAAACAAATTTTAGCAAAACAAAGCCAACGATATACTTAAAGAATAACACAACATGACTAAGTAGGGTTTATCCTAGAAATGCAGATTTATTTTAACAATAAAAAACTAGTCAATGTGATACACTATTTCACAAATTAGAAAAGAAAAACATATTATTATCTCAATAGATGTAGAAAAAGCACCTGGCAAACCCAAACATCCATGCCTGATTTTAAAAATGAAACTCAGCAAAATCGGAGTGGGAAGAAACTTCTTCAACCTGAGGAAGGGCATCAGTGAAAGGCCCACAGCTAACATCACAGCTAGTGTGGAAAGACCAAAAGCTTTTTCCCTAAGATTGGGAACCAGACAAGGACAACTGCTCCTACCACTTCTAGTCAACACTGTACTAGACCAGGGTTTTTCAACCTCAGCATTACTTTGGGGCTGGGTAATTCTGTGTGGTAGCCACCCCATGCATTGTAGGATGTTTAGCAGCATCCCTGTCCTCCAGCCACTAGATGCCAGTAGCAAACTGCTCCCCCTCAGCTGTAAGAATCGAAAATATCTGTAGACATTGCCAAATGTCCCTTGGAACAAGATCATCTCTCAGTTGAAAACCACTGCACTAGAACTTCTGGCCAGTGTAATCAGGCAAGAAAAATGAAATAAAAGACATCCACATTGAAAAGGAGGAAGCAAAGCTGTCTTTATTTGCAGGTGTGGGGACCCACTCAGACCCTCAGGGTTGGCATAAAGATTATTTTAAAGTGAAAATATTTGAGCTAAAGAAACTGCAGAAAGAAATATTATCTGAACTTCCCTTATCTGACTAAAGCAGAGCCTTCAGAAAACACTAGCATCAAAAGCTCAATATAACCTTCCATATCTTCTCACCAAAACCCTGAAACTACTTCCCCACATCCCACAACCACCTGCCACCCTTTGTTACTGGAACCAGCCCCATGAACAAACACAGGATGAACCCCACATGTGTTTTCTCTGCAGCTTTCTTATGCTTTCGATTGCCAGGCCAGTAGCGCTTGACAACCAGAGCCCTATAACTTTTAACTAACTACTTGACCTTTCGAGTTGTTTCCCAGAAATAGCAGAATTTCCGCAAGATAAAGAAGTTGAGACTCCAAAGGTCCTATCCACAGACTTCCTGATACCAAGACTTACCATCCTTCACTTATAACTTCTGAATTCCCTCGTTAACTTCAACAGAACCTGCCCAGATGCCTGTAGCCACATTCCTTAACGTCTTGTATTATAAAAAGCCCCTACTCCCCATTAGCTGGCGAGATGGATTTGAGGCTGCCCCTCCTGTTCTCCCAGCTGATGTCATTAGTACCAAAATATTCCTATCTTCCTTGGCAGTCCTTATTGTCTCAGTATTTGGCTTTCTGTGCAGAGAGAAACATGACCTAGGCCAAAACCGACTTGCAGTTTTGGTAACATCATGTTTGGAATATGAACCTTTTATCTTTGGCTAGTCAGTAAGCTGCTCATCACTGACTACTCCCTCCTGTAAGAACATGCATGTGTAAATAAACCTTGTATTTTCTTCTGTTCATGTATTATCATTTAATTTGCAGGCCCCCAAGTACAGGATCCAAATTGAAGATGTTTTTTTCCCAATAGCTTTGGCAACAAGGATGGGACGGTTGGGACTCCCTGATCACTTCAGAGACTGCAGCTGAGATCCCAGGGCCTCTTCCAAGCCAGCAAAGGTAAACATTTTTTTACCAATCAAACTCCCTGATCTCTGCTCAGGTCTCATAAAACAAGGGCAGTAAGAGCCTTTCCTTAGGTTTTTTAAAAGGAATTTTCCAAAATTTAGATTTATAGGAGAAAATTTTTGGTTAGCACTAGTTCTTTGGATACTGTGACTCTTGTTATAGATATCTATTGTCTATCTTTGTTATTACTCTTTCATGTTGTGCTATTTAAAAGTGCTGTTTGTCATAAGAAGGAAAATCAGGGTTGAACTTAGGCATAGACCCTATACACTTGTTGTTCATCTATTAAACCAGATGAAGTTCTCTCCTTCCAGCCCAATTTAGTGCCCTGAGAATTTGGCTTTTGAAATCAGAGAAATCATTCTCTCTCTGGTTTTTCACCTGACATAGATTGTCAGGTCTGTGTCTAGAGGCAGCCAACTGTCAGTGTAGGGACCCAAGACACAAGGTACATTATATTCCTACTAACTGTCACCAGCTCTCATGGAATTTAGATGCTTCTACTCTCTTGATAAATAGCACCAGGCTTCTGCTCATCCATACTAATCTCCTTATCAGAGGGTTGCTTGGCCACACCCTTGGTATTCTCTACCACACATGCTTTTTCATTCTTTATGGTCAGGCTGAGAATTTTCCAAATCTTTAAGTTCTTCCTCCATTTTTATTATAAACTCTGTATTTAATTTGTTTCTCTTATTGCATTTTACTATAGGCAGTCAGGAGAAGCCATGCCACATCCTCAACACTTTGCTTAAAGACTTCTTCCGCCAAATATCCTATTTCATTGCTCTTAAGTTCCTCCTTTCCAAAAAACATTAGGACACAAACACAAGTTGGCAAGTTCTTTGCCATTTTATAACAAGAATGGCCTTTCTTCCAGTTTCCAATATGCTGCCCCTCATTTCTGTTTGAGATATCACCATAATTGCCTTAACTGTCTACATTTCTACAGACATCACAAATTCTGATCATGACCACTTACATAAGCTCTTAGAAGACTGAGCCTTTTCCGCAGCTCTCCTCTTCTGAGCCTTCACCAGAGTCACCCTTTATGGTCCATTTGTGGCAATACAGGCCTTTTCTACCCTGCTCTCCAAACTCTTCCAGCCTCTGCCCATTTCCCACTTCCATAGCCACTTCTACATTTTTAGGTATTTTTTTTACAGCAGCACCCCACTGCTTGGTACCAATTTCTATACAAACCCATTTGGGCATCTATAACAAAATATCTTATATTATGAAATTTATAAACAACAGAAATTTTTTGCTTACAGTTCTGGAGGCTAGGAAGTCCCAGATGAAGGCACCAGCAGATTCAGTGTCTAGTGAGGGCCTGTTCCTCATAGATGGCACCTTCTACGTATCCTCACATGGGAGAAGGAGTGAACACCATGTTCCCACCTGGCAGAAGGGGCAAGGAAAATACCTTTAACCTCTTTTATAAGAGCATGAGTCCATTCATTAGGGTAGAGACCTCATTACTTAATCACTTCCCAAGAGCCCCACCTCTCAGTACTATTATGTTGGAGGTTAGGTTTTAACATATGAATTTTGTAAGGACACCAACATTCAGACCATAGCAGTTGGTTTAGCAAGAATCTCCCGACCCT
The DNA here is from genome assembly GCA_004363605.1 of Indri indri. NCBI lineage: Eukaryota > Metazoa > Chordata > Mammalia > Primates > Indriidae > Indri > Indri indri. The sequence continues at coordinate 174,881 of RJWJ010000300.1, forward strand.
TGATGTCTCCTTTTAGTAATTTCCATCCCCTGACCCCCTCACTCTGCTCAAAGACCATAAATCCCAGCTGTCCTCATTGTATGAAGAGTTGAGCCTAATCTCTCTCCCTTATCACAAAAGTCTTCAATAACATCTTCCTCCCTATTTTAACAAGCATCAGAATAATTTTTCTTTAGCATCACCTAGGAAATAGTCTGTGTCTTATCAAAATAATTTCTGGTTCTTTATGATGCCTTTGATTATTTAAGAGAACTGAATCTTCTCGCTTACTAAAAAAAAACTATTTTTTAACAATCATAGAATCTCTTATGTTTGTTTTAAAAATCTTATATTGTCCCTTTGGTTAAATGAATAACTAAGTATTGTTTCACAGGTCACTGTGATCCTATTTAATTAAGTGTTCAAAGATTTTGACATTTTTGACAACTTCCCAAAATCAAATTCTAAATGAAGTCTTCTTTACTTTGAACTGACTTTGAGATTTCCCACAGGGCCCCTAGAAAATCTCGAAATATTTGTTCTTTCACCTTGTAAAAAGAGAGCTGTCAAACTAATTAGGTTTATCTGATATGTTAAATTGCATGGGAAGCACTGTCAAATAAGAAAAGACACTTAACCTTCCTTAGGTAATATTTGCATGGGTAAAATGTTATTGTTTCAGAAATTGCATGAAGTTCCTAGAAATTTGTCAGTGTCCTCATTATCCATGACATGTCCTGGTATGACGTTATCAGTTATAATTTCAGTTATTATTTTAAATGTTGTATGACACAGAAACAACTGAATTTCCTTGCCAGTTGTGTTATAATGAACTCTCATCAGATCTTTACCATGGTGATTTTAAGCCTTTTGTCATTCGCAGATAGTTTTTATTTTAGTCTGATGCTTTCCTGAAAGCTCTTGCAGTTAGCTACTAGCCAGAATGCATCATCTTCAACAAAAAAGATTGTGTCTCTGAGATCCATGGAAAGGCCTATGACAGGTACTCTGGGGAACAGGCTTCTGATGACATTGGCTTAAATAACTTTAAAATCATACCACTGCGCTGAGTAAGGATTTCCAGAACTCTGGTTGAAAAGCTGATAGATTCATGAAACTGCTAATTCGAGATTAAGCAAAACCAAAATTAATTACATAGGACTGAGGAGAGTGATAAAAAATAATTTTTATGGCCTTTGATTGGAACATTACTGGTTCTTTAATGTTCTATTTTCTGCATATAAGGAACTCTTTTCTCTTAAGCTGTCTAAAACTCATAACAATTTAGTAGGTTATACTTTTGTAAATAGAAAAGAATTAGCTGGGTGTGATGGCAAATGCCTATAGTTCCCGCTACTCAAGAGGCTGAGCACAGGAGTTTAAGGCAGGAGGATAGCTTGAGCCCAGGAGTTCGAGGCTGCCGTGATCTATGATTGCACCACTGCACTCCAGCCTGGGAGACATAAGAGAGAGTTCAGAAATAAATCTATGCATTTACAGCCAATTGATATTTGACAAAGTTGCTAAGAATAGGCACTGGGGAAAGGACAGTCTTTTCAATAAATGGTATTGGGCAAACTGGATGTCTACATTCGGAAGAAAGAAATTAGGCCCTTGTCTTTCACCATATACAAAAATCAACTAAAAATGGATTAAAGACCTAAACATAAAAACCAACACTATGAAACTACTAGAAGAAAATATAGGGATATAGGGGGAAGTGCTTCAGGACATTGGTAAGGGCAAGGATTTTTTTGGATACGACCTCAAAAGCATGGAAAACAAGAAGAAAATTAGACAAACAGGGTTATGTCAAACTAAAAAGCTACTGCACAACAAAAGAAAAAATCAGCACAGTGAAGAGGCAACCCTCAGAATGGGTGAAAATATTTGAAAACTATACACCTAACAAGAGGTCAATATTCAAAGTATATAAGGAACTCAACTCATAGCAAAAAAAAAAAAAAAAAACAAAAACAAATAACCCTATTTTGAAAAAAGGGTAAAAGGCCTGAATAGACTCTTCTTAAAAGAAGACATACAAATAGCCAACAGGTACATGAAAAAATGTTCAATATCACTAATCATTAGGAAAATGTATATCAAAACCACAATGAGATATCACCTCACACCTGTTAGAATAACTATCATCAAAAATACAAAAGATAAGTGCTGGCGAGGACCTGGAGAAATGGAAACTCTTACACACTGTTGGTATGTAAATTAGTACAGCCACCACGGGAAACAGCATGGAGGTTCCTCGAAATATTAAAAATAGAACTACTATGTGATCTGGCAGTCCCACTTCCAGGTATATATGCAAAGGACCTGAAATCAATTATGTCGAAAAGACATCTGCACTCTCAAGTTTACTGCAGCATTATTCACAATAGCCAAGACATGGAATCCACCTAAGTGCCCATCCATGGATGAGTGGATAAGGAAAACGTGGTGTATATATACACAATGGAATACTACTCAGCCATAGAAAAGAATGAAATCCTTTCATTTGTGGTAACACGGATGAACCTAGAGAACGTTAAGTGAAATAAGCCAGGCACAGAAAGACAAATACTGCGTGAGTGGAGTCTAAAAAAGCTGATCTCACATAAGTCAGCAATGGAGTGGTGGTTACCAGAGGTTTTCAGGGATAGGAAGGAGTGGGGATAGGGAGATGAAGATCAAAGCCTACCCAATCATTGTTAGACAGTAGCAAAAAAAAAAAAAATTGCCCAGAATAGGCAAGCATATAGAAACAGGAACTAGACAAGTGATTCCCTGGGGCAGGGGGTGATAGGAGGGAGGATAGGAGAGGGGTGAGGAGAGAAATAGGGAATAACTACTAATGGTTATGGGGTGTCTTTATGGAATGATGAAAATGTTCTAAAATTGATTATGGTGATGGTTGCACAGCTCAATGACTATACTACAAAACACTAGACTGAACATTTTCTTTTATTTTGGATTGTACATTTTAAAAGGGTGAATTGTATGATATGTGAATTATATCTCAATAAAACTGTTAAAAAAACAAAAAGACAAATTCCCCTGAGAACTGGCATGGTTGGACAGAGACACTTAGTGTTTCAGAAAAAGCAGCTTGGAGAGTTTAGGAACTCACCAATATCTCATAACTTGTTAGTGGCTGATACAAGCTTCCAAACCAGAACCCAGTCTGATGTCAAAACGGAGCCTCTACTACTAACCGTTACTTATAAGGGAGTCCCTTTAACTTTTAGGACTGTGTTGTTCGTTAACTTTGGGAATGGAATATGTTCTCCACGGCGGAACACAAAATGGTATTGAACTCGCAGGTAGAGAAAGTTTTTACACATTTGGTTCATTTTTCACTAAACAGGGTCCTTTAACTGGCCTGTGTTGCAGGGAGATTAGCCCGAGAACTTTTACGAACAGGTGAGCAAGATAACAGGTGAGCAAGATCTCGTCTGCCCCAAGCGTCCCGCCCGGGCGAGCTCGGTGCCCCCTCCCCCCCTCTCCCCCGCCTCGGTCCGCAGCCTCCAGGGCGGGCGGAGACCCAGGCCGGGCGGGGGTCTCCAGGGACCGCGGGCACCAGGTGTGAAGACCCCAGCGCGGGCGGCGAGCGGGCAGGGCCGCTGCGGGCAGCTCTACTCGGCTCGGAGTCTGCGGGCTGCACAGCCCCAGGGGCCGCCGGGCTGCGGGGTATCCCCTGGGGGTGGGCGGTCTGGGGTCCCCGGTCGTAGGTCTGAGGTCTCAGTCACCCGGGGTCGGAGGTCGGGGCCACCAAGGCGCTGGCCTGGTCCTGCGTCCCCGCGCGCCCAGCAGAGAGGCCCGGGGGTCGCCCGCGGCGGTAACCCCGCGCCGACCACAGGTGCGCGGGCCGAAACGTCACCGGCCAGGAGCCGCGGGGTGACTTCGGAGCGCCGACACTCTGAGGCAATTTCTCTGAGGGGGCCCCTGCCCCGTCCCTCCGCTCTGAGGTGAGCCCAGGTGAAGCGCTGGTAAGCTTGAGTCACCTGATGGACACAGACGGTTACCTCAGACTTTGTGGGATATCCGTCCTCCAACTCCCAGGAGGACAAGAGGACTCGCAGTCCAGCCCGCGAGAGAGCCCTCCTCCTTCTCCGCCTCCTCCTTCTCGGCCTCCTCCCGCCGGGCGCGGCCTGGGCTCCCTGCTCCGCCCCGCGGCTGACTGGAAAGCGCGGAAGAACGAATCTCCTCAGAACCCGGAGCCGGGCAGCGCGCCCTCGCTCCGCGCATGCGCAGTGCCCGCCTCTCCGTCAGGTTCGGCCGGCTGCGCGCGTTCCCGCCCGGTCCCGACCCCACCGCCCGTTATGGCGGCCCCCAGACCCTGTGGGGACTCCGTCCTGAAAGGTGAGGGGACTTCCTGCCCTCTGGGCGCGCAGAGTAGCCCTGCGCCGGCTGGGGGTGGGTTTGAGGACGGCACCGCTGGTGGCGGGCGCACTCGGGGGAGCTGGTGGGAGCAGCCCCCAGCCGACCCCTCCGCACCGAACCCCATCCTGTCGCCCCCCGCGCCTCAGGCCCCAGCACGCCCGTGGAGCGGGCTCGCGGGGCAGCCCGCCCTCCCGGAAGTCGGGGTCTGGGGTCGTCCCCGAGTCTAGTCCAGGGCCCCCCTTGGACGCGGTGAGGCTGGGGGTCCGGTACGTGGGGGAACCTCGGAGAAAACGCGGGGCCACAGGATGGGTCGGTTCTCAGCCGTCCTCCAGGTCCTCACGGCTTTGAATGGCCGCGCGAATTTGGGCGCGTGCGGCAGCTGTGGGATTAGGAAAAGAAACACCAACCCTTCTCCCCGGTGTCTGTGCTTATTGTTACAATAACGGGGGCGGCCTTTCAGTGAGGAGTTGTGTCCCGGGCACTGCGCTGACGCTTGCATGGTATTGTCTGATTTCTAACGGCCCAGCAACTCTGTTACCTCATTTCACGGTGGGGAAACTAAGGCATGGGGAGTTCAGGTACTTCTCCCCCGTCACGTGGCTGGTCAGTGCAGGCGGGATTTTAGCGCCTGAGCTGCCGTCCTAACCTGCGTGTGACACTGCACCCAGTCCTGTCACTGCACCCGGAGGAGCTGCGGAGGATGGGGATAGCCTTATAGAGTTTGGCCTGGGAGAAAAGGGGTCTGTACTGAGGCGCCTGGATAGGGTACAGCCTCATAGCCGAGCTTCTGTAATCAGATGTGGCTATTTTTCTAACGTTAGTATTTTGTTAAATTAACCCGGCTTTCCTGTATCTTTGCTCACAATTCTTTACCAACGGCACATCTGGAAAATTCTTTTAAAACGTCAGGTTTTGAGAAGATACCCATTAGAACAGGGGTCCACGGACCATACCCTCCCCCAGGCCGAATCTGGCCTGTTGCCTGTTTCTGTAGGGCCTGCAAGCTAAGAGTGTTTTTTTATGTTTTTAAGTGGTTAAAAAGAAGAAGAGTGACAAATGAAAATTCTGTCAACTTCCGAGTTCCTTGTCTATAAATAAAGTTTTATTGGAACACAGGTTGGCTTATTATCATATTGCCTATGGATACTTTTGTACTGTGACCTTGAAGTTGAGTAGTTGTCACAGATAGCGTACAGCCTGCAAAGCCTAAATATTTACTGTCCCTTTACCGAAAACAGACTTCTGCACTAGAAAAATTAAGCCGAGTTTAGGAATTTGGGAAGAGCGTGAGGTGTTAGGAATGTAAACTGTGACATGGATAAGTATGTAAACTGTGACATGGATAAGTAAAGTTCTTTGCTTAAAATTTTAAGAACCATAAATTGTACTGATGCTATTTTGAATTGACTTATAATAGAAGAAATTTTAAATTTGCTTTTTAATATAAATAGAACAAGAGAAAAATTTATTGGGCAGTGGATGCTAGAAGTACAAATGTGTATTTCATGTTGATACCTTGTTTTCAGATGTAGTGGCCTATGTTGAAGTGTGGTCATCCAATGGAACAGAAAATTACTCAAAGACATTTACAAACCAACTTGTGGATATGGGGGCAAAGGTAAGAAATTCATTTTACCATTGTTACATATGACAGTCTTCTGATAGGTAAAAAGATACATTTGCATTTTCTTATTTGGGGAGTTATTGCTTAGACTATGAAGGACAAAGCAATGGGTAAGTGGTGGGAGAAAAAAGAAAAGAGCCAAAATATGAAGAATTTAGAACAGTAGGACTTACAGAGCAGTTGGGCTTGTAAGCACTGTGTGAGAAAGAGGAATCTAGGATGAAAATCTGGATTCTAACATTGGTTACTTGCATACATGGTGCTGGTAATCATAGTGAGGAATACAGGAAAAGGAGCAGGTTTCTAAGGGAAAGGTTATAAATCTGGCCATTAAAAATACCTGTTGTATATCCAAATATACAGGCGATGGGAGCAGAGACCTAAGGACAGAGAGAGAGAGAGAAGGATACCAGGAGAATGAGGAAGGCAAGTGTGCAAGTCAAAGGAGGGAAGTATTTCAAAGACGGAATTTTGAAACACTGCAGAGTCTTCAAGAAAGATAAGCTTGGCAAGCATACTTTAGATTTCAAAACCATAAGCTCACTGGTTGAACTTAGTATAGTTTTCAGTGAAATGAGTAAAGGGGATCCAAATTAGTGCAGGAATCATTGAGATATGAGGAAATAGAGATAGTCCCTCCTTATTTGAGGTTTCTTAGGAGCCATCTAGATCTGTGATCCCCAACCCCCAGTACGCAGCCTGTTAGGCACAGGGCCACAAAGCTCTGCTGCCTCCCCCCAAATCTGCTGTGGAAAAATCGTCTTTGTCGGGGGACCGCTGATCCAGATTATCACATTTACTGTCACAAAGTGCTGCTTCTAAATGAAAAGGTGGCAGTTCTCAATAAGGTAAAGAAAAAAACTGCAAGCTGAGGTTGCTAAGAGAATCCATCTTCTGTCCGTGAAATCGTGAAAAAGAAAAAAGAAATTCATGCTAGTTTTGCATGATAATTTTATTACAGTATATTGTTATAATTGTATTTTATTATTAGTTATTGTTGCTAATCTCTTATTATGCCCGATTTATAAGTTAAACTTTATCATAGTTTTGTATGTATAGGAAAAAATAGTATGTTTGATGTTTGGTACTATCCGCGGTTTCAGGCATCCACTGGGGGTCTTGGAACTTATCCCCCATGGATAAGGAGGCACTACAGTATTTGTGTGTTTTTTAGCATGTGGGAGAGGCTGGCTGAAAGACTTAGTGAAAGGGATAAATTAAAATGGGTGAGAAGAGAATTGAAGGTACGGCTGGGATTAGAGAGAGGCGCCCCGGGCATAAATTAAAGAGGCACTCCCCACTAGGCAAAGAGTGGGTGCCTTGTTTGGTCTCTCTCATCCCTGCTCTGAGTTAGAGATCAAAGCCTAAGAACAGACTGGAGTGGAAAGGAACAGAATATGAGTAGGGCCTACTTTTGCCCATGAGGAGACACACCTATTTTGATAACGCTGGAATGTAGAAACGTGAAAGAGTTTCCATCTTATGATGCCTAAAAGTTTACTTGGGATGAAGACAAATTATTGTGGCTTAGAAAAAAGTCATTAGACATGTGAGTTGACAAAATGGTTTTTGAGGGTCGTTTTAAGATCTTAGATCTCTTGGATCTTTTTGTTTTTCACCTTTTATTTCAAAAATTTTCAAACAGAAAGTTGAAAGAATAGTACAGCAATCATAGATTGAACAGTTGTAAACATCTTGACATTCTTTATTGCTGTTTCTCTATACATTGTATTTTATATGTGAACTATTTGAAAGTAAGTTGCAGACATCTTAATTTGCCCCTGAATACTCATATGCATCATCTAAAAACAGACATTTTCCTGTATAACAAAAAATGCCATTATAACATCTAAGAAAATTAACAATGATTTCTTAACAGTCTTCTAAAGCGGTTGGATCAGTTTACGCGTATACTAAAGTATGAAATTTCCCATTGCTATGTATGCTTGGTTTTGTTAATCTTTTAGCCATTCTGGTATGTTTTTATCTCATTGTTACTTGAATTTGCATTTTTCTGTACTTTGTCATATAGTTATTTTGAAGTGCCTATAAAAACCTCTGGCTCATATTTCTATTGATTTTATGTTTTCCTTCTTGATTTGTAAATACTCTCTATATTTTAGAATTGTCTCCTTTGTCAGCCATATGAATTGCAGTATTTCTGTCACTCTGTGACTTGGCTTTCATCTTCTTAATGGTATCTTTTGATAATTTTAATGTAGTTCAATTTATTCATTTTTCCTTTATGGTGAACCTTTTTGTATGACTTATTTAAAAAAATCTGTTCCCATACCAAGGTGTGAAGATTTTCTCCCATGTTATCTTCTGGAAGCTTTATCCTTTTGCCTTTCACATGTAGATTTATAGTACACGAGGAGTTGATTTTTGTATATACTGTGAAATAGTTGTTTCATTTTTTTCCTTGTGAACTTTTGTTTTCACAACATTTATTGAAAAGGCTCTTCTTTAATCAAGGTTTCCAGTACTGCCTTTGTCATAATTCAGGCATCCACATATGTCCGGTCTGTTTGAGGGCTCTGTCTCTGTTCATTGGTCTGTTCTTCTGTTCTGAAGACAAAACCAGCCTGTCTTAATTACACTTTATGATAAATCTTCGCAAGTCTTACATTTTGTTCTTCAAGGTGTCTTGGCTGTTCTTAGTCTTTTGCCTTTCCAAAGTCATTTAGGATCAGTTTGTCAATTTACACCATAAAGCTTTTTTGAGATTTCGGTTGGGATTATATTGATAAAATAGATCAGTGTGGAGAGACTTGATGTTTTTATGATATTAAATTGTCCAATCCATGAAAACTATATGTGCCTTTGTTGATTTAGGTTTCTTTAACTTCTTTTAATAATGTTTTATAATTTTCTCTGATCATTTTTATGCTGTTATATAAATAGCATCTTTAATTTTTTTCTAGCTGTTGCTGTTACATAAAATGCAGTTACTTTTTTGCATGTTCCCCTGAAAACTTATCAAACTTATTTATCAATTCTGTAGTTTTGGGGAGATTTAAAAAATATACACAATTGAATTATATGTACATAAGGACAGTTTTTCTTGATGTACTGTTCTGGCAAGGCCCAGTGTTAAATAAAATGGAGATATCAGATTTCTGATTCCTCTTCTCAAGGGAAAGCTTTTAGCATGTTACCTAATATGGTTTTGTATGAATAAACTTTAATTTCATCAAATGTGTTTTCTGCATGCATTGAGATGATCATATGATTTTTCTCTTTTACGTTGTTAATATGAATAACAGTGATCAATGTTTTTTAAATGTTAACCAACCTTGCAGTCCTGGAATACACTCAAGTGGTGGTGATGTATTATCCTTTTCATATATTGGTTGATGCAATTTGCTAATATTTTGTTTAGCTTTTTCTGTAGATGTCTCTAGGGTGAGATTGGCTTGTAATTTTCCTTTCATGTAATGCCATTATGTATATAGTTCTAGTACTAATAATCTACTGTCTTCATCAAACAAGTTGGAAAGTAGTGTTTCTCTCTTTTTTAATCCCATGAAACAGTTTGTATAAGATTGATATTATTAAAATTTCTTTTAAAATTAGTTTTAATTTATTTGGTAATTATAGGATTATGCATAGTTACTATTTATTGCAAATGGTTTTAGAAAGCTGGGGATTTCCTTAAAGAAACTTACCCATTTCATCTACATTTTCAACTATATTGCTTCAAAGCTATTATAATATCCTGTTTGAATCTTTTTAATGTCTTCAGGATCTTTAGTGATGATCCTTCATTCCTGACATTCGTTATTTGTGCCTTTTCTCTTTTTTCTTGACCTTGTTTTTACCTGAGTTTTATTAATTAGTCTTTCTAGTGAATGAGCTTTTGGCATTCTGGACTTCTTTTTTATATTCATTTTTCACTTTATTAATTCTAGCCTCATCTTTAGTATTATCTAACTCCTTCTTTGGTTTAAATTTACTATACTTTTCCCAACTTTTTGAGATGAGTACATTGATTTTCAACCTTCTTACTGTGTACTTTTGCATTTTAGATCACAGATTCTCCCTAAGCAGGGCGTTACCTGCATTCCACAAGAAGTCTTCATCTGGCAGATTGCAATATCTAGGTCTGCTTTTATTTTTTGTTTTATCCACTGGTTTTTGTTCCTGTTGTTCCATCTTCTTCTATGCTTGTTTTTTATTTGTTCATTTTTTTTAAATTTGAGCATCACATATTTAAAATTATTTATCAATACTTTGAGACCTAGAATTGTATTATCTTTACTGAAAAAAGATTCAGATTTGCTTCAAAAAGGGTATTTGTAGCACTCATAATCCAGGATTATCTTAATCCAATTTTGGGGTTTGAGATGATTTAAAAATAGACTGTCGACCTGTGAGGGTCATTATAACTTGCCTAAATGCATCTCTTTGGTTCTCAACCCAAGGTGTAGGGCTTTTATCAGACCCCCTTCTTTTGTTCTGAATCTTCCAAATCACGTGTGTGATGCACCATTCTAACTGGAACAGATGTGGTTTTAAGCAGTGTTATGCATTCCTTAGAGTATTTCTCTGTGGCAGATTAGAATTTGCTGGGGTAGGAGTTTTGGACATTTTTATTTTGACAGATATTGAATAAAGTATCCTTTTTATCAATTGTACTTAAGAAATTGTGAGTGAATACTAATGTACATTTTGTTTTCTGCATTTTCGTCTACAGGTTTCAAAAACTTTTAATAAACAAGTAACTCATGTTGTGTTCAAAGATGGCTACCAGAGCACTTGGGACAAAGCTCAGCAGAGAGGGGTAAAGCTCGTTTCAGTGCTCTGGGTTGAAAAGTAAGTCTTTCTTTTTCCCTCAAGTATCTAGTGTTGGTAAAGTGTGGAGATACATTATGCATATCACAGAGCCAGATACAGTTTGCTTTCCATCTTTCCTCTTACTTGGGCAAGTAATTTAATATCTTCTACCCTCAGTTTCTGCAGCTGAAAAATGGGTGTAATGTAATACCTAACTCTGCCTGGAGGGAAAATGAGCAGGAAGGACCTGAAGCAGGGGTTCACTTGGCGTAGTCAGGAAACTATAAGGAATGTGATGAAGCAGACTCACTCCTAAAGAGTTGAGTTTCCTTTGGTATTTTTTCCTTTTAATTGTGAATAATTCGGTTTAGCATTTCTTTGTTTTTAAATTGAGATAAAATTCATATATCACAAAACTCACCCTTTTGATGTACAATTCAATGGTTTGTAGTGTATTCTATTCAGAGTTGTGCAACCATCATCACTATCTAATTCAAGAACATTTTCATCACCCCAAAAAGAAGCTCCGTACCCATTAGTGATCATGTCTCAATCCCTCGTGCCCCCCAGCCGCTGCCAACCACGAATCTACTTTTTGTCTCTATGGATTTGCCTATTCTAGACATTTCACAAAAAGGGAATTCTGTAATATATGGCCATTTATGTTGAGCTTCTTTTCACTTAGCATGTTTTGAAAGTTCATTCATGTTGTAGCATGTATCAGTACCTCATTCCTTGTGTGGCTGAATGATATTCCATTGTACGGATATACAGGTTGAGCATTCCTAATGCAAAAATCTGAAATCCAAAATGCTCCAAAATCTGAAACTTTTTGAGTGCCAAAATGACACCAGAAGCAGAAAATTCTGCACATTAAGTACTTAACACAAACTTTGTTTCATGCACAAAATTATTAAAAATATTTATCAGGCCATGTGTATTAGGTGTATATGAAACATAAATGAATTTTATATTTAGACTTGGGTCTCATCCCCAAGATATCTCATTATGTCTATGCAAATATCCCCAAATCTGAAAAATCCAAAATCTAAAACACTTCTGGTCCCAAGCGTTTTGGATAAGGTACTCTTAACCTGCACCACAGAATTCGTTTATGCATTCATCTGATGGACATGTGGCTTATTTCTACTTTTTGGCTATTGTGAATAATGGTGCTGTGAACATTATTTTCTGGTTTTGGGGGGATGGTATGGGAGAACATTCATAATCAGGCAGCTGTCATTCTTCCCTCCCTCTCATCTTCTTATGGAGTCCATTAGAATGGCTTATTGATTCTTAGAATAGATCTCTGATCAGTCTGTTTCTGCTGTTACTCCCATGGTCCAGACAGCTGTGTCTTGCTTCAATTACTGTTGCAGCCTCCTGCCTGTCTCCTTTTCATTTCGTTTCCTGTACGTTAGCAAATGTAACTCTTCTGACACATAAATCAGTTTTATCCTTCTCGCTGAGATAAAATGGCTTAGAATTAAGCAGTCTGGAGCAGGGAATAGCAAATTATGGCCCTAGACCAAATCCAGCCTGCCGCCCTGTTGTTTTTTTTTAGTGGCCCCTGAGCTAAGAATGGTTTTTACAATTTTAAAAGGTTATCCCCTCAAACAAGTCAGAAGAAGAGTATTTCAAGACATATTTAAATTATATAAAATTGAAATGTTAGAATGCACAAATAAAGTTTTATTGGAACACAACCATGCTCATCTGATGATGTATTGTCAGTGGCTGCTTTTGTGCTACAGCTGTGGAATTGGATAGTTGTGGCAGAGACCATATGGCCCACAAAGCCTGAGATGTTCATCATCTGGCCCTTTTACAGGAAAAGGGTACCGATCCCTGGTCCAGAGCACTGCGTAATCTGTCTCTTCTTCCACCCTCAACTGTTCCCCTGCCCTTGTTTGCATTTTCCATTCCTGCCTTTAGTTTTGCCTTTGGCACCTGTTGAGAACTCCGTGCCCTTTCACTGATTGCTCAGCTTCATACATGTCACATTTCAAGGTCACCTTCTTAGAAGTGCTTTCTCTGTCCCCCAATCCACAGGTAGAGCCCTCTTTGTTATTCTCTATGTCTACTTATTTCCTGTTTTTGCTATTCAAACTTACTTTGTTCATTTGTCTGCTTTATCTGTCTAATCACGCATTTTGGTCTTTCCATTATAATGTAGACTCTGTGAGAGCACCTGCATGTCTGTCTTGTTCATGGTTGTGTTTCCAGTATGTATCTAACGCATTTTTGACTCATAGTAGATGCTCAATAAATATTCTAACAAATTAATGATCAAAGAAAAATTTACTTAGGTGGCCTGGAGATATCAGAGAAAATTTCATGGGGGACGTGACTTGAGAGCTACATTTAAAAGGTTGTTTAGAAATGTGGAAGGAAGGGTACAGAAAACAGTAGACCTTTACTGAGAGCTTGAAGTAAATGGAGAAGCAGGAACCAAAATGCAAAACTGACCATTAGTCATTTCTGTACTTAAATAGGGGCTCTCAACTAGTCCTAATGCCGGGAGTCATCACAGAGTCCCCTCTCCTGAGAGTCCTGGCTTCTTGCTCTTATTTGCTGCTCTGGCCCCAGTGCCCTTTCCCCTCTTGTTCTTCATCCCCTTCTCTGCTTCTGCCCCACCCAGCCTCTGGGGATCGGGCAGACTCCGAGTACTTGTAACTTTATTCTCCAGAGGCAAACTTTTAGGTTCCCTCAAAGTAAACATAATCTCTTAACATTTTTAATACAGATTCTTTTCTTATTATATTGTTTGTTGTAATACAGTCACATTTTAATTATTACATGTACTTAATTACTGATTTTTAGATCTCCTTTTGCTATCTTGAAAACATAAACTTTCTTTTGAATTAAATGTGTTTATATTTAAACATGTATATATTTTTAAATTGAAAAATCCTCACCTAATCTACCTCTTACCTTGCCTTCCTTCCCCTAAGTTGGGAATTTGGAATATACAGGTTCAGACTTTCTACTAAGCGTATAAAAGATGTGTATGTAAGCTAATAATAATGTATTGTATATTTCAAAATTGCTAAAAGAATAGATTTTAAATGTTCTCATTACAAAAAATAAGTATATGAAGTGATGGATGTGTCAATTAGCTTGAAATAATCAGTCCACATGGTATACTATATCAAGATATCACATTGTACCCCGTAAATATATACCAGTCTTCCGTTGATGAACATGAAGTTTTTTTATTTCTTTTTTCCCTTTTTCTCAATCAGAAATAGTATGACAATGAGCTTCTCTATCTGTATACATTACTTTTTTCCAAATGATAAATCTTTCCACAGGTTTAAATTCCAGAAGTGGACTTTTGAGTTAAAAGAGTTTGCACATTTAAATTTATGATGGTTTGGCCAGATCACCTTCTATTTAATAGAAAGAGTGTACCAGTTTCCATTCTTCCTAGCAGTAGAAAAGAGTACCTGTTTTCCAATACCTTTACTCATAATCATGAGTTATTAGTCTTTTTAATCTTTCCTAACTTGTAGGTGAAAAATAATAGTTTTTATTTACATTTCCCTGATTTTTAGTGAGTTTGAACTTTCTTCAACAGAAGAGGGAAGAGTCAAACTGACCTTTATTTTATATATCAAATGTCTGTTCTTCCTTTGTTAACTGCCTGTCCAGGGCCATTGCTCATACCTTCCACTGAAAATGTGGGCATTAACTACTTGAGGTCACTAGGTGTCACTAGAATCCCACGTCGTTGTAAGAGCAGAGGCCACTGATAAAATTCTGACATTTCCTGTGGACAGAATTTTTTTATCTTGAAGAAAGAAGAAATAAAGGTCAACTTGACTCTCACTTCTAAGTTCTCTTTAAGAAAGAGATTTTAGTTTATGAAGAAAGTTTATTGTAAAGTTAAATTTTTTAAACAATCATGAACTAACAGCTAAGTTGGAAATACAGTTAACAGGCTTTTGTCCTCACCGGTCTGAGAGTAGGCTGCTGACCAAAGCCCATCACCCTCTGCATTTAGTGCTTCCTGCAAACCAGGACATTTTCCTTCATAACCACAATACAGCTGTCAACGTGAGGGACCTACTGTGGATACCTTCCTGTCAAGGAATCCTCGGACTGCATCCCTGTCTCACCAGCCGTTCCAATAATGTGGTCTTTCTCACTCTGGAGCCATTCCTCAGTCTTTCTTTGGTTTCTGTGACTTTGATACTATTGAAAATCACCAGTTGGTGATGGGTAACGTCCTTTAGTCTGGGCCTGTCTGACATATCCCCATGAGGTTACGGGGTTCTGCCTCTTCTGCACAAATGTCCTGGAAGTGATAGTGGGTTCTTCTTACTGCACCCTCTCAGGCGGTGCGTGATCTCAGGGTGCTGTCCTGATGAGGTGCACTTTGATTCCTTGGTCACGATGGCCTCTGCCAGGCTTCCAATGTAAAGCAAATGTGCATTTCATACGCTTGCAGGGAGGTTCTTTCAGACTATGTCAATAACTATTCCTATCACAGTTTTCATGTATGTGTGTATGTATGCATGTATTATATTTTCAATTCCTGGCACACAGCTCCTAAGTCCCTTGGAATTTCCTGGATGATAGTATTTTTTGTCCTAATGAGGCCATTTTAGATTGAACGTTCTGTGTAACATCAGGGTGGAAGCTGGTGGCCGGCCCTAGGCATGATCAGAGGCATGATCAACTTTGAGCACCGCCCCCTGACCTCCAGGAATGGGAGAGACTCTGGAGATTAAGCCGATCACCAGTGGCCAGTGATTTAATCAGCCATGCTTCTGCAATGCAGCCTCCATAAAAACCCCCGAGAGGTTCTAGGCTGGTGAATGCATCAAGGGGCTGGGAGGGTGACATGCCCCGAGTGTGCGTGAAGGCTCTGTGAACCTTCCCCTATACCTTGCCTGTGCATCTCTTCCATTTGGCTGTTCTGAGTTGTGTCCTTTATATTAATAACAAACTAGTGATGATAAGTGAAGCATCTTCCTGAGTTCTGTGAGCCGTTTTGCACATTATTGGGTCTCGCCCTCCCTGGGCTCCGACACCTACACTGTGCCTCACCCCTCCCCCTGCTTGGGCTCTGGTGCCCCCTAACCAAGCCTGACCACCTAGCCCTGGGCCACCACATGCATGTCCTCCTTGCCCTTATCTCACTCTCGACAGAAATATTTATGATAGAGCAAGGCAAATTCATTAGAATCTAACACATTTTTAAAGGAGGATCACCAAACCAATAATATAGATTATTCCTACCATGGACTCGTCCTCCTGTCAGCCTTTTCACAGCAAGTCCAGAGGCCCTGCGGCAGGACCGGGCTGGTAGGGGAGGAACCCCATGGGGGTCAGCGAGTGGGAGGGTAGAGGGAAGCGAGGACCTGCACGGACCTGCAGTTCTTAGCTCAGTTTTGGAGAGGAGTACTTTATAGTACTTTCTGCCAGGAAATGTATTGACTTAAAACCACCCCAGTCTGGTGACCCTTTGGAGAGGTTTTGCATCTGCCCAGCATCCTGTAGTTTGAAGATCATTGAACAGGGCCGAACATGATAATGTGGTCCCTCCTGGGAAAGGTAGGCTGGGCCTGTATTGATTGGGCTTCTAATGTGTACATAAGGAAAAAAGAGCACAGGCTGGTGAGCTTCAGAATGATTTAGTAGCCATAAATGAATCACTTCTCTGGTGTCCTCTTCTTTTGTTATTTGCTGTTATGCTTCCCTCCAGTGCCCTTCCCTCGCATACAGGCGTTAAACTTCTTTCCTTTCCTGAAGGCCTGGTTCAGATCGTCTCTCTTCCCTGACAGCTTTCCAAGAAAGTAGCACGGTGTATTGCAAAGATGCAGGCTCTGAGCTAGACAGGCTGGAGCACAGTAGGGCCGTGATGTGCAGCTGCCTGGGCCTGGGCAGATTACTCCAGCTCTGGGCCCCATTTCCTCCTGCAGTGCCTAAACCTCCCTGTGCCAGGTGGTAGTTCCAGTGCAGGACCACAGCAGGTGCTCCAGGCTCACACCCCAGTTTAGATTCATCTGCTCTCTCTGCACTCACAGAGCTTCCTTATCTGGACTTCTCTGAGTCCCCTACTGTGTTCTTCCTTGTGCCACAGGGACATATGTACTAAGATTGTGTGTTTGCAGGCTGGGACCTTCAAAAAGATGTTCGCTTTTTTATTTCCCATTAGTAGCTAGCATGATACCATCTGCATGGAGATTAATGCAGTTTTGCTGAATTTTCTTGTTGACTGGGTTTAGGGAATAAGGTGGTAATACTGAGCAGTTTGGCAGAAGAGTAGGAAAAGCTGCAGGATTGGTGCAGGTGAAGTCAAGGGGTTTTCCTAAGGGTAGAAAGGGAGTCTGTGGTCCCTAGTGGACCTAGCAGGCTTGTGGTAGGAAGTGCTGGAGTCATTTAGCTCCCTGGGGAGAAGGTTTATCAGAGCAGGGGCTTCCCAAGGAGAAGGATGCTGCTTTGGTTTCCATTGGCTCTGAAGTAGCAGCAATTGGGAAATGAAGGTCAAAAGGTTGGCTCTGTGATTAAAGACGTCTCTTGAAACACTTTTCTTCTTGACCGCTAGGTGGGGGGATAATGTTATTTTACATTTCTGAAGAAAAATCAAAATCTAATTGGAAACTTTTTCCACCTATTCACTAGATTTTGATTGGGTGCCTGGTAAATGTGGGTTTTAATTTAGCAGTGTGAATATTTTACTAAGTGTGCTAGAGCACACATCACAGTGATGCACAAATGGTTGGGAAGCTTATTCTCCAATGGGACAGAACACATCTACAACTGTGTCACCTGTGTCGGGCCCACATTTTACTGGATTGAATCAAGCCTTTCCCAAAACTGCTAACTGTAAAGGATACTTGATAGTTTGGTGGAGGGAATCCAAAGATACAAAGAGTGAGCAGTATATTGAAGGGGGAGAAATGGCAAGGGTAGCCACAGATGGGTGGAAGGAGGAGGCACGGCTGTGCAGAGATGGGACACACACTGAGCTCTCTGGGCTAACGGTAGTTTCTTAACAGAAACACATAGAAAGGACAACCCAACTTTGAAGAAGAGATAGGCTCTCTGGCCTCAATTTCTTTAGGTCACTTGTAGCTCTAAATTATCCATTTGATGGCCTGTTTAATCTTAAATTATACATTTAATAGCATCTGCTTATACCTTTGTGAATGCCAGGCACCAATAATTTTGAAATGTGCTATGCTGTAAGTCAAAAATTGTTGCATAAAAATCACCGTATAGAGACCAAAAATTTAATTTATGTTGACTTTTGTATTTGGTATTACCCATGTACTTATTTTAAAAGAAGTGTCTGTTAAAATGACCTATGTATGAATTTACTAAATAGCTGATACATGTGCAGATTTAATGCTGTGTGAACATGTCATGGAAACACTCACTGGACTGCTTTAATTGTACAGATGCAGGACGGCTGGAGTACATGTTGATGAATCATTATTCCCTGCAGCTAATTCTCATGAACACTTACCAAATCTAATTAAAAAAAAAGTAAGTAAACGATTTCAACATAGACACTGGCAATTATAAATTTATTCATTCTTATTTTTTAATTTTTAGAAATACATCCAAAAGTTGTCTTAAGTGTTCTATTGGTGGTATTGTTTTTTTCACATAGCATTTTTTAGCAAATTATAGAGGTAATTTTATCCTATGAATGCTTTCATGTAATTTGTAAGAAATGAAAGAGACTGGCTGGCCATGGGAAAACTAAAAATCTTTGAGAGACCATCAGACAATCAGGTGGATTGGTGATTATTTCAGAATTCAGTTTGTTGTATCTGTAGTAAAATGCCTTCATTCTGTTAGCTCGAGAATCTCAAAAGTCTGAAGCAGATACATCCAAGTGTGCAAAGTCATTTACTACAAAAAATTTGCTTTGCAAATTGAGTTGTTCCTCAGTATCTGCAGGGGAATGGTCCCAGGACCACCCTGTGGATACCACAATCCATGGATGCTCAGGCCCCTCCTATGCAATGGGTGGGTGTTGGCATGTACCCTATGTACATCCTCCTGTATGCTTTAAATCTCCCTAGATTACTTGTACCTAATCAGTACAAATGCTGTGTAAATAGTTGTTATACTGTATTTAATTTGTGGGGTTTTTTTTGGTTTGGTTGGTTGGGTTTTTTTGTTTTTTCTTCTTTGAGTATTTTTAATCACAGTTGGTTGAATCTGCAGGTCCAGAACTCTCAGATATGGAGGGCCAACTGTAGCATGAATGACACTGCTTTCATTTGAGGTCTGATTCACACTTGAACTATAACCTTTTCAGTTTTCTATTTATTTGAGAGTTTTAATTGTGATTTCTTTATTTGAGGGTAGTTTACTATGAAACATCAAAGCCACTTTGTTTTCACATAAGAATCTCTGTTGGAGGATTTGATGACTTCTTCAAACTGGATTAGATGAGAACCGTACATTTCCTATAGAGTAAAGGAGAAATAGCTGTGGACTTCTGCACATTTTCTGAAAGTAGTAAATGATGTATCTCAATTACATTTCATCTCCGACAACCCAGAGTTTGCCAGTGCAGGGATGAATACGCCTCCTTCAATCTCTATCCCAACCTCGTCTGATTGTAGGAGAAAAAGAGCATTCAACAGAGTCTCTTGACTCTCTGTGACATGTGAAAATAAAGTGTTTATTATAAAAACAATCCATAATCCATATGTATTTTCATTGTGAAGCATTTAGACAGATAAGAGACATCTCTCTTTTCAATCTGACGAATATCCTTCTGGACAGGATGTCTTTGGTGCATGGTGCACACACGTATGTGCTTTGTGCACATGTACGAATGGGGCTCTGGTACCTTATGTATATCGTTTGGTGGGTTGCTTTTTCTTCCCCACTTTAGCAGTATGGTTTTGATCATTACATACCGGTAGCTGTAACTCTGCTCATTTTCCTGTGTTGTATCACACAGTGTGAGTGTGCCTTTCTTGTATTGAGGCACTTTTAGATCACTGTCAGTTTTTGCTAAGTGTATTACTTATGCAGCATAGCAGCATATTGGAGTTTATTTCTCCAAGTTGGATATCTAGAAAGGAAATTACTGGGTCAGAATGCATATGCATTTTAATTTAACAGTTCCACCAGCAGTGTACAAGAATACATATTTCTTGGCACTCTGACCACTGCTGAATTTTATTAATCTTTTTAATTTTTCCTAATCTAAAGCCATAAATTGTGACTGTTCATATCCTTCACCACTTTAATTTTTACTCATGTCTAAAAACCTTCCCTTTCCTTCTCTTTTCCAAAGGCAATTGCAAAGTAAACATGGCTTGAGCCCTTATTTTGGGTCCTTGAGGAGGTTCTCTGCCCCTTTCCACCTCACTGTGCTGCCACCAGCCTGGCTGGCTTGCTGCTCCTCAAGCATACCAAACATATGTCTGTTTTAGAGCCTTGTGTTAGCTGTTCCCTCGGCCTGGAACATGCTTCCCCCAAATCCATCCCCATGGCTGGCTTTCCACCCTCCTTACAGCGTTGTGCCGGTGGGGCCTTCCCCGCGAGACCAGCCCTGGCACCCTGTTTGCACCAACAGTCCCTTTCTGCCTGTGCCAGCTGTGTGTGCAAGTCCCTTGTTATCTGTAGCACTTACTCTCTCTGACACTGCAGTAATGGCGGCAGTCAACCAAGGTTCACTTGCTAAAGAAGATTCACAGGACCCCAGAATAACAATGCCTCCAGATCTACAGAGCCCTGTAGAACCAGGGAGCACGTGGGGAGCCTCTTGTCTTCTGCTGGCCCTGTGCCCATGTGACCCAGCCCCACTGGCAGAGCCTTCCAGGCAAATCCTAATCTTACTGATAATAAAGAACTCTGATGAGCTGGTATGGTACTAACTTCCCCCAAACTTCTTGGACCTGTGGTTACAAAGCAACACTATTAATTAGTACTTCTCATGTTGTGCAGGTACTTCAGGGAAAACAGTACAGGCCAGTTCCAAGCCTGTTAAAATTAGCCTCCCAACAGACATATGATATAATTTACTTGTTTTATTTTATTTATCTTCTGTCATTCCTTGCCAGAGTACAAGCTCTATGATGGCAAGGATCGTTGTAGGTTGCAAGACCAATGCCTGACACATAATGATATTTTTGTTAATGAATGAGTGAATAACCAACTGATTGAGCAAGAACACAAGTATAGACATTAGCCTTGAATGGCTAATAGAAATTTTATCTTTTAAGACTGAAACAAAAGAAGTTAGGCTAGGTATCCAGATAAACAAATTTGCACTGGTAGCTTCAACCTGTAAAACAAAAGAGACCTAGATAGAGACTTAAATTTTTCTGGGGTCCTTCAGGAGAGAGCTTAGGCATAGAAGTAGTAGTAGGTAAAATTGATGAAAAGGTTGGTTTTTGTATTTGTGGTGATGCTGGGCTAAAGGTGGGAAACAAATGGGTAGTTCTGAAGATGAGAAAGTGGGTAAGGAGGGAATGTGAGATGTGCTTTAAAGAAGACATTGTCCCTCTCTGTCTGAGGATGGTAAGGCTAGAGAGTTAACCCAAGACTTTCTTGGGGAAATCAGCCTGGGATTTCATGTATTTGTGTGTGTAGTTATAGTTTTTGGGTTTTACTGGCTGAATGGAGTTCCTATCATCTAAAGACAATAAGGCAAGATTAGATAATGGTTCTTTTCTTTGGTAATTGTAAGATAGTAATTGTTTTTGTGTTTTATTACCATGTTGTGATTTTAGGGGGAAGACAATGTGAGAATAGCAAAAAATGGAAAGAGACTAGTTTTGCAAAGAACCTTCCTGGAAACTAAGAATGCTGGGATCATGAAAATGACTTAGAAAATATAGTTATGTAATATAGAGCCTTTTATTCAATTTTTTAAATTCTGTCCACTTTTTATAATTGTACAAAAAGAAATAAGTATTACCAATTCACATATAGTACAAGAAATACCTTTTTAAGAAGTTTTTATTATTGATGTTATAAATGGTATAAAAAAGGTACATGAAAGAACTTTTTTCCTGTCTTAAGCAATTGTAATACAGTATTATTAATTTTTATATCCTTTTTGCACAGCGTAAGTGTATGCAGCCCAAAGATTTTATTTTTAAGACACCAGAAAATGATAAAAGATTTCAGAAGAAATTTGAGAAAATGGCTGAAGAGCTACAAAGGCAAAAAACAACTCTAGGTGAGCCAAGAAATACAGTACAATTCTTTGCGTCTGTGTTCATACATCTTGTTTAACTTGTGTGATGACCAGTGGTGTTCAGGGTGAGATAGCTAATGAAGACTGCAGTAGTTCTAGACTAGGAAAGAGAAAACAAAATGTAATTAGCCTACAGGAAACTTTACCAGGGGCCATAATAGAGTCACATAGTTGAGCTAATCAACCATACAGCCTTAATTGTTCATCAAATTGATGGAACTTTTTGCTCTTACGAATGATTATAGAAGAAAAGCAAGCTTTGACTAATAGGCCTCATTGAAATAAATTCCTGTTTCTTTCTTCTTTATATATAACTTTGTATTTTTACCTAATACTTGGTCTTTTTGTTTTGTTACCCAGGCAGAATAGGCAAATCTTAGATGATATATTCTTTTAGTGATTTAGAAAAATACTTTAGAATATCATGAAACTTTTAAAGTACTTTGTATATTTTTGGTATTTCTCGTTTGCCTTTTTCACTGTCTTCTAAATTCAGTATATCATACCGATCCTGACACACCATTGCTACAAATAAGTAATTGTAGTAACTAGATAATGCATAGTTCAGAAATAGGAAGCATTAATTCCTCTAGGTTTTTTTTTTTTCTGTTAATTTAGTCTATATTATTCTTACATATTCTTTACTCTGTATTTTGAAATTATTCAAATAGAATTACCAAGCTTTATTTTAATTCTGTGATGATAATGCAACAGAATTTAGAGGATTTAGTCCGCACAGTGCTGCCACATAATTTTCCAAAACCATGGCCTTTGTCATTTGTTTTTGTGCTCAGCCCTCCTGCTGCCTCTCTTGGTGTGTGCTTGTCCTTCCCTCACAAACCCACACCAACTGTCTGGTCTTCCTCACTACTCAAACCAGAAACATGCTTTTGTCCTTGACTCCTTCTACTCTGACACTAAAACCCATTAAGACCATGACCCTGCTTCTGGAATAATTGCTTGACTCCTGTTTTCTCCTTCTACACCCTCGTTCCAGCCTGCACCATCCCTCCTGTACACTGCAACAGCCCCCAACCCTGGCTCTCTGCTCCCTGTCCCCTTACACCTCATCTCCATACTTCAGTCGAATGATGTAAATCTCAAGTCAGAAGGACACTCCCACCCTGGTTTAAAATTCCTTGGTGTCGTCCTAAGGAAAAGTATTTGGGATAAAATCCTGTGTTTAACATGTCCTACCTACTAGAACCTGTATAATCTGGGCTCTTCCTTGAGCCTCAAATCAATATTGCACATTCTCTTGTAATTCTTGATACTTTTGCCACTTTGGCCTTCTTTCCTGTGTCAGTGATAGTATATTTGGAAAGAATTTGACAAAATGATAGTGATAGATATAAAATTTTCTCTTTTTTAGACCAAATATGTATCTTAATAGAAATTGCCTTTTAAAAACTACAGATATAAGGTATTAATGATCCAACTAGTGTATAGCTGTATATTGTCAGAACAACCGTAAGGGTTGTTTAGACTTAAGAGTTGCAAAAGAGAAGATACTGAATGAATCTTGGTATTTTCTTATTGGGGGTGGTGTCAAAATCCTGAAGTCCTTTTTGAGCATAGACAAGGTATGTGCCAGAAAAATGCACAACCCTGCACTCAAACAAAACCAGCCCATAATTTCATGGTTCAGGGACCACCCTGACCCCTCTTCATGTGGTCAAGTTCATCTATGGGTCTGTGAGTATGTGTTGAGGGTGGAAACAGTGGCTAATGGGGGGGTAGTTTCTGAAATCTGGGGTAAAAATCACATTTAGCAACCAAAGTACATCCTGGCTTTACAACTTCTTACTAGTTGTATGATTCTGGGAAAGTTATTTCACTTCTGTGTCTCAGTTTCTTTGTCTTTAAATGCGGATACTGGTACCTAATGTGTGGGTTTAGTTGGGAGATGGTTAGATGAAATAATGCACTTAGTGTGCTTAGCACAACTCCTGGCAAGTGGTCATTGCTCAGCAAAACATTAGCCAGCAGCTGTAGTAACAGCATCGCTGATCGAGGAGGTGGTGGGCATAGGATATTAGTAGAAGTGGGTGATGATGTTGAAAAAGAAGAAGAAAACTTTGGGGGTAGAGGGTGGGTGTCCCTTGAAAGGAATCATGTTGTTGAAATTTGAAGGCATTTTTTTTAGCTTAAAGTTGAATTTTTGTTTATTTTCAGATTATGATGTACCTATTCTCTTATTTGAATCTGATGGTTCATTGACATATAGTCCCACAAGCAATATTAAAAGTAGTCATGACAGTGCAATGGAGAAGAGATTACAAGAGATGAAGGAGAAAAGGGAAAATCTTTCCCCTACCTGTAAGTGGTTACATTTTGTAACATGAAAACTGTGCATGAATTGGTGAATAAATAGGTGAATAAATTGTGGTGGGAAGATTTTTTTTTCTTTACCTACATATTTTATTTAATGTTTCCTGATTTTAACAAATTTTGACTTATTTAAGGGCAGACTATGTTAATATTTTGTTCCAAAAAATATTATGCATCATTAAGATTTTTGAAGCTTGTATTGGGTGTATAGTGTTCTCCAAGCTTACAATCCTGTTTGCTGTAGCTCTTCGTCATTTCTATCTTTGGAGTTTCTTTTCTATTTTTAAAAGTTTAATCATGTCTGTCTCAGAGGAATTTGCTTTATTTTATTTTTTTGACAAGTCCTGATGGCATTGAAAGGAATTTGCATGTAATCAATTTATATTTTTCCTCATTTCTTTCATCTCTAACATTTTTAATTACTTAAGTAATTGAGTACATTTTAATAAAATATTTAAAAACTTAGCTAATAGTAAAACTTCATTTGTAATCCCACCTAATTTTTCTTTCTGATTTGTAAGAGCTTTTTTTAAGGTTAGATATTTAGTCTGTCTTGGATTTATATTTGTATGTGCTATAAAATGGGCGTGTATATCAGTTAAGCTTCGTTTTGGCTGCAGCACACAAAGCAACACACAAACCAATGACTTCACTTAGGTAGAATTGCCTTTCTCTGTCATGTCAAGTCCAGAAGTAGGCAGGCAGGGCTCAGTGGCATTCCGTAGTGTCCTTAAGAACCTGGGTTTCCATCTTTCTGTGTTGCCTTTCTGGGTGCCTGGCTCTTCTTCCAAAATGTGTGTGCCTCCCAACCAAGCCAGTTCCCTTTAACAGCTTTACCACATGTCCAATCCAGTATCCTGCCTAATCCATTGGCTGGGACTTGGTTGTACAGCTACTCCTGGTTGCAAGCAAGACTGAAGTGTATAGTCTTCGCTAGAGTGCGTGCCTATGCTAGTAAAATCAGAGTTCTGTTCTAGAGGAAGCTGAGAATGGATGTTGAGGTAGGTAACTAGCTGTGTCCTAAATGGACATCCAAATTGTTTCAACTCGTAGTTACGTACATAAACTAATTTGCCTTAAACTATTTTTTTCGTGACTTTGCAGTGTTAATTCTGTCACTTTATTGCATCCAGCACTGTTTTAAACTCAACCTGAAAACTTTGTGATAAAATAACTACAACTCATAAACAGACATACCTGTTTTTTAAATGTGGGAACCCCTTGTTTGAGTTGGGGTAATAATTTTTCATGGTTATATCTTTACTTTAGATCTATCAAATTTCTTTAAATTTTCTTACCCGTAACTAGAACTCATAAATTTCCTCCTGAAAGTAGGTATTGTAATAAGATTAAGGCATAGGTTGAACTTCCTTTTTGGTTTCTATGGGTTTTCTCATAGGCATTGGCTTTTTTTGCTACAGAATAAACGAAGATGAATAAGATTTATTTTCTTTTTACAATTACTTGCTTAGATTTTCTCAGAAAAGTATCCTTTTGAGTCTCTTTAAAAAATATCTTTGGATATGAGAGACAGACATTTCTTTTGTTTCTTGTCTGTTGTACGCACAGCCTTTGAAGGTAACGTTTTTGACCTTATTTGTTAAATCATTGATATTCTAGATGTTTCCTATGAAACTCTAGTTTCTCAACCTCAGCACTATTGATATTTTGGGCTGGATAATTCTTTGTTGTGGGCACTATCCTGTGCATGCCAGGATGTTGGGCAGCGTCCCTGCCTTTCCCCACTGTATACCTGTAATACACCTCCGTTCCTCCCCCATTTGTGATGTCCAGAAATGTCTTCAGACATTGTCACCTATATGCTGGGAGCCCAAATCACCCCTGGGTGAGAACCACTGCTCTAGTTACAGAAGTAACTATTACGATCATCCTTAAAGAAAAAGCCAGGATTGTCAAATGGGAAGACTGACCAAAAAAGTTCATTTAACTTTGTTAAGCTTCTGATTAGGTTCAGGAAGTTGACTTTTTAAGATCCCTTCTGACTTTTGTGATTCTGTGATTTAATAGAATCCCCGATGATTAATAGGTGGACTTACTGTTGGCTTCATCTACTAAAATATATTGAAGTTATATCTAATGAAATGTTTTAATTCTGTTTTCAGCTTCCCAAATGATCAGACAGTCTCATGATAATCCAGGTAACTCTCTGTGTGAAGAAGCATCTTTGAACATTTCACATGATACTTTGTGTTCAGGTAAAATTATTATTTTCTTTTCTGTGATATATTTAAGCTTTGAGAATAGTATGATTTTCTTATTTAGAATTTCATGTAGCCATTTCCGTTGAGTAGGATAATTAGTTAAAGCTAGAACTCATAAATTTCTGCCTAATTAAGACATGAGTTTTAACTTTTTGGTTCCTATGGGTTTTCTCCTAGGTGTTTGCTTTCTTGCTACAGAATCAGTTGCTCGTTTTTTTTTTTTTAATTTTGTGCTATTATGTGTTTGCAGTTTAAACTATATAGAACTGAGAGCAGTCAGAACAAAGGAAAAAATTGTTTCACACAGTGTATAATAAACATATGGAACATGTTATTAAACGGGGTCAGTGAAGTATAGAAAGGTCATCAATAAATTTAGGAGATTAACAGAGGATTTCTAATGAGAAGCAGAAAGACCATTGGTAAGAATTAATGAAATTGGTTCTATGTTATATATAAATATTTTATTATTGTGGGAACCCTTGTTTGAGTTGGGATGATAATTTTTCTTGGACATATATTTACTTTGGTTGTATCAAATTTCGTACAATTTTCTCACTCAGCCCACTATAGGGCCCGAATACATAGTGGTGATTCCTAAAAGAACTGTGTTCAGAAGTGTTTGAAATGCTATAGAACATGTTGTTATGAAGGCCACAACAGTGACAAAGCACAAAATAGTATCAAGATATTAGGAGTTTAAACTAAGGTTTCCTTTCAATGCATGGTTTATTCTTGCAGTCTCTTCTATGTATGTTGGAATTATTTACCCGTTTATCTTAAATAATCTCCATTTTTTTATATTGATGTATTTATTTCTTATAAGTTGGAAGCAAGTATTAATAATAGCTAACACTGATTTTACTTTTGCTATGTTGTAGGCAATGCTCTAAGTGTCTTATTTACTGTATCTCATTCAATTCTATTAGCCCTATGAAATAAGTGCCATCACCATCTTCATTTTGCCACTGAGAAAACCAGGACACAGGTCAAACAGGTTGTGCAAGGTCATGTGGTTTTTATGAGTGGCAAACCCAGGCTTCTAACTTAGGCAGTCTGACTTTAGAATTTACACTCTTAATAACATGTCACACTGCTTATCAGCTTTTTGAAACATGTTATAAATGTATTCAGCTGCTAAAATTAAATGTGACCTATATTTCCAACTGCTGCCTTAAGGACATGCAAGGCTGTCTGACTTGGCATAGATACAGCACCACCCTGCCTACTGGCCTTCCCTCCTTCCCGGAGCACAGCAGCAAGGGAAGGGCTCTGATGATTACTGTGCTCTTCCTTTTTAAAAGTAGAGCTTTAGTGATTCCGTTCACAAAGTTATAACACTTAGGTTGTCTCCAGATGTGTGATTGCTGTAGAATAGAGGTCCTCCACCAGCAAGCACTGAGCCCTTCTTGGGGGAGCCAGCACTGGGCTGGAGACTTCATGTTCTTAAATGAGCAGAGAGTCCTGTTGGTCCTCTAGTGAGTGGTAAGAGGAGCAGATACACGCATACCACAGTGCCACGTGACGCAGAATGCTGTGTAGCAGAGGAGGACATGGCCAACTAGACTTGGCAAGGGTGGTGGGAAGTTCGCAGGGATGTTGACAACCCAGATGGGCTTTGAGGGATGAGTGGTATTTACCCAGAGTAAAGTGTGGAGGAAAGGCAAGGCCCAGAAGTGTGGGAGAGTACAGAATTTTCAGGAGACAGGTAGTAGCTTAGTATTACTCTGAAGAAATGTATAAACTATATGGGAAGTCAAAAATTAAGATCTACCAGATGGTTCACTTTTGAACATAAATATTATTTGAGGACTTCACTGGAACACGGAGAAGGTAAAGATGAGCTATATTAATTGGGGGAATGTGCCATGAAAGACTAGAAATTGTCTTACAGCAGTAGTTCTTAAGCTTTAGCATTATTGCCCTCCTAAAGAATTTAGTGACAAACTGTGGATGCTCTCCCTGGAAAAAAATGCACGTGCATCTGGAAATTGGCATGAAATGTCTAGAGGTTTGTTAACGTTCTTTTCCACCCCAACCTTTATCTCACTGAAGCCCAGGTTCCTTAGTTAAAAACACTGGCCTTAAAAATGTCCTTAAGTAAAAAGAAGAAGAACGAAAATCCAGTCAATACTTTCCTTAACTAATAGCTATGCTTAAAAAGTATTATTTTATTGGTAAACTGGAAATGACATTTATAATAATTTAAACCATTTTTAAAAGTTGATTCTTTATTAATAATTTTCAGATGACTCCTTTGATGGTGGTTTACACTCATCTTTTGATGATCTTTGTGGAAACTCAGGATGTGGAAATCAAGAAAGGAAATTAGGAGGATCCATTAATGAAATTAAAAGTGATATGTGTGTTTCTTCACCTGTATTGAAAGCAGATAGCATTCATTCATCGGCATCTTCCAGTTACCTCAGCCAGTTAAGTCCTCAGAAATTCACGAGTAATCTTTCAAAGCAAGAAAGAAATTGGCAAAGAGATACTGTAGGTGAAATAGTCACCCCTGACAAAAAGCAGGCTGAAGGTGTATCTAAGGAGCAGTTCGATGAGAAATACAGTTTGTCTCCTGTATTATCTTCAAAGAAAGGCCAACTTTTGGTGCATTCAGTGCCCAAGAGTTCCACAGTGAAGAGAAAAAGGACAGCAGAGTACTTACATTCACCTCCAAAAGAAAACCTAAAAAAGAGGTCCAGACAGAGATCTATCATGCCAAGGCTGCAGCTGTTTAAGTCGGAAAACAGCCTGCAGTTCGTGACCAGACCAGCTGCTGAGACTCTGGATTGCGGGGAGTCTTCATATGATGATTATTTTTCACCTGATAATCTTAAGGAAAGGAATTCAGAGAATCTTCCTCAATCTCAGCCACCATCAAGCCCTGCTCATTTCAGCTGCAGAAGTCTTTCTAAGAGGGAGAGAACAAGCATATTAGAAATGTCTGATTTTTCCTGTCTTGGTAAAAAACTCAGATCAGTCAACATTTCCTATTTAATAGCAAAACCCAGCCCCAGTCTACAGAAAACTGGAAATGATGAAGTCAGCACAACTTTGAGTTGCATGACATCTGAGGGAGCTTCTGCCACTGAAGAAACTCCAGGGTGTTGTAGACAGGCTGGGCCTCTGCAGGGAGAAGACACATGCCCAGATCGAAACAGCTTTTCCTGCACCATTGATGACCCTCCTCATCCAGAAGGACCTCATGGAGATTTAACTCCTTTGAAAGGAAGCAGTAAAGAAACGAAAGAAGTGGTTGGTATAAAAAGCACACAGAAAGAAGGTACCACTTCCAAAATGCTGAACTCCTCTGAAGGTGAAGCACAAAGTGATTATAGGCTAAATTTTGTAGATGATTGTAATGTGGAAAAATCTACAGAAGAAAAGGAAAACTTATCCAGAGGATATAGTGAAAGTATGTGAATCTCCTTTTCTAAGTATCTTTGTTAAATAAATATGTAATAGTATATCCATATTTTAAATTCATCACAACTTTTTTATAATTTAAATTATTTCCCCTTGTTCATTTAAAGATTGTATGTTTGATATTTTCCAATGATAAATTCTTTAGGAATTATTAGTCAAATCTGTTGTTATGAATTCATTTCTCTAAGTTTATTCCCTCTTACAGGTTCAAATAATAAGTAATACCCAGTATGAATAATTGATTTAGAGTGAATCCTTTGTCCTTGTTCTGTTATGGTCTCTCACTATATATTGTATAGTCTCTCACTAAAACATGAGTATTGTGTAAAGAGGCATACTAATAGAGGGTTTTTAAAAAATCTAGGTTTTTAATAGTGAGGCTGTTTATTTTAGAAAGAAAATTAAGGTAGCATAAGCCATTACTTCTATCAAGAAAAAGGAAATATAAAAAAGTGCATTTAGAAATATGTTTTATCAGTACTTATTTTTAAAGAAACTTTGGGCAATGTTAACTGTAAATCTTTTTAAACATTTTTGCTTAGGTAAGAAGTTCATTTTTAATAAGCCTTGTTTGACTTCTACTTATTTTGCTTTAAAGTCACCAGCAAATTGGTTTCACTGATCAACACCTAAGTGCATATATAAGAATAACATTTAACGGGCGTCAGGCAGATGGGGGGAGGAGAGGATGGATATATACAAACATAATGAGTGCGATGAGCACCATCTAGGGGATGGACACGCTTAAAGCTCTGACTTGGCAGGGGGCAAGGGCAATGTAACCTAAACATTTGTACCCCCATAATATGCAGAAATTAAAAAAAAAAGTATGTTATTTAAACAATTTTATTCCTATCCATAGTTTAATAGTAACCATAATAATAAATTATGTAATGAACAGCATAATAATGCTGCAAAAAAACATTTTGCACTTTTATCATATAATTGTAGTTGTGGCAAAAGTAGCAACAATAAAAAACATTTTGCACTTTTATCATTGTAAGCGATCAAAATTGAAGAAATCTCAAACTTTGAACATCTTTACCTAAAGATTTGGTTAAAATTTGAATAAGACCAAATTTACTCTTCCTCATTTCTCTACTGTTCAGTTGGATTTAACCACCTTTTTCAAGATGGAGAAGTCATGGTGAGGATTGAAATAATCACAGATATATTACATATCTTTTCCTTGAATACAAACTCCCCAAAAATCATCTCACAAAAAGAATTAAAATAGTTTTATATATTTTTATCCTACTATTTATATCTTAGCTTTCTGAACATGTTAGATTTGGTAAGAAACTACGTTCCATTATACTTAGTATGTGTTTTCAAAATATTTATTTTAAAATGATATCGACTCTAAAATTAATAGAAACAGTAGATGTATATAATTATTTTGGTGATTAAGAATATCCTCATAATTCTCATTCTTCTCAGTTTTTATCCTGTGTATTTTTTAAGCTTTGAAACAATACTTAATGATATGCAAATGTAAATTAAGTAGAAAAAAGCTGGTTTCAAACAGTGTGGCACAGCCTAAAATCTCAGTGTTGTCAGGAATTGTCAGTAGTCCTTGGAAGCAGGTTTATTTCCTGTTCTAGAACTTAGGCCCCGGTGTCCCTCGGGTCTGAGGTGAATAGAAGAGGATGAGGAGCAGGCACTGGTTGCCCCACTGGAACTTGATTTAGATATTTGGGCTGTCACGTGGTTCAGGCCATCACACAGTGGTGTACAGACAGGGCCCTGGTGTCACTCACTTTGACTCAGATGGAAGCTTTCTCTATACCCTCACGTAAGGGCTTCTGCTAGAGTCATCTGCCTTATTTCACATCATTATCCAAAAACAGAAAATCATTTGATTCTAGGACAGGAAGGACTTACATGTTGTCTAGCCTAAATCTAACCCCTTTCTTTTATAATAATAAAATTAAGACTTACTGACATTTTAAACTGTTTACTGTCAACCCACTGGGACTCAGGTAAACCAAGTCTGTCTTGGAATCTACCTTAGATGACACTGTAAAGCCTTCAGTTTAAATGTCACATATACACATTCCATACCTGCTGAAATTATGGAGTAGTAAAGACTTCTGTACATCAAATTATTTCTCTCCAAATCTTTCATGTTGAAATAAAGGTCTTTTTTTCAATTTCTGTTTTCAGTTCACTTTTTTTTTCTTTTTTTTTTTTGAGACAGAGTTTCACTCTCTTGCCTGGGGCGAGTGCCGTGGCGTCAGCCTAGCTCACAGCAACCTCAAACTCCCAGGCTTGAGCAATCTTACTGTCTCAGCCTCCCGAGTAGCTGGGACTACAGGCATGCGCCACCATGCCCGGCTAATTTTTTCTATATATTTTTAGTTGTCCAATTAATTTCTTTCTATTTTTTTGGTAGAGACGGGGTCTCGTTCTTGTTCAGGCTGGTCTCGAACTCCTGAGCTCAGGACGATCCGCCCGCCTCGGCCTCCCAGAGTGCTAGGATTACAGGCATGAGCCACCGCGCCTGGCCTTCAGTTCACTTTTTGCCGGCAATATCTAAGATAGAGTATGATAAAGGTTTCAAGAACAAATTATGGAGAGATTCAGTAATAAACATGAACAGAACAGGAACTGAGTGAAAAACTTAATTTTGTTTTTTATAATTTTAAAATCATTTAATTTTTTTCATTTTTACGTTTTCTCTAATTTTATGAATAATACACAAATATATTTCCATTGTAACAAAGATTGGTAAAAAAAGAATAAAACCATTCCATCTCATGCTTCTCACGTACCTCCCTTTGTTAGTTCACTTAATAACTAATAGAAGTTAGTCATGCACCTGTTGGGCAGGTGGGGCGACAGCAGAGAATGAAGCAGTGTGCGCACCTCCAAGAGGAGGACAGATAGTAAATGAATGCATAACACTGTCAGCTTTTGAGCAATTAGTGGTAAAAAGAAAAACAACAGTGCATCAGATAGGTGAGGCAGCCAGTGAAGGCATCCCTGAGGAGGTGGCATCAGGTAACAGGCCTGGGGGAGGCAGAGAGGAGCCTGTGACTGTCTGCTGAAGTCATGTTCTAACTGGACGTAGCAGTGGATATAAATGTCCCGCTGTAGAAAAATGCCTGCAGGAACACCAGGGAGACCAGTGCGGCAACACTCGCAGAGGACAGTAATGTGACAAGAGCCAGATCCCCTGACAAGATGGGGAGTTGTTTTAAGTGTGATTAGAAGCCACTGGGATTTTGAACAAGGGAATAACCAAATGGATTTGTGTTTTAAATGCAACCCCAGATGCTTTATGGTGAACAAACTGGGTTGGACTGTCTGCTCTAAGCAATCGCTGTCAACTGTTTAATGTTTCTTTCCAGACAGCTGTGTGTGTGTGTATGTGTGTGTACAAACATACAAATGCAAATAGATATTTTAAGGGGATTTTTTTGGCATACATATATTACCCTATCATCTTAAAATTTGCTTTTTTAAACTTACTATATCACATGTATTTCCATATTGTTATTAATAGATCTATATTTTTTAATACAGTCTATATCAGGGGTCAGTGAATTTTTCTGTAATGGGTCAGATAGTAAATATTTTAGGTTTCGTAGGCCAAGAGGCCAAATCGAGGTATGTCAGTACTTACGTATAAAATTACATGAGTAAAAGACATTTTCACAAAATTTTTATTAACAAAACTCAAAATAAAATTGAGTACAATTTTTTTAGAATACATGTCTGCTAATGAAAAGAATAGAATTCTTTCTGGGGGGCAGTAAGAATAACATTTAATTGGGGTTCAAATTGAGTGTTCCCATCACCAACATTGATTACAAATCTTTATTAATGCTGATGTGTAATAAGATTTTATGTATGTCACCTTTAAATGCTTTTTCACAAAGATGCAGGTTCCCAATCCACAAGCAGGTGACTTTCAGTGAGCATATTCATGCTTAAAAGGCATTTATAGAATTCTGTTTGGTTCTTCTCTTGGTAAGTGCCTTTCAGCATGTCCTTACATTGCAGATTAATCACTTCTAATTGAAGGTTAGGTGGAAGCTCCTTAATTGTACACTTAAATGGATTTCGAAATAGGAAATTCTTTTTGTTCTTGAATGCAGTCTGAAAAATGCTGCCGGAACTGTCATTTGAGCTCAGGGAAACTGTCCACAGCAAATTTGCATTGGAATGGAGATCTCACATCCTGTTTTAACTTTTGACAGCACAGGACGGGAATTATATTAAGCAGCTTAACATTACTTATTGGTGCAAATGACATCCCACCCGATGTCTGACACTGCTAATCATAGCTCTTCAACTAACAGAAGTTGGCTTGAATTGCCCAGTAGATGAAGCCAATTGGTCATCCTCCTAGCGCACAGCTTGTCCTAGCTACTTCTCACTAATGAAGGGGGACAGAGTGGTTCCACAGGTGCCATATGTCCACCAGCACAAGCAGAAAAGTCCTTCCCACACCCACACTCCACTCTTGCCTGTTGTTTAATCCAAATTTTCTTCTTTGCTGTGCATGATGGGCTTTTACATGTCAGCACCTTGTACACGTGTGTTGTGAGCTTGTCTGAGCAATTCGATTAGGTCCAACTACTAGGTTCTTGCTCATAAATAATAGCCAGCAATTGTTGGACGTTGATGGTGCTTAACTATTCTACCAACTCTATCTGCCATATCTTATTGAAAGCAAGTTTCAGACACATAGGTGTTTGTTAAACACTTATTGGCAAACAGGAATCAGTCCACAAAACTGACCAATATGCTACGTCCCAGTTCTCTTTCCTTTAGTGCACTGTCCATACCTTATCTAAAAGGTTTACTACAGTACGTTTCTGTAAACTTTTTGTCAACATCAGATCACCAGATATCCTCTGACCCTCTGGTTTATCACGGGGCCATTTAGGGATCAAGCCTTGGATACCATCCCCAGAGATACAAGCTACAACTCCTGCTAGGTTTTTATGTCCTACTCGTGCGTGGGTAGGGAGTGCCCCTGTAATACTTAAACCCATCCAATTTTCTTGAATCCATTCATTTAACCAACAAGAAACTATTTCTGACATCCATTATGCTGATTAACAAGCTGACAGCGTCACCAATTACAGCTCATTTCTGCATTTCATTTGGCAGTTAGCAAAGCATCTAATAGCAGGCTGGAGGATTTACAGGAATTGTCTCTGGAGTGTGGTGGTTCTGTTAACACGCTAGCTGACCACTCCTGTATGCGTTTTTGATGAACTAACATACCTCATATCATATGGTTTATGCCGAAGTATTTTAAACTATATTCCAGCCAGTGTTACACAGTGTTATTTTGTCTTAGCATGTTAATTTCTGTGATAGAAATTGCAAGCAAGGCCTGTGCTGACTTCAGCTGGTTGGTGGTCACTGTTTGCAGCTCTAGGTTGGGAAGGATTATGAGGTTGGACCCTAACTTTCAAGGAAAAAATAACGTGATAAACTAGTAGTATTTGCCTAGAGGATTAATTGGTTCATATGGTTCAAGATGGGGTGTATTTGGATTATAGCTTTAATTGATGGAGAATTACAGGCAAAAATAACTATAGTAATTGTGAAAGGTATATTTATTTATGTGTACACTTCATCATAATTGATCCTAAAGCAAAGAATTACAATTTTGTATTTCTTTTGCAGTAATATGAAAAAGTTTGATAATCTTATGTTTTGGGTACATCTCATTGAAATCAGGAAGTATACCACTTTTAAAACTGAGTTAATTGAAAATGTATGTGCTTTATCACAACTAAACCCATCTAATCATAAGCATTTGGGAGTTCTTATATGATATGCTGTATTTTATATATTCTGAGTATTTTTTATTCAAGAGGAAATTTGAGTTATTGTAGCAAATAAATAGGTGTACATGTATTCCTTAAATATTTTAAATTGAGAAGTAATTATTGCACTGTTGACAATTCACATAATCCACAAGTGTGCTAAGAGGAATATTTCTCTCAATCCTCTTCCCTGTGGTTTGCAATCTCATTCACTAAGTAGTAAGACTGAGCAGTTGGAACAGTTCAATGTGGAGTAGTCAGGCCTAACAGGAAGGTTGACCACAAGGAAGGAAGGCTGTTGATAATTTAACTGATGGGTTGATTCGTTCATTCATTTACTTACTCATTTTTCATTAATCAGGTGTTTATTCTGTATCGACTATGTTCAAGGTATTCAAATAAACACAGAGTAAGATTAATATGAAGCCCTATCTCCTAAAGGAGCTTAGACAAGTAGGGAAGGTACAGTCAAGACAGTCTGTATACAAGTATTAGGGAATTCAAAAGACAGATGACTCCCAGTGGGAAAGGTATGTAGCATTGAAACTAACTTACATATATAAAGTCTATCTTTTCATTCTCCACAATGATTATAAAGGAAAGAATTTCAATTATCTACTGAAGATCATGATTTTGTTTTTATTTTTTTCATAGTTAACAAAGTGAACTTGATATTCTAACAGATGAATATGAGTACAGGTTTTTGTTAGCTGGTTGCCTGGTACAGAACCTGTGAGTAACTTGTATATATCCCAAAGGTATATTTGGAAAGGAGTTTTTTTCTAGGTGTCTTTTAAGGTTCTTTCCACAATCTTAAGATTTTACATTCTATATTATTCTTAAATAATTTGTTATTCAAATTTTGAGGGCTCAGAAGAAATTTCCCATTGGGATAATGGTAAAATGTTGTATATGCTTTTTTGTATGTTAAAAGTATGGATTTTTTTTTACCCCATCAAACTTATAGCAAAAAAAATTATGGATTATTAAATGAGCCTTCAGTTGCCTTTTTAATTTTGACTCTTGCAGAGTGCCTTTTATAAATAAATATTAACTGTTTAAATGTTTTATTAGTACTGGCATTATTAGTCCCAATTTTGTGTCTTGGAAGTAGGAAAGTAGGATATGCAGGAAGATAGATATTAGAAATAAGAGTTTATTTCTTAAGCCTTGGCTCTAGGCAAAACTTTGGTGCAGCCAAGATTCTCTTACGGTGCTTCATCTCTCTCCCTTTCCTAGTATTTAACACGTTGACTGCCACACTAGAAAAAAAAAAAAAAAACGTTTCCCTTGGGGCCACGGAGTTTTATTATGAAAATAGAATAAAAACTTCAAAAACAAAACATTCCTTTCTAATTTAATGAAAAATTTATTACATCATCAAAAAAAGTAATATAAAAACTTGAAAATTAGCAATGTGAAAACTTGAAAAATATTTCATTAAGGGTAACGTGTTTTTCTTGACTTGTCAGGCTCAAGTGTAATTTAAAGGTAAACATAAATAGAAAAATGAAATTTATTTACTTCTATTCATTTAATCCACATTTTTAAAATTAAATTGTCAATAGGTAAAGAGACGTGTGAGTTATAGATGCTTCATGAGGCCCTTGGCTCAAAACTAGCATAAGTTAAATACAACTCACATGGCAGTCAACATGTTAAGTTACACATGTCCAAATGCTGCCTTGGCCTGCCTCTGCCTCCAGAGTGATCACATTCAAAATTCTTTTTCCTCAGGATCAATCCTTGTCTCTGTTGAGTAGGTGAAGGTTGTGATTTACCTAATTCACAATGAGGTGAATGAATGACCATTTGCTAACTTTCTTTGATGTGTTTGTATTTTGGTGATAATATTAACCCAAACGAATTTCTAAACAGTGAAATTTCAGGTAATATAACTTAATGATAAAAATTCTTGGGCAATGGGGTTTGTTTCCCTCTGTATTTTGTCATTTTCTGAAAAGTAAGTCCATGAGTCACGTGTAGAATGTAGGTAGAATGAAGTGGGGGGAGAGAAAGGAGTCTAGGATCTGTGGCTTAGGTAGGGAGATGCTGTGGGCTGAATTGTGCCCCTCCAGCTGTATGTGTCGAAGCCCTAACCTCCACTGGGATGGTATTTGGATTGAAGTTTGGGGGAGTCTTTGGGAGATAATTAGGTTTAGATGAGGTCATGAGGGCCTTCATGATGGGATTAGTGCCATTATAAAAAGAGTCACCAGAGAACTCGCTTCCTCTCTCTGTCTGCCATGGGAAGACACAGCGAGAAGGTGGCTGTCTGCAAGCCAGGAAGAGAGCCCTCACCAGAACCCAAGCATGCTGGCACCTGGATCTTGAACTTCCAGCCTCCAGAACTGAGAAAATAAATTGCTGTTGTTCAAGCCACCTAACGTGTGGTATGTTGTTATGGTAACCCAAGCCGAAGGAAGACAGGCATTCATCAAACTCTGGGGTATGTTGGCATGTTAGTTGAGATTTCTCTGAGACATTCAAAATAGAAGTCCATGAGGTAGTTGGATGTATCCAGCCATACCTCAGCGGGGAGGTCTGGACAAGGTGCATAGAATTAGGACTCTTCAGTAATGGGTGACTATGGAAAGTGGTGAAGTCACCTTGCGGGGTTAGAAGAGAGCTGATGACAACTTACGAAGAAGCTGCACATCGGGAGCAAGCAGGAAGAGTCGGGAGAGCCCGGAAGAGGGGAGTAGATACTCTTTATTGATCTAGACAGGAATGGAATCTCACCACTCTTCACAAATGCTTTCCGAGGTACTTGCACTTCACTGCCTTTGGCTTACTGGTAGCATCCTTAAAGAAAACATTGGTGAATTACTGTGGCAGGGTTTGTGAAATGCTTTAAATAACCAAATAAATTATTTACTTGGATCATCTTGTGACTGCATTATTTGGGAAATTGTGAAAAATGTGTCATTAGCAGTGTTAGTCTAAGTTTTAAAAGGTTGTGATGCATTTGCTAGAGCTTTGTGTTTAGAAAATGCTTTACAGCCCGTTTCATTTTTCGGCACAAACTGAGACAGGTAGCCATTTTAAAACATTTTTTTTTAATACACTAGGAAGGTGCAGATTTGTTTAGGACTCAATAACATTGTGGCCCAAATTACAACTTTAGTCCACTGCTTTTCTTGTTTTGATATACTCTTGCTTTAAGTAAATATTTGTATCTAAAAAGGAAAATAGATGCATAGTGGATATAATTAATATTCTAATCTTATAATTGATCTTAAATATGAAAAACAGGTTGCATCCATATCCTACCGTAGAAATTCTCAGGATTTTCAAAAAAAAGATTGTTGAAAGTAGTAGAAAGTAATACATAGATGATAGGTAGGTAGATAGATTGAAAGATGGACAGATCACCTGGAAAGTGAACAAAAATGAGGTCGGGTGACATGGCTCACACCTGTAATCCTAGTACTTGGGAGGCCGAGGCAGGAGGATTGCTTGAGGCCAGGAGTTCAAGACTAGACTGAGCAAGAGCAAGACCTATCTCTACCAAAAAAAAAAAAAAAAAAATAGAAAAAATTAGCTGGGTGTGGTGACTCACGCCTGTAGTCCCAGCTACTCAGGAGACTGAGACAGGAGGATCGCTTGAGCCCAGGAGTTTGAGGTTGCAGTGAGCTATGATGATGCCCTGCACTCTAGCGTGGACAACAGAGCGAAACCTTGTCTCCAAAAAAAAAAATTGAGCGAAGGTGAGAAACTTAGCTAGATCTTAGGACAAAATATCAACTGCTTGATGCCCTTTACATGGCCTGTGAACCCATCTGTTCTGATCCACCTGTCTGTATTTGGCTAGTTGAGGTCATCACTGTGTTAGGCAGTCATCTGGGCTGAGGTAGGACTAGGAGGGAAGTGAGTAAAAGTCAACCTTATATAAGAGATTCCAAGGACGTGCGGGGATCAGAATGTGATTGGTTTGAATCTCCAAAGGGATTCAGTATTAGGGTTTACGGCAAAGAGTGTTGGTTTGTGGTTCAGAACCTGACCTTAAAATGTTTCTAGGGCCCAGGCTGCGAATAACTAGTTTAAATTCAAGAAGACATTTAACCATTGTTGTTTTGCATTTTTTTTTCATTTCCATAGAACCCCGTTTTTGAAAAGAGTGAAAATTTTCAAATCAGACTGACCAAACTTAGTTGTATCTGGCATCCTGTCTGCAAAGCATTCTTTCTCATGTTATGTGATTTTTAATTTCCGAGGGCAGTAACATTATTTTTGCCTACATTTATTTATCTGCGTCTATGTCGTCTATTGGGTTGTGAGCTCCCTAAGAGTAGGACAATATCTTGTACATTGTGCATCTCCAGTGGGCAGCCCGTGGTTAGGTATTAGTTGATAAGTGAATAAATGAGTGGGATGTGCAGTTGAGCTAACCATCACTTGGCTGGGGCTGGTGCACCCTAGGCAGCTACATGCCTTCTGTGTCAAGGTGTGTGTTATACCGTTGCAACCCTGTTATGGTCTATGCTAGGTCTCCTTCAAAACCCCAACTAAGTCATGAAGTAGGCAGACTATTTTGGGGGAAGGAGCGAGAATAAGGAGCAGCATGTAAAGCAATAGCAGAGGGTAAGTCAGTTCAAAGTAAACATTTCACACTTCACTGTGGGTTACTTAGGTCTACACAGCTCAGCATCTAATGAAACCGTGTTTCACTGAAGTATCTTCCTTTTGGTCTGTGTGCCTTCATGGCGAGACATGGGTCTGTGGTGGAAATTTGGGGAGGTAGAATCATCTGTCACTTGCAGATTGAAATAGATGCTTTGTACTGAAGACCCTTCTAGAAAAACTCAAATTGCCCCCAAAGCTAAGATTACTTATTGCTTCTCATATAGAACTGAATTCTCAGAGGATCTGGGTTTTGATCATTATTTTAAAATCTAAGAATTAAAGTTTGAACAGTACAGAAGGAATAGGCATACATGTTCTTGCGTTATCAACTAGGCAAATGTGATGCTATAGCATATTCTAACCTGACAGGCTAAATTGCTTCTGACCATTGAATGAAGCGAATTGCTTGGGATATTGGAATGAAATAAACTGAAAGTTCTAAATATATCTCAAACAGCAAGAAGTATGCAGTGTTTATTTAAAAGGCCTATAGTATCCTGTTATCCTTATGTGTAAATAAATGCAATTTTTGATTTTTGTTTTGCTTAAGTTGTGTCAATATTCAGACCATGTCGAGTTCTAACTAATCTTCAATCCACTTGGGTTTTAGATGTTAACAGTGGACCAGCAGGACATGATGTTTTACATGGTTCATGTGAAGGCTCGAAGGGCCTCATCAGACCTTGTGAGGAACCAGAGAAAAATGGGAAAGGCAAAAAGGTCAGTGTGTGAAAATATTTTAAACTTTTAAATGCTGCTACATCATAATGTTCCACTCCGAGTTAATGAAACATAAACTAGTCTATCCAACTTGTGTCTTATTTAAAAAATTGATTATGGGTGAATGTTGGAAAAACTCTGAATATAAAACTAAGAGCATTGGTTGCATTCAGGACAAAGAGTTACTATTAATAGACCAAACTGTCTCCTATCACTTTGCCAATGCATTTCTTGTAAAAATGCCCACAGCTTCTCTCAAACAGAGAATGCTGGTTGTGCCAGCATTTGTTGCTGTTTTATAATCTGAATAAATATTTACTAGACAGGAGGTGAAGAACCCAAGCGTCTTTCATTTGGGAACTAATCAGAGTTTGACCTCAAGCCAACAGAGTGAAAAGTTTATACACCAACACGCAGGGACACCCATTCTTTTGCAGTTTCAGCTTTAAAACCTAGCTCTTCCTCCAAAAAGAAAAAGTTCTCTTACCCCAGGCTAGGCTCATGTGAATCATATCAGGAGGATTTTAATTTTTTTGATCATTCAACATCTGCTTTCATTGCTTAAATTTAAATTTAGCCATTCAGTATTATCTCATGTCTCATTTTATGAGGCCAAGGAAGTTTAATACAGCGAAGCCTGGATTCGAACTGTACCGATAAGCAGGAAGTGAAAATGATGGCTATTAGGGTAAGAAGCGTTTGCACTGGAGCATTGGCTCTGTACGCTCAGGCTTGAACAGATACGTGGCTGCCTTCTCCCAGTGGACGTGGCTGCTTTGCTCCTTGTGTTGGCAATGGATAAAAGACATTTAAAATTACACGAGTTCCCTGGAAAGTCTGTTGTAACTTACAGAAACTTAGATTTCTTTACTCGTGCTTTCTGGTTTGTCTCAGAATAAAAAAATGGAGCAAAAAAATGAAATGGAAAGGAACCATATTTCGGGTAGAGCAACAGATCTGTGGAGAGAGAAATCATCAAGGCCCCCTAACATATTTGTATATCAGGGACACCCAGGCATCTGGCATCCTGTCTTACGATTGCACCGAGCATCCCTGAGTGTCGCAGCCTTTGGACCTGCCCAGCCAGTTGCCTCCCAGGGATCGTGCCCTTCGTAGAAAGCTGGTGACCCCGTGACCGAGTTTACATTTTGCTTTCCTGTTTCCTAGTCTTCTCCCTAATTGCTACGTGGCCACTTGACCTGTTTCCTTTAGAAAGAAATAAAGAAAAAAGCCTTTTTGGTATTCATTCAGCCGGTGTTCACTCAGCATCCCCTGCTGTCTGTGCGCCGCCCCTGCTGACACGTCCACAGCTTGTCCACCGCCTGGCTTTACAGCTCCCACCTTGTGTGCCTGTTCGCCCACTTTCTGCCTCGCATAGACAGTTCTCAGGGAAGCAGCTGTGCCTGGCACATTGCTATTGTTCCAGTACTTGATACTATGCCTGGCATTTAAAAAAAAAAAGTGCCCAGTAAATATTTATCATTGAGTTACTTGTTACCATAAAAATGCTCCATCCTGTCTGATCAAAAAGCATGAGGTTTGACCTTCAGACACATGACCTCACTGCCTTCTTCCTGGTGATGACCCTTGACTTGCTGGCTGGGTCTGTGGACAAGCACTGGGTGAGAGATCCGCATCTTGGGTGGGAACGTGGTCCCTTCTCACCTTCTGCGGCCCCTGAAATGGGGGATTCATACCTATCTGACTTTCTGACATTGTTCTATAGGTCCAGTGGCAAGTGCTGCATAACGTAAGGTGGTATTATTGTCATGAATAATAATAAAAGAATAAGTGGTCAAAGAGGAAAACAAAATACAAAATAATATATGCACACCTGCCTTCAACTGCCTTCAACTGACACGCTCAGGAACAAAAATGTTTTAATACGTTTAATTGCCTAACTCGCTCAAGTTTTTTTCTTTAACTCTTGTTTTGAAAATATTTTAAATGTTATTAGTAAACTTTCTGCTCTCATAATTTAGAATAGTAGAATATTAGTGCTGAAAGGGATGCATCATTTCTGGTTTTACATGAAGAATCACCTGAAACAATTTTTAAATATGCAGATTCTCTGGCCCTACTTAAGTCCCTCTAGGCCAGCACCCCCCCTAGCCACCGGGGAGCTGCCAGCCAGCCCGTGAAAGCCACCGTTCCAGTACAGTTCCTTTCTTTGACAGGGATGAAACTAACGCTCAGAGAGGGGAAAGGATTCATCTCAGATATCATATCTTGCTAATAGCAGAAGGAATGAGACGTACGTTTCCTTTCTTTGACTTGATAGTCTTCCTAACCCATTTGTTACTGTAGTTCACCACACAACCTTTTCTCTAAGGAATCAAGAATTTGTCATGCCTTAGCGTGGTGCTTCCCGGCTTGGCTGCAGTATGTGGCTGCCTGGCTCACACTCCCAAACATTCTGAGGTCATTAATAGGGGGTGCACCCTGGCCATTAGGATTTTTTCAAACTCCTGAGGTGATCCTCATGTGAAGCAAAGTTTGGAAACCACGCTTTGGGACTTTAGTATAGTTTAAATAAACAAATTATCTTGGAAGAAGTTTTGTTTGTTTCTAAACACTTCCCATATAAACTTGTTTCATTGTTTTTTTAGACTCTTTAAAGACAAAGGCTTAAAGTCTTGATTCCTTTGCTTGCGTATTGAGTGAGTTTTATTAATAGAAGTGCAAATTTAGTAATATAGAGAGCTGAATGATCATGGTTTATCATTTTACAGATTAGAAGGAAGAATGATACAGATTTCTTAAAATGCAATTTTAGAGTGTAAAGATACAGGTTCCCAATAGTTTGAGATCTTTTAATGTGGGGTGGAGATAGGGATTTATGTTGCTGTCTTATGTTGTAATGCATCAACAAAAACACTAAGTTTGGTTTACTGGTTTTAAAGTCTGCAGTAGGGTTGTAGGAGGATTGAATTGGTGAATTAAATAAAAGTTTCTGACCTATAATTTAAAATTATAATGTTAGTCTTGAAGGTTATGTTAGTATGCCAATCA
The DNA here is from genome assembly GCA_004363605.1 of Indri indri. NCBI lineage: Eukaryota > Metazoa > Chordata > Mammalia > Primates > Indriidae > Indri > Indri indri. The sequence goes on from RJWJ010000300.1 coordinate 218,954, forward strand.
TTCCCCTTTTTCCCCACTGAAACTGAGGTATTACCTGCTTATTTTTGTTCCTTATTAGATTTAAGATAATCTCTGTTAAACTGAAATTAGAAACTTTTTAACATAGTCATATTTTTCTGTATAAATATATATTAAGGGATTAGATTCTATTACACACATTTGCTATTTCCAAAAAAAAAAATCTTTTAATTGAATTTTAAAGCTGAAAAAAGTAAGTTTACAGGACATACCTTTCAACAGCTAATTACTGAAGCATGTCTCTCTATTGAGATGGAGAACACTGAGGTCTGGAATATAGGATAGGACTGACATTTTTATGTTCTCACATGAGAGCTAGCTTACATGCCATTTCTGTGGTTATGAAAATGTTGTGGAACTCAGATGAGTCTCATGGCCCTAATGATCTTAAACTGGAAGTAACACAGATAGGTGATGTCCTTTCTGGGAAGCCCTGCAGAGCAGGCCTTATGAGAGCTGTTGATCCTGAATTCTGTGCGATATGAAGGTGCAGGGCAGAAAGGTATGAAGGTCAAAAAGGTTGGAAAGTGTGGAGCCTGTGGGTGAAGTAGCAGAGTCTCAGTAAACAGCCTGGCCTGGGGGGTGGACGCTGGAACCTGCAAGAAGAGAGATGCTGATGTCGGCCCCAGAAGATTCTGAGCATAGATTGTTCTCATCACTGGTTTTCTGCAGTTTCATTGTGATTGTCGTACCAGAGTGTTGTTTTTGTTGTTAGCCCACTTGAGAGTCACAGGCCTTCCTGTCTTTGAACTGTTCTGGAAAATTCTCAGCTGTTATTTCTTCTGCCTGTTTTCTCACGCCTCCATTGCTGGGAACGCAATACCATGTGTCAGCCTTTGCTCCCATAGCCCATACCTGGTGATGTTGCTATATTTCTTTCCTCTCGTAGCTCCGTATTTCATTCTGGTTATTTTCTATTGATTTCTTTTCCATTTCACCTTTTACTTTTTATAAGTCTATTCTGATGCTAACCCTGCATATTGAGTTTTAACATTTCATTTATTATTTTTCAGTCCTTATGATTGTATTTGAATTTTTTAGAGAAATGAATGATCATGGTTTATCAATTTATAGATAAGAAAGAAGAATGATACAGATTTCTTAAAATGCAATTTTAGAGTATAAAGGCAATTTATCATTTCCAATTCTCTGCCAAAATTATTAATCTTGTCTTTTATTTCTTTCAACATAATGAGCATATTTATTTTGAAATATATACCTGGTAACTCCATTTTCTGGCTCCCCCTAGTTTCCGTTTTTATTTTCTATTGTTTTCAGTTGTATCTTTGATATCTGATATGCCTGGTTATTTTTTATTTATCTTCCTATCTCAAGAATTGAGAGGATTTGAAGTTGGCTTCTGTCTCTGTGAGGCCAACTATCCCCAGGGGAACATGGGCTTGAGACACCGGTTCACCTCTCAGGGTTTCTTCCTCCGTGACTCATTGTCTCATTAGCTGGGCAGCATCGTCAAAGGGCTGGCATTTGCTTGTTCACTTGCATCTTGTCTGGCTTTTCTACTGATCAAAGGGAGGAAGCTGTTCCAAATCAATTAGTCCACCATTACTGGAAATAATGGGTGAATTTTAATGGCCATTTGAAAAAAGAAAACTTTTCTAAATAGAGTTTTGGTATAAATCCTTCTCAGAGAAAAGAGCAGTAAGAGGCTAAGTCAAGAGAAGAAAGGATTTTTAAGATGAACATTCAAGTCATTGTTTACAAAAGACACTAAACATCTAAAATGACATTAATTCAGTTTCTCTTAAAAACAAATATGATTCAATAAAGAATTATAGAATCTCAGAGCTATAACTTCCATCAGATATTTTTTTCGTTTACTACCCACTTTTTTTTCCTATATCCTATGAAGATTCAAGGTACCCACTTTTAATGGGAAAAGTCACTCTGTTATTCAGTGGGAAAATCAGCCTTTTTTTTTAGACTTATTATTTTACATGTATATTTATAAATTTGCAGAGCCTTTCTTATTTTGAGGACCCAGTTAAGCAATTTTATTACTTCTACGATCTTAGCTTATAATATATAGGTCATTGACAAGGAGAGATAGTTATGTATCTTTTCAGCAGGAGAAATATAAAATGTCATGACAAATTTTGACCTGTTTTCATTGTTACTTGTTGAATGTTGTCAGACTTAGAGCCTGAAGAAGCTAAATGTAGGATCAGTGTTAGTCCTCTGATAGAAAAACATGAATATAGTTTTTCTCTTCTTTGAAGGTATTTTGTTTATTCTACCGCTTCTGGGTTTTATTGTTGTTATTCAAAATATTGACTATTATCCTCAGCAAAATTGTTATGAAAGGGTATCCAGTCATCAATCGGATAGCCTTTCCTAAATGGCTAAATTTTAAAATCTCATTTTGGAGCCATCTCTGCCAATCCAGACTGTCTCACAAGAAGGCAAGCTGCAGGTCAGAGCACAGAGATGTTTACAGGTGCCTTTCGTAAGCCCAGAGGCCTAGAGAGATGTGAAGGACCAAATACAGTACACTTATTTTGACAGCAGTTTTAAAAAAAATTAAAGAATTGCATACCAGATAGAAGGCTTAAATTCCTAAAACTTTCTTAAATAGGATAAAAAAACAAATGTGTGATAGCTTGCATATGTTCTGATAATTGCTTGTTCTCACAGTTTTGCTAGAATGTGAGCCCGTCAGGACATAGACTATGTCCTATTCATTTCTTAATAATATTCATTTCAGCATAATAGAGCACTACAAACAAATAAGTGCTCAGTAAATATTTTCTGAGTAAATAAGGTATGCATTAATTTCCCATTCACTTTTTGAGTGACTCTATGTTTAAATTATTTCCAGTGTTCTTAGCCATCACTAAGTAATGTTGTCATCATTGTTGTGTACATCATTTCTTTTTTAATATTCTTCTTAAATTTGTGAGTTGGTCTTAATGTCAGTAAAGGCTGGACTCTCTTCTCTAGGGTTGTGTACCATGGGCATTGTTGCTAAAGCGTTGACTCCTGAGCCAGAATTCCTGGGTTCAGTCCCAACGCCGCTGCTTACTGGTTCTGTAATGTCACCTTGAGCAAAGTTACTTACTATCTGCACCTCTGCTTCCTTGTGTGTAAAACAGGGTAATAATAGTGCCAATCTCAAAGGGATTATGTTAATTAAATGAGTTGAAACATGCAAAGAGTTTAACATGGTACCTGATATACAGAAGTACTCAAAAAACGTCAGCTGTTTTCTTTAGCCCAAGCGTGGGTGAAGAGCATGTCCACATGTTGACCGTCCTTCATTTCGCTGTAACTTGAGATTGACTGGGTCCTTGTCACTTGCCTCATCCCTTCCCTATTCCCCAGAGACTGCCATGTGTCTTTAATGAAAATAACCCTCAAACTCCAGGATAGTTCAAACTATATCTTTTGTTGGATTTATCAACAACAGTCATACCTGGGCCAAAATAGAATCTCTGGGCATAGGAGAAGAGAAGGTGGGTGGTATATTTTTTAAAAGCTCTCTAAGTGGTCCCGAAATGACAGTCCTTCTCCCATTCGAAAGCTTTGTTAGGGGTGAGATGGAGCTACATCTCTTTAGGCCACTAGCATGAAATTGTACCGTGTCATCTCACCCAGGAGGCAGGCGACATGAGTTTTATAGTCAGTAATGCCTGCTTGGGGTTGTTGCTTCCTCGGAGAGTTCCCTGACAAATGCTTTCCTCATCTCTAATGTCGTTAGCACCATCCTGAAATAACTGAGATCTATAGACCTGTGTAAGTTGCACATAATATACTAATAGCTGCCATTTATTGAGCACAGTGACCTCTTTTTAGAGTGAGTTTTCTGTTTCTCGGTCATGTGGAGGTGCCGAAAAGAAAGTGTATTTCAAAGAGCTGAGATCCTATCTTTGTTGTGGATGCAGTAGATTTGGAATTACAGCTAATTTGGGTCTGGCTTCTTCAAAGAAGGAGCCTTGCAGTGGAAAGAAGATAGAAGGGTCTCAGTGGTGGGAGTAGAAGCAGTGATGGATGATAAGAGGGTGAGAAAGATCTAGCACAGACACAGTGTGGATAGTCCATCTAGGGGCAGGTGAGAAGAGCTGCCAGATTATAGAAGCCTTGTTGAATAAGGAGAACAGGCTATTTGAGTCACTTTTTGGTTAAAATAGAGAGATCATCTTCCTGCTCTTTCCTCTCCTCTAAGAAAAAGATCCTAGGATGAGTACTTCACTGCTGTAATAGAGACCCTAATATTTTATGAGTGTGGTTTTATACTTTGCAGTAATTCCAGGACTTTGGCTGTTTGCAATTAGATAGTGTAGTTGGCTAGAAGTATATAGTCTCATGGTTTTGATTTTAAACTTAACTTTCAAGTTGAAATTGCAGTGATTCATCCAAATGACAGGTGCTATTTATTTTTTTTTTCTTGAAAATTCAGCATAAGTATGTTGTTATTACACATTTAGGGGAATTGCCACACTTCCTGGAGGATGACACCCTTTATAAATATCCATGTACATAATGTCCCATTGTTCAGCCCCGCTGTACACAGAAAGATAGGGCCTGTCTCATGGGTAGGTCCTTGGGGTGCCGATCACTTGACAGATGAGCTTACGAGATCGAAGGTGCCCTTGATTTCCAACACGGCTGTTTAAGTGATCTGTCACTGCTTTGATAAATCACTTTTGGCAAAGCATACCTAAAGTTGGCAGTGATGGGGATGTGCTCGTTGTCACAGGTGCGGAGTCCACCAGCCGATGTTGCTTTATGAAGCCATTCAAAAGCCAGCCGCCTCTTGATGGCCTGACAGTTGCTTTCGGCTCCCCTTAGCATGGTATTTTTTTTCTTGTTATGTATGAGGGAAACAAAATATTTCCACAGAAAATATTAAATAGAATCTTCAAAGAACTTTTTTGTTAATGTATTTTCTATGTTCAATACAAAATGACCAATTTTTGCATGCATTATAAAATGCATGGTTCACTAATGGTCAAATGTGTTTTAGTGGAAATGAAGACTGGTCAGGGTGGATCCTCTTGTGCCCTCAGTGGTCACCTTAGGCTACATCAAGGTAGAGGCCAAGGTCAGAGTACGCTTCCCACTGGGAGAGAGCCACAGGCACAGAGAGAGGAGCTGTTTGAAGAAATCTAAGACCTGCTGGCAGACAATCTATGCACTGGGCAAAGGAGAGATGTGCAAGCCCAATTTAAATCGTTTTAGCTGCTAACTTGTAAGGTCTGGCTTACTGAATATACAATCTGGGGGATGTTAGGTAAATGACAGTGAACTATGGTAAATTGGTTTAGAAATATCAAATTAATCTGGTTGAGATATGCAGAAACTCAAACAAAACAATAACTTGCTAACATAGCAAACTCGAATCCTTGTGTTTAAAAAAAAAAGATTCCTTGGGAGTAAAAGAACTGTAGATAAGTGAAAGTCGCCCAACCCGATGCTTCCCTGGTGTGAATACCTCCTCTTTAGTGAGCAGCTGCTCTGCTGGGGAGCTGGTCATGCGTAAGCGCCACCCACCACTGCGCTGCCCCACCCTCCCCAGAGCCCATCCTGTCCTCAGTCGACTGGTCTAGCTCAGTGTGGTCATTCTGTTCCTCTTACCAGTAATTAGTTTGGGACTATGACTCACCTCTGTCCAATAAGATGTGAAAGGAAGTCTTACTGGGAGGTTTCTGGAAAAAGTGTTCTCCCACTTGAGATAGCCCTGGGAAGAAAGCTCCCTGGTTCCTGGGAGCTTTATTGTGGCTGGATGCCTCTCCTGGAACTGCCTGAGGGTGAAGCCAAGAGCATGAACCAGAGACAGGAAGGGAGGAGGGAGGAGGGCAGGCGCCTTGCAGCACTCAATACTTGTTCCACTGACATCAGGGAGATGCTTTACTAAGGGACAAGTGGCTTCATCTGTTTTGCTCCTCAGAGGTGATGTAATGTGTGCATACAGAAATGCATAGCTGTATCTGTGAATATTTGTCCTGAAGGCTAAATCTCACCTTAAATGTGGGTGGTTTTCTCAAGCAGGTTTTCCATCTCTTCTCTAAAGGAGCAATTATTTCCTCCCCAATCATAAGATATTTATCGCTTTGCTTTTATTAAGTCTTTTTAACTCTTTATACTCTTTTTTAAAGTTATTGCTTTTCAAAGAATAGTTAGGAATGTAAATTATTGGATATTAATCAAGGACAATTTAGATTTTTTTTAAAAAAGTAGTAAAACTGGGATTATTCAGAAGGCAAGGGGTTAAATGAAAGAGTGACAGATAAAAACTGCAATTCAAAATCAATGAGGCATTAAAACAGAGTTGTTAAAACAATAAAATATGAGGCATTTCAAATAGTCTTTTGGCATATACTTTTGTGGCTTTTGGATACGAGTTAAGACCTTAGTTCATATATCAATGGTGAGTCTTTGTAAGAAAATATATACTATACAATGACTTTCAAACTGGAGCAACTTGGTGTGAAGCGCTTCTGATTCTAGTCTTTATTATTAGTGATTTTCATTTTGAAAACGTTTTTGAAGTCATGCTGTTTTATTTTTCTGCAAAAATATTGTCAGCTTTTCATTTTTAAATATATTTGTGATTTATTTATAATCTGATTCTGATCATTAAAAGGGGCAGTAAAATCTTATCTAACTAAGCATTAATTAGGGTCGTGCCTTTTTTTCTATTTTATTTTTGGTATTTTTTACTGAGTCATTCTACTTCCTTGGGTAAAGTTTTAACAAAGAAGAGGGACAACGGATAGGAAACTAGGAATCAAACAGTTCCAAGGATTGGAATTGTGGTGTAATCCTTGAGGACTGGAAAGATGGAGGGATGTGCCTGTTTCTCAAAACAGTAGCACTAGCCTGTAAATCCCAGAAGTTTGCATATTTTCCCCCAGGTTCACCCCATTTGTTTTGGTGATTTTAGGGTTATATTAATATTTAGAGTAGATAGTGAAAGGAGTTTCTGAGCATAAGCATTTGAGCAAGTTTTTAAGGCCATACCAAAGGATTCAAAACCCAGAGGTCTCTGCTCTGCAGGTGTGAGTAAGCCACCGCCCGTGGCCCCCACCAAGCTCGGTGCTCTGCGGCCCCTCTTCTCCTGCCCCTGCCCCTGCCCCACGCAGACGCAGATTCTTATTTTGTTTGGCAGGTTAGAATTCATTACTTTCCTTAGTTTGGGGAAGCAGGGTGTCCAGATGGTCCCAGATTTAACCAGCAAGAGCCCTTTGCTCTGTCCTCCCACATGCTCTGTCCTGCAAGCGTCCTTCCTCCTCCTCCAGCACCACCTGGGCGTGCTGGGCTCCTGTTCACTTTCTCCACTGTGGCCCCTACTCTGTTGAGTGGAGAAAGGATTATGTGAGAACTCGATCTGACATCTGTGTCTTCTCTGATCCCTGTCTTTGCTTCTAATCTCACTCTCCTGGGATGTGGTTGTGCGCGTAGACCCGGAGGGAGCTTTAGTGTTAGGTATTAAGTTTGCCAGATAAGACATACTAATGGTGAGGTGATATATATGTATTGTTTTAACAATTTGGACATTGATGATGAATTACTTGGAAGTACACTTTATGTTTGTTTTTTTACTATAAAAATTTAAAAAATCTTCATTCAAGATAATGAGTATTCAAAACCGATACTGATGCTGTAGCTATCACTATTATTGTGTTATTTGAGAATGTTTAGGAAAGGTGTTATAGGTGTTAGAAAAAGCAACTTGAGTAGTAAGAATCCTTGGAAGTCTCCTAATAAACAGTTCACATAGGGGAAAAAAGATGTAAGAAAGGACCATTAAATTATGAAACTGTTAACGTAAGAAAGTTAAAGATTTTAGCCCCTGGGTTCTGCAGTGAACTCAGCTTTAGCACATGGAATTTATCAGATTAAAAATGGGGGATAGCAACAATATGAAGAATGTATGTAGTAAGCTACTTGTTTAAAAGAACTGGGGTCTCTTGGGTCCATAGATTGAATCTTTTGGAAGACACTTTAAATGTAGCTGCCAGGGATCTAGATAGTAGACTATACCCAGGAAGTGATTTGAAGACATTTTTCCAGAATTTATCTTTTGTCAGATATGCTTTTTTTGTTTTCTCTATAGTTAAAATTCATATAAATATATGATTCTGATAGTGCCCATATAATTAGGTGGGCCTATATCAGTAGTGAACAAGGTCAATCATCTTTGTAAATATGTGGATTACCTTCTTATTTTAATTCTTTTTAAAGAAGTTTCACTGTTTACCTAAGAACTGGTACCTAAACCCAAAAGATTTCAAAGAGTGTTTTATTTTTTTTAACGTTTCTTTTTTATCACTAGTAAAACAAGTACATTTGTTTAATTTGACCTATCTTTGATCTCACTAAAAGAAAATCAACTAGAGTATTTCCCAAATATTCATATTCTCTCTCTCCCCACTCACTCTTTTAGAACTTCCAGAAAATGCTTCTGCTTAAATTAAATACAGTGTTTCATATTTGTTAATCATCTCTCACTGGTCAGTGGATTATCTCATGTGAGCACCTTGTTGACATTTGCTCTGAACGCCTTTCGATGCTGGTAACTGTCTGAACAAGTGCTTTTCCTGTTAAGGAACAGAGTCCTGCATGATTTTTTCTCATTGAATAACAATGTTAAAACCATAAAAGTGTTGTTCTTCTTTCTTTAAAAGTGTTGTTACTCCTTTCTATAAAAGTGTAATAGGCATTCTATAATGGATGGCTTGAAATACTTAAATATGTGAGAAAGTGTGGTCAGAATAAGAGTGGGAAAGTAGAATTTTATATTAATAATTGCAAATAATAAGATAAAGCTTTCAGCTTTTCTTAGGGCTGTCCATGTAATACAATTTTGTTGTATTAATACTTTTTTTCATTTCTGAAATCCTCATACTTTTAACTAAAATGTTAAGATACATGTTTTATGCTTTTTTTTTCTTCTCATGTTTTCTGAATACAAGTGAGTAACCAGTGAGTAATCATGAGTAACCAATGAATACATGTAAACTTCTAGGCTTCAAAAGCATGCCCTAACAGTGACCACACTAGAAGAATCAGAGATTGTACCTTCACTTTGTGGCTGCTTTGTAAACACATCATTATAAGCTATAGTAGAAATGTTAAGAGGGTTCTTATCTTGTGTTGTCTCAAACTGAAGGAGAAAATCGGTATTCCTATCAGGTGTTTGTAAACTAGGTGGTATCATTTCTATCATCTGTTAAGAATTAGGAAAAGTCCTCTTTTCTCTGTCAACTCATACCACTCCAAAGTGATTCCAAAGAACACATCTGAACGTGTTCTGTAAGCATTGGCTCCATAAAGTCAACCTTAGTTCCGTTAAGTGTCCAGTCATTTCTGATAAAATGAACATCCTTCTCCAATATGACACTCCATGCAAGGCCATGGTTGCACAGCCAGTGTTTTCAATTATGTCGTGGAAACAAGAAAGACAGATTGTTTTTGAGTCTATTGTTTTTGAATCTATGCAAGTAATTATATTGCCCTGAAAATAAGAATACTTAATAAAAGTTTCACAATTCTGGAGGGGTCAGGCAGGGAGAATACAATATCATTTCCCAATGTTTCTTTTCTGTTTACAAAAGCAGACTACTAAATTATTATGAGATATAGATAGCATAAGAAGAGAAAGAGCTTCCTTATAGTATCCAGAACATAGAACATTAAAATATCAACAATATTCCAAACAAAAGCCATAGTTCTCCCTCAACAGTTCATGTAGGCCTAGTAATTAATTCTTGTTCTACTTGATCTTGGGTTAGCAGTCTCATGAATCCAGCTGCTTCCTGCGTAGAGTTATGGAAATCCTGATTCAGTCCCCTGGTAGGGTCTTAATGCTGTTTAAATGATGCCATAAGAATCCTGTACCTAAAAGTATTTGGCTTGGTACTTGTACATAGCGCTCTAAGACAGCCTTTCTTTGTTGAAGGTAAGTCACCCTGGCCTGAGGCTGATTAATGCTGATCAGGGATGCATCAGCGTAAAAGAAAAATCTGTGGGTGGCAAAATATTTTAAATATCTCTGATTAATGTGTTGCTGATAATTTTCAAAACTAAAAAATCTAATGAGAGTTCATTATAACAGTAATGGTGACTGACAGATAAAGTTAGTTATGGTATGCAAAACAAAGTTAATCCAAAAAAGTTTTAGACAGAACATCTATAAATATAATGATCAACCCTATTTTCAAAGAAGAGTGGACATTACATCTAATTTATAAAAATGGACAAACATAATCTTTACAGAAAAAAAATCTTCAAATATAATGAAATAGTTCCAAGGTATAATATACCATGAATATACCAAGCATATAATTAGAGTAGACCAAGAATATCACATAAATAGATTTAGTTAGTCTGGAGTTGGACCTAAACATCCGTGTATTAATAACACAAATTTAACCTAGGGAAGGATAAGCATCTTCTTTGACTTAACAACTTTTCCTGTGTAACTCATCTATAGTAACACATCAAATGAACTTCCTAATTATTTCTAGCATCTGTCTTTTTATAAGGTAGAAGAACAAATCTTTGTTATTTTCTAGGTATGTCTGGGAAATCTCAGACAGTTTTAGGTATAAAAGATATCATTTAGGATTCGATTTGGAGAAGGCAAAATATCAAAAGTTACAGGAAATTTTGAATACCTGATTACAGTAGGATCATAGGTTACTTAGAAACAATACTTGACTACCTATTTAATAAAAGTGACTGTAAAAGATTTTAAAAGTAAACATAGAGGTAACATGATTGTAAAGAACCTATCTCTTTCCTAGCTGGGCATGGTGGCTCAGACCTGTAGTTCCAGCTTCTTGGGAGAATGAGGCAAGAGGGTGATTTGAGCCCAGAAGTTCAATCCAGCCTGAGCAACATAGTGAGACTCCACTTCCCCTACATTTTTTTTTTAAATTAGCTGGGCATGGTGGTGCGTACCCATAGTCCTAGCTACTCAGGAGGCTGAATCAGGAGGATTACTTGACCCCAGGTAGTTCAAACTTGCAGTGAGCTATGATCACGCTGCTGCACTCTAGCCTGGGCAACAGAGCAAGACCCTGTCTTTAAAATAAAGAGGAAAAAAAAGAGTATTTTAGCTCTTTCCTAAGTGACTTGATTTCTAAAATTCTCAAGGGCATATAAACCATAGAAGGTTATTCTGGTAAAATACAGAATCTTTGGTACCTAAGCAAATTACACAAAAAAAGAATAACCCTTTAGATTTTAGGTGAAGGCAATAAGCCACAAAAACAGGACCAATAAATATAAAATTCATTCCCCATTTTGTCTTTTGTTATGCTTTTTCATACTTTGGAACAAACTGACACTTTAGGACTGAACTAAGGGGGTCTGCGAGGTCAGAACTAAGTTCATAATATTACTAAGATGTTAACATGTAATGTGTTTGTCATTGCTATCTCCAAACAGATCTATATCGATAATCATAGCCCATCAAGAAATCTTTTTGGGGTCCTCAGTAAGCTTGAAGCGCACAAAACCCGAAAGCCCACCCTTTCAGATAGAAGAACTACTCCTGTCCTAGAAAAATAGAAGTACATAGACAGTTGTGTTTCTGTGAAAGTATTTCTCCTAAGTATAGTATAAATCACTATCAATTATACTTTTAACCCAGGAAACTAACTTCTGGTTCATAGAGATAACTGGGGGTGGATAAATGTGCATTGCCTGTCACACCATGGCATTTATGCATATTTCATTACAGGCCCAAAGATACAGTCTCTCCATAGCATATAAAAATAAGAAAAGCATAGAAACTTAAAATTATACTTAGTAATCAGTGTTTCTGTATTCTGTCCTACTTAGCAATGATATAGGTATCTAATGAATATCCCTTAATTAACTCAATTTAACATTAGTTCAAGGTTTTAAGTTACCTAAAAATCTTGGAAATTATGTGCAAATTTTATAATATAAAACAATTATTATTGAAATAAGGTTCGTCAAAGTAGTGATTCAATTTGGGTAAGGACAAATTTACATTTTTCATAGTCTTAAACATCAAGTAGGAGTAACGTTCATTTATTAGATCTGTAAATCTGTATAACTTTTGGAAGAACATGTACAAGTAGAATAAAAATATATACTTTTATTATACTTGATGCTAATAAACTCATAGAACACATAGCTATTTTTATTAAACCAAAAATATTCAGCTAGTCTTATTTGCCAAAGATTTACCTAAATATGTGAACTTGAATTCTTAAAACATTTGAGTTTCAATAAGAATACTATTTTTTTTTTAGCACTGTTGAAAGTATTGTTAAGAATTCAGCTTCCTTAATTTCTGGGAATTTTAGGAATATTCAATTTATAGGTGCTTATTTATTTCTAAGCCAATCAGAATAGAACTTCTTTAAGGGAAGTTAGAATGTCATTTGATTACACCAGCTCAGGATGGTTATCTCAGGATGGGAGCTAATGGGTGTTTTGAAAGTCCCCAGCTAAATTGGGGTTCCAGTACCATCTGTGCTAGCAACCCTGCCCTAATGGGAGACCAAGGGGAACTGGGTGTGGGTGCTTACAATGTGCCTTTCACAGGACATTTATTTTATGGGGTGGATGACCTAATGTCTAGTTGTCCAACCCAGTTCCTCACATGGGAAACGTGCTCATACTGGCAGATGCCCTGTGGCTCTTGTCTGATCCATGTCCAGCATGTGTCTGCCTAACCAAGTGGGAAACCCAGCCACTTGGGGTAGCCACTGGTTCTTCAGATGGAAGGTGCAAATTTAATACACCACCACAATAAGAAATCAGTTTGAAAACTTATTACTTACAGATCCTGAGGGGGGAGGGTGCCTTGATTTGGGAGGGCAGTCCTCCATCCTCAGGTCATAAGAGGTAGGGACGAGGAGTCAGGTAGAGAGAGTGAGGGAGGGACCCGTGGGCCAACACCTTTATTGGGGTCCAGGGCATTATCCAAGCAGGTTTTAATTGGTGGGTTTAGAGCAAGCAGGCAGGAGTTCCAGGAGGTCACACGTGACTGAGAGGTGATCTTCCAATCTGTGCACTCCATGCAGGGAGTAGGGGTCAGCAGGGCCAGCCAAAGCTGTCCCACAGGGAAGTGGTCACCAGGAGGAGGCTGTATAAGGCGCTATCTGGATTGACTACTTTGAGGAACACTCAGGGTAGAGGGTTTGGAGCTGGAAACTGTCATGGGTGACTAACCAACAGAATTTTTAATTGTGCCGCTCTCTGGGAGTAATTCAGCATCCCATCTCTTAGGAGAGACACGTGAGATAAGGAAAGGCAAAGTGGTCTGTCAAGTACGAAACCACTAACACGTGAGCTGCAGAGAGATTTCCTGAATTACAATCTTGTTCTGGGTCTACCAGCAGCTGGTTGTATTTCTCATACTTCATACATTCTTTTGTATAACTGATTGTTGTATTTTGTGGATTTTCCAATAGTAATAGCATTCTAAGAGGATGAAAAAAATACATTGACTTTCATATATAGAAATTTTTTTCAACTCAACGGAACACGCTGAATGTCAGCTGCACTCGAAGTGCTTTAAGGGATATGCAACAAAGTGTCCCTTTGAGTTGTCTTTGCTGTAGTTTTCATCTGTTTTGCTGCTGTGATTTGAATGTGTCCCCTGAAAGTTCATGTGTTGGAAACATAATTGCCATCGTAAGTATTAAGAAGTGGGACCTTTAGGATGTGATTAGGTCATGAGGGGTCTGCCTCATATATGATTAATGCCATTATCGTGGGAGTGGGTTAGTTACTGTGGAAGTGGGTTAGTTACTGTGGAAGTGGGTTCCCGATAAAAAAGATGAGTTTGGCTCAATTTCAATTTGGCTCAATGAGTTTGGCATCTCTCTGTCTCATGTGCTTGCTCACCATGTAATGCCTTCTGCCCTTCCGCCTTGGGGTGACCCTCACCAGATGTGGGTGCCATGCTCGTGGACTTCCCAGCCTCCAGAACTGCGAGCCAACTAAACTTCTGGTCATTATAAATTACTCACCCTGTGGTATTCTGTTATAGCAGCAGAAAATGAACTAAGATAATTGCCAATTAGATAAAATGCACACCTATACTTTAAAATTTTTATTATAAAAATTTTCAAGCATAGAGAAAAAGTAGAAGAATTGTACACTGAACACTCATATACCCACCAACTCATTAAAGGATAATTTTCTTAGAATGTTGCAATCATGACTCTTACTAATATAAAATGAGTGTTACTTAATTCATTACTTAATGAGGGAACCAGAAAGCTGTTATGTCCTTCTGAAAGGAGTATGGAATGAGCACACCACTGGGAGTGCTGAAATGCCTTTGATTCAGAAGTGCAAAACTGGCCTCTTCCGGAGTGGGAGGAAAGTCAGTTGAACCTCCACTGGGCAGATTTTGCATGTCTGTGGACAAGAATTCTTACATTACTGTCAGTTTACTGCACTTGACAGAGTTGTAAAAGGCTCAAAGACAATGAAAGGCATAAAGCCCACAGAATCAGATAACCCTGAAGGGTGTGTCTGCAGCCATGCAGTTTCCCACTGAAGTCACCCAGTAATCTTTTGTTCTATATAAGTCTTTTCACAATTTTCCTCTGCAGTTTTCCTCCCTTGTGATCAAAATAATCTCAAATAGTCCAGAAGTGTATGTGTAGTAAACAATGCCAAGTATTTCACAATTTTTCCCTCCCGCCTTGATTTACAAGTGTTAACTTTTTTACTCTATTTACTTTGTCATATATTTATCCATTTCTCCATCAATCCTTTTATTTTTTAAGTTATTTCCAAGTATGTTGGAGGCATCAGTACACGGCATCTTCTTAGGAGTCTCCTTGATTAATCAAGAGAATCATACTGGCTATATTTTCAAATTCCTAACTTAAGAGATCAGATAAGCAGATATGCTTACTGTTCCTGTAGATTGCTCTGTTCATTTCATCACTATCTCAGTCCTGGGTGCATTTGTCTCACAGCCCTAACAAGTGCATCTGTCTTGGCCTTGGTTAACATCATACTCTAGGGAGGACTTGCCTCTTTTAGGTTCTGAAGCTAGACCATGTAAATGAACCTTTAGTCTTCTAGATTTCTTGACAACATCTGCAAGTTAGGGGAATAGAGAAGCACAGTATACTTTTTGGTTTGGATTTTCTTGCCTTCTGTATATTTTTTCTTTCCATTTAGACTTCCATTTAGCATTTCGAGTTTCCTTGAAAAAATTCCTCTCCTTCAGCCTGGGATGGGATGTACAAGTCTACAGTTGACTTGAATCTATGCAAACCTTCCTTTCCTGACACCGATAGGGGTCTTGCCCATGGTTCTCTTTTCCTGAACGATATTAATAGATAAGACGTTAATAGTATATATATCAGTATATATAAATTGTGTATGTGTATATACATGTATATGAAGTACAGTTGGCCCTCCACATCCATGGGTTCTGCATCTGTGAATTCAACCAACTGCAGATGAAAAATATTCAGGAAAAAATAAGGATGGTTGCACTTGTACTGAATATATACAGATTTTTTTCCTGTCATTATTCTCTAAACAATACAGTGTAACAACTATTATATATCATCTACATTGTATTAGGTATTACTATAATCTAAAGATGATTTAAAGTATACAGGAGGATGTAGGTAGGTTATATGCAAATACTACACCATTTTATATAAGGAACTTGAACATCCATGGACTGTAGTAGTGCCTTTGGGGATCCTGGAACTAGTCACCCATGATACATACAGGGGTGACTGTATGTATGTTTACATATGATGTACAGTCATGCATCACTTAACTATGGGTTTACATTCTGAGAAATGCATCATTAGGCAATTTCATCTTTGTGCAAACATAGTAGAGAGTATAGACAGCAGCCTAAATGGTATAGCCTGCTACAGACCTATAGATGGTAGAGCCTATTGCTGTGACAACTGTCCTGTCAGTGGTCCGTCATTGACTTAAACATCATGCAGAGCATGACTGTGTATAGAGATAGATGGATAGATATAAGCACTTATTTCCCATTTTGTAATGATCCGTTTATTAAAAATATTTAATAAAATATTTTCGAGTGCTTATTGTCTGCCAGGCATTGTTCCAGGTGTTGGGGATAAAGCAGTAAAGCAAGCAAAAGCTCCTGCTCTCATGGAGCTTACCCTGCAATTGTGAGAGATGGGCAATGATACCAACCAAGATGAACGTGGCGCGATGAATGTCGAAAGGAAATGGCAAGAGAAGGGTGTGTGGTGTGGGGCTGCAGTTCTAGCCAGGTGGTTACGAGACAGGCTCCCTGACAAGGTGACTTCTGAGCAAAGGCCTGAAGGAGATGAGAAGCCCTGTGGGTATCTGCAGAAGGAACATTCCAGGCAGAACAAACAGCAAATGCCAAGGCCATGGCTGGAAGTGCACATGTCACATTCAATGAAAAGTGTGGCTGCAGCAGGTGAGGGAAGAAGTCAGAGGTGAGGGCGAAGGGCACAGGGGCATCTTTTGTGGGGCAAAGTCATGGAGAGGAAGCCTTGCGTCATGGAAGTCAAGGAGTCATCAAGACTTTCCTTTTCCTTTCCCCTGCACCCTGTGGTCCTAGAGATGGGTCCTTCCCACAGTGGAACCCTACAGGCTTCTTTTGGATGGTTCTGCAGAACCACTGGGGCTGGTCACAAAACTGGGCCTGTGTATTTTCATTCAAGAATGACGCTGAAAAGCAAGATGAGGTTTCAACCAGTATCTTGATGACTAGAGACTCCTGCGTAAAGGCCTTGTCTCCAGACTTAAGCCAGGTAGTTGTTCCATTTGTGCTATCAGAAATAGGAAAGAGCTAACAGTAGAATATTCTGCAGAGACAACCAGAGACAGGGACGCAGCCATCTGTTACCTTATCGATCGCTCCTGGGGGTTGGTCTTTTGAATATCTTTTTGTTTCATATTACCTCTTCATTCTTCCTTCTCCGCCTTCCTTGAATGTACTTATATAGCACCCAGGCCCCTTGAATTCTGTCATTCTGGTCAACCTGCAGTCATTTGAATGGCTTTTGTTCCTTCTTTGCATTTACTTCACACTGACCATTTAAGACGTGAGTGAGTGTACAATGGTTATACTACACAGTTGGTTGCCTTTGAATTATTAATATCTCATATGAATTACAAAAGTAGAGGAATAATGTGAACTCATTTCTGCTTGTATGTATAATACATACACACACACACACACACACACACACTCCCAAAGAATGAACATTTGGCTGAATATATTACCAAATTGTTAAATAATAGTCATTTTTGGCTGGTGGAATTACAGGGAATTCATATTTCTAATTATATATTTCCACAGCATTTAAATTTTTTGCTGTGTGTATTATGAAAGTAAAAAATGTATATATTTAAAATCTTTTATTTAAAAAAAAATTACAATTCCAGTTAATAGCAGATGCCAGCACAACAAATAAGTTCCATTACCTATGCCTCTGTGTGCAAGGGATTTGTTGGCCCATGCAACAAAAACACAGACATTTGTGCACATTCTCTGAAACCAGAATGTGGTGGCCTAGAAGCCTTAGGAAAAGTGGTTGTTAAGCCTGCAAACATGCTCTTCTTACTCCTTCTTCCTTTGAACTCCATAAAGACATTGACACATTTGGAGGTCTGCTAGCTATAACTGGTAGGATGGACTTCTAGAGGGAAATATTAAATATTTGTTTTTGCTCTTCTACCTCATGCCTGGATTATTTTGGATTGGTTTGAGGATAGTATCTGAGTTTCTATCTCTTGGGCTATTTTTTCCAGGAATATAAAGTTTTTTTCTTTGATATATGCTTAAATGTTTATTTTTAAATGATGTAACTTTTCAAAAAAACTTATTAAAGTTTATTTGTGTGGGAAAAATATTTTTTATATTTTTGACTGTTTTTTGTTCCTTCTCTTTTGAAATCTCTAGCCAACAAGAACATTAGTCATGACGAGCATGCCATCTGAGTAAGTACTCGTTGTTTTGATAACTTTCGATTCAATGTAAAATTTTAAGCTTTTCTCCCATATACTCTAATTCTCTGTACTTTTTAGGCAGTTCATAGATCTGTCGTGTGTCACTTTTACTTTATATAATTAATATCTGAGTTAGAAAATCATTGAAAATAAAAAAATGTGGTTAAATGTGTACCAATGTGGAAAACCTGGGAGAAAAAAAAAAAGAAGAAGAAATATGAACAGTTTAGTGATGAAAACTTTTGGTGGGTTGTTTAGACAGCATTAAGAGGGTTTGTGCTCTTTTTTGCTGTTCTTTTTGCCTGCTTAAAACCTAATGGCTTTTTCTAACTACCCCCATCCCCATGAATGTTCAGTAAATGGAGCAACGCTGACCAAAACCTTCCCCTTAAAGGTCTTAAAGAAACACTGTGGTGGAAAGCTTCCTACAGCCGTACTAAAGCAGCTATTTGCATGTTTTGTGGAAGGGTTAATAGCTTGCTGGCATGCTCATCATCTTCCTTAAACATTTAACACAATGAGAACATCCAACAAAAATATAGTGCTATATTCTTTGTAACAGATTTTTGAATTCCTGTTTAAAGGGGAAAACCATGATTTTTATATCAATCAGAGGTTTTATAAGGTTTTCAGACATTCATCAAAACATGGGAACATTTCAAAGAGAAATATGCTACATAAAGAGTAGACATTTAGGATCCCTTTCCTGCTCATGGCCTGAAAATAAAAGGACGGATAATTCAAACACCATACATTAGATAGCGAAAAAAGAGCTCACTGAAAATTTTTGTACATATATTATGAAATATATTGAACATTCTAAATAGTCTAATACAGAAATGAACATTGAATATGGGTGTAATATTTTTAAAAGTCTGTATTTTTTTTGAGAATAAAAAAATTAATAACTAGTTATTTTCTCATTCAAGGTTTAAAAATAAAATTTTCATTTAGGCCACATCCTTTCTTACTCTTTGTTCCACACATAGACTTCTTGTGTGGGTTAAGAGCAGGACCAGGACATTCTGACTCCATACAGATTAACCATGCCTTGAGGAGACACTTGTTACTTATTGACATATCCAACAAATAGCTGGCAACTGCCAGATTTGGGATGGAGAAAATTAGATATTCAGAAATGAAGAGTTCCAGAGACCATCTAGTGTAGAGGCTTTTACTTTTTACTTATGTTTTTGTTTTCTTTTGCCTTTTTTGCCTCTATTTTTTCCAAATTTATTTTTCATGACCTAAGTAAGCACAGATCCTCTGGTCGGAGTGGTGAGGGGGCCCAAGTCTTAACACACACATATATCTTCTCTACCCTGGTGATCTCTAAGAATTTTAAAGTGTGATATGACTCAGCCCTTTCATTTTACAGGTAAAGAAACTGAGGACTTGAGATAGACATACCTGAGATCACTAGAGATAAAACTAAGAAACACCGTCATTTGCAAGGAAGAGGGTTAGAGACAGTCTGTATAAGCATGAACAAAAGCCTCTGTCTCTTTGTAATAATACAATTTTTAGAGAGGAGAGGTGTCTATTTAACTCACTGTGTATATCATAGTGTGGCTCAGAAACCCTTTCACATCCTTGTTATTTCATTGGGGATTTTTGAAACTTCCTGGGAGACAGAGAGAGAAGCAACGTCAGAGCTAAAGGGATTAGTGAGGTAATTGTAAAAGGAAGAGAAGAAGAACTAAGAGTTATTTGGTAAGGAAGTTAGCTGGAAGGAATTTTTTTTTAACAAAAGGATACTCTAAGCATTACAGAAAGGACAGTGTAGGAGAGAACTGGTGATGAGCTTTGTGAAACACAGGGCCCTCTGTCGAAGCCCCAGATTGGATCTGGCGATTTAATAAAAAGGGTCTTTTTCCCCTCTTCATAGAAAAACTATGTGTTCGGCACTCAATAAATTTTGCATTTTCAAAATAAAGCAAGTAAGTGAGAATCTTGCTCTTGACCATGTGCAAATTGGTTCAAATAAGGTCTGGTTTCTGGTACCGGCTCTGACGGCCCTGCACGGGGGCAAACCATTTGCAGCCTTGGGGCCTGTTTTCTCAGCCCTTAAAATAGTCCGAGTTGAGATCTCAAGTTTTGTTTTTTTTTTAATTTATCCAAATTTCAAGTCATTAATCTTAAGACATGAGCACCATAACCGAAATAAAATTTAAAATTTTAGCTTTCTAGTTTTCTTCTTATTATTTAGTCTCGTCACCTTGATGTTCATATGCAGCCCATATAGTCATTTTGTTTATTTTTTCCCTCTATTTGATAGAAAGCAGAATGTCGTCATCCAGGTTATGAATAAATTTGAAGGCTTTTCACTTGCACGGGAAGTCTGTGAGACTACCACTCATGTGCTCTGTGGGGAGCCCGTCCGCACCCTGAACGTGCTGCTGGGAATCTCGCGTGGCTGCTGGGTTCTCTCTTACGAATGGGTAAGCGCTGTGCTCGAACTCCGTGTTCTAAAACAAGACGCTGTGATAGATCTGGTCATCCTGAAGTGATGACACTGGGGCTCCTGCCACTGTGCACCCTTGCGTATCTGCACGCTTTCCTGCAAGCAGGGAGGACCGCTCTTTCCCGGAGCTTGTCCCTCTTTGCTGGCACCCTTCAGCCAGTGCCAAGTCCCTGGGGGAAAGGAGATGGGGCGGGTGGAGTGCAGGAAACTAGCAGCCTTCAAGATAAAGCAGGAGTAAGATTGGAAAGATGTGGAACGAAAACGCAAAGTGCGTGTTCTCACAGTCAAATGAGCTTTACTCTGTGTTTAACCAAGAAATAACGTGACCTATGCTAGTGGTGGTTTGAAAAGCCAAAAGAATTCAGTGCTTGTTTTTACAGATGGATTTACTTAGAATGAAACATGTTCATTTAATACCATTTGGATATATTTTATCTTATGCATATCTAGCTGTAACATTCTTTGCCCTTATTTCTGTGCATTAAAGGTAGTTTAAAAAATATATCAGCGTGTTCATTATTCACAAAAATTGAAGTCTGTTAATGATTCTATTTTTACTTTGATCCTCAAGCTAAGGTCACTCAGAAGCATTGCTTTCTGATGACAGTAGCATCGTTTGTTACTTCAGTTACCATTTTTCATCTGTTAAGTATCCACCCTCCCTCCTCCTCCCCCAAGAACGTATTGTATTAATACTGTGTTAATTTAAGCCAGTAGAATTATACTATGCAGAAACTACAGGTGTATTTTTAAGAATGGCTGTGGTCTTTTTTCCGTATTATAAACTTAACACTGCAGCTCCCTGTTACAAGAGATTTAAGAAATTAGTGCTTAAAGTTGTGAAATGGAAATGGTTGACATTCCAAACATAAGTACTACTCGCATTGGTGGCAATTGGGGATTACCTCACCTAATTATATACTAGTACTGCTTTATGTTTATTTATGTGACATACAGTAGTCGCCCCTTATCCTTGGTTTTGCTTTCTGCAGTTTCAGTTATCATAGTCCAAAAATATTAAATGGAAAATTCCAGAAATAAACAATGCATACGTTTTAAATTGCATGCCTATCTGAGTAGTATGGTGAAATCTCGGGTCCTCTCCATCCTGCCCAGGACGTGGCTCCTCCCTTGGCCCAGTGTGTCTGCGCTGTGGACACTCCCTCCAAGAGTCACTCTGTCATCCTCTCGGCCATCCCATCAGCTGTCACAGTATCACAGCACTTGTGTTCAAGTCACCTTCGTTTGACCTGGTCACGGCCTCCAAATTCAAGAGTAGTGATGCAGGCAATTCTGATATGCCAAAGAGAAGCTGTAAAGTGCTTCCTTTAAGTGAAAAGGTGAAAGTTCTCGACTTAAGGAGAGAAAAATGGTATGCTGAGGCTTATAGCATTTATGATTAGAATGACTCTTCCATCTGTGAAGTTGTGAAGAAGGAAAAAGAAATTCATGCATACTATATATATAGAGTTCAGTACTATCTACAATTTCAGCAATTCACTGGGAATCTTGGAACTTATCCCCCTTGGATAAGGGTGGACTACTATATAATGCATAACTCCAGCTTCCATGAATGAATTCCCTGTTTTCTTTCTCTCCAATTCAAAACATGTCTGTATCTTCATCAGTCAGCCCTTCCTTCCCTCAGGTTTCAGAAGAAAGTCAAAAATTCATGTTATTTTCAAATATGAGTGCCATTATGGCAGCAGTGCAGCGCAGACAGCTTGAAATATCAACGAAGTGTTTGGGAAGGATGTGGCTGACGAATGCACAGTACATCAATGGTTTGAGAAGTTGCATTTTGGTGATTTAATCTTGAACTTGAGCCACATGGGCAACCTGAGACCAAAGCGGATAATTATGAGCTGAAAGCTATAGTGGAAACAAATCCATCTCAAGCCATCTCAACCTACACATGCATTAGCAGCAAGGTTTGACATTATTATTCCAACAATATTGGACCACTTGAAACAAATCGTCAAGGCAAAGAAGCTAGATAGACCGCCACTCGCTCTCCAGGCTTCTTCGCTGCTGGCACAATCTACTGTTAAGATGGCAAAACCGTGTCAATAGTTCAGGCTCATATTTTGATTAATTGTACTTCTTCTTGTTTGAGATATAACAAACTACCCTTTTGATTCAAAATCAGACATTTCATATTTAATGACCTAATATAAGGGAAAAAGTTAACAAATTAGACTTCATCAAAATTGAAAACTTTTGGTCTGTCAAGGACGTTATAAAGAGACCAGAAAAAAAAATTGCAAATCTCATATCTGGCAAAGAACTATGTCCAGAATACATAAAGAACTCTAAAAGTTCAACAGTAAGAAAACAAGAACCCCCAAAGAGTTGGCAAAAGAAAAAATATTTGAATAGACACTTTACCAAAGATATACAGGTGGAAAATAAGCACATGAAAAGATGCTCAACATTATTAGTCATTAAATAAATGCAGTTTAAACCACAGTGAAATACCACTAATATCTATTATTAATAGAATAGCTACAATGAAAAACATCAATGATACTATAGCAAGGAAGCAGGACAGCTGGAACTCTCAAATCTGCTGGCAGGAGTAGGAAGTGATACAGCCACCCTGGAGAAGAGTTTGGCAATTTCACACAAAGTTAAATGTTCATCTACCATCTCGCTCAGCAGTCCCACTCCCAGATGTTTGCCCTAGAGAAATGAGAGCTTATGTTCACATAAAAATTTATACAGGAATGTTTGTAGCAACTTTATTGATAATCACTCAAACCCGGAAACAGCACAGATGTCCATCAGCGGGTGAGTGGACGAACACGCTGGTCCAGCCAGGCAGTGGAATCTGCTCGGTGATGAGAAGGAATGATGACACAGGCAACAACCTGGACGACTCTCTCGTGCATTTTGCCAGGTTTAACAGGCTCGTCTCAGAAGGTCGTATGCTGTGTGATACCATTTGTATGTCATTCTGGAAAAGGCAAAACACTAGGGAAAGAGAAGAGATGAGTGGTTGCCAGGAGTTAAAGTGGGCGTAGGGTCTGACAGCAAAGTGGCAGCACCCGAGACGTCTTTGGGGCGTGCGATTGCTCTGTGTTCTGTTAGTGGTGGTGGTTACAAGAACCACGATGTGTTAAAATGCAAAGGACTGTTCACACACGTGCACACACAAGTGACTTTTACTGTTTGTAAATTTAAATTAAAAAGTATTACCTAATGTGGCTCTCCAGGTGAAGATGTTTGAGCACACAGGGTCTGCTAGTTTAGCGCTGTGGTTTCAGAACCAGATTCCCTTCTGCATGCTGAACACTTTTACAGTTCTCCTGTATCTTCAACCTCTGCCTCTGTTCTAGGTGCTTCCCGTCAGCATTTAAGCTCGGTCTCATCTCTTCTGTCTTAAAAAAATGAAAAAAAAAATTTAAAAATATCTTTCCCCAGATTACTCTCTGCTTTCTGTGCTACCCTTTTTCCCCCTCTTTCATGGCAAAACGTCACAAATACATGTTCATCCTTGTCCTTGCCTTACCAGTGACACCCAAACACTTCACTATTTGTGAACAATACCAACTCCTGGGAAACTAAAAAGGCCCAGATATGCTATGGCTTAAAGTAAAATATCTGTTCATGTACTTGTGAACATAATTGTGATGGCCGTCAGATGTTTCCTCCAGCTGGCATGGTGTATGCATTGATGGTAACAGGTTCCTACTGACTTGTACCCTCAAAAAAGAGTTTAGAAACAAGCTGAATCGCTTTCTCTGTTTATCTTTCAACTACACAAAGATAACTGCTACTTCTTGCATGGCCTCCCTCCTTTAATTTTTTAACAAAATTGATACAAACGTAACAAATTTCTTTGAGAGAGGATAGTTGCCACCACCATTAATAAAGCCACTCCACATAATTTCTAAAGCTTAACACCCAATTTAATGTTCAACTGCAACTTGTATATAACTTTAGATATGAACTTCCCAGGTTGTAATTTCTTTTAGGGTCTAGGTTTGAAGTGTGCATAGTATATTCTTGAAGGATCATATTGACTTGTATAAAAGGAATCAGAGTCTCTCTCTTTCCCTCTCTCTCTCTCTCTGGTCCGTCTCTTTCTAATCCTGTCTCCAATGCAATTGGGGGATTCTTAAAATATTCCCTTTGGCTAGCAGTATAAACTTGCCTCCAAGAAAAACATTACTGAGAATGTTTTTATATCAGAGTTTGTGTGGTATTCTCTGGAAATTTCTTATAAAGGAGAATTTTAGCAATCCTTCAAAATTAGATGGTTCTATGTGGCCCAGATATTCCTATCAGAAAAATGGTGGTGATTTTATAACACAATTCAGTTTGAATTTTTACTTAATCTTTTTTTTTTTTTTTGAGAAGTTTCTTGGCAATTTCTACCTGTTTACATCAGTTCATCCTTCCAGCATTAACTCTACTGTTTTCAGGAAAGAGAATAATTTGTGTTCTTCCTGCTTTATGACTGAATTGTCTGGCACAGACATAGAAATAGAAAACCATGTCAAGAGTCGCTCAATTTCCTATTCATGGGAGACAGGAAGTAGCACAACAGAAAAATAAAGAAATTGATTTGACCAAAGCGTCCCAGTAGACTCAAGTTGTTTTGTCCTGTGTTGTTCAAGCACAGCGCTGTTTGAATCTCTAGAGCGTCTTTTTCTCACTCTCACTCATTTGGTGTTTCTTATACCCCTGTGACTTATCTACAGTTCTGCTCCGCCTTGCGGCCCTTGTATGGTCGCTAGGACAAGTGGGGTGTCCTGTGACCCAGTCTTCCTTTTCCAGCTACCATCCCGTATCCCGCTGTCCCCCTCTTAAAGACATGGAGTATCGGGGAATAATTCAGCCTATATTCAGGTTAAAAAAATGTTGATTCTGAACAACTTATGAATAAGGCCTGATAACAGGGTTTTAAAGCTAACTCAGTTGTAAATGCAGATGTAGGACTTAAAGCTAAATCGATTTTACAGCAAGATGTTAGGCTATTAACTGTTAACAAATAATCTAGTGTTTCTATTAATCAGAAATGATGTCAGAATGAGTCAATTTTCTTGACATAATGGGACCCAGTTTGGGTTTTCTCTCATTGAGTTCAATAAGCAGTGAGTGAGGTAAGACGTAAGTTATTGGCAATGAGCACAGTATCAATCAATTGTGAGAATTAAAATAAGATGCCTCGTTCATGCAGTCCAGGCCTCTCCCTCTTAGTCTCACAACACTAAGTCATTCTCCTAAAACTATAACCTGTGGTATGATAGAACCAGAGTCATCACCCTGCCTTCTCACGACTATTCAAAAGGGATCATCTTCAAAATTAGTCTCTTTTTTTTTTGCCTTAAGTTGGCAGATTAACTTCTTAACTCATTCTAAGAACAAATTCCAGGCAGGTTGTGCTTGGTGTGTGGTATCACCACCGGATTTTCTGAGCGATTCCTTCAGTTCTCTCCTGGAGACATTTGTCAGCCACGACCACAAGCGAGCACTGGGGTTTCCAAGCTGACTCGGACCTCAGGCTAGTGTCTCTGAACTTTTACAGGCTTCATTTCAAAGTTCTTTTATCCTGCCACAGATTGAACCTTGGTAAAGGACTGGCTACTTTACAGAGCGTTTTCACCTCCTCTGTCTAGTTGGATCCTCACAGAACAAATTTGCAGCAGAGAAGGGTGCTATGTGGTAATAAACATTGAGGGTAGTGTTAGAGACGCAAGGCAAATGGCTCGTCTGATTGTGGATCTTTGAAACAGTGTCTGTCAAGGAGTTGTCCCAAGGCAGTGACTATGAACAGTTATCTCAAAGTACTCCTAATTTATAAATTTTCATTATTAGAATAATGGATTCTGGTTTTGAACAGGCATGTAACCTGTAGAGTTCGCCTGCTCCTCTCACTTGAGGTGGTCACTGCACAAGGCCCAGGCTCCTTCTCTGGGGAAGCTCACGCAGGCTGCCGAGAACCGCCAGGGGGCCCAGGGAAGCTGGTGGCTCTGCCTGGGTCCTCCCCTCCCCTTGTACCCTTTTGTTCATCCTGGCAAGACCCTGGAGTGCACCTTTCCTTCATTGGAGGTGCTGGCTTTCCCAGTAACATAATCTCGTGATTGAGGACAGATATGAGTGATTCACCCGGAAAATTGAGGGCTTTGGAGTTGCCCTCCAGGGGGACATTTGAACAGATGTGTGGATAGGACTCCAACTGCCACCTAGGAATGACGAATGGTGGAGTTTGAAGGGGTCAAAGTGATTTTTTTAGAGTGAGAAGACTGTGAAGTCACCCTGGAATGCAACCATGGACTTTGTTGGGAATGAAGTTCAATCATCATTTTCATGTCTTTACATTAATATTTTTTAATTTTGTAAAGGTGCTAGGCAGAGTCTACTTAATACGCCTGGCACAGAAAAGCAAGTACACAGGTCCTAATAGTGCAACTTAGCAAAGAAGAGAAATACCTGAGGCTCTCAGAGTGAGGAGAAGAACAGGCATTTGGAGAAGGCTTTGGGGACCCAGCATGGCATGGAGGTCATAACCAGGAATGTGGAAGCCACCCACTAGAGTATTTTAACTACAGAGTAGCTGCATTTGTCTCCCTGGCCTTTCTGTAAAGAATGGATTGCAGGGAGGCACAAGCGGAGCAGAGCGACCAGCAGGAGGCAGCTAGCGTTGTAGAGGTCAGAAACTATCGTGGTCATGACTAGAGCAGCGTTCCACAGGTGAGGAGGTGAAAACAGATTGGCGTCCTTCTTAGGAAGATTTAACAGGATTTGATAACGTGAGGTCTGTGGGAATAGACAAGTCAAGATGTCTCCCATCTAAATTTTTTACTGGAGCAACTGAGGGTAGATAGTGGTGCCATTTACTGAGAAAAGGAATTCTGGGAGAGAAAGATGTGTGCAGGGTTTGGAGTACATTAAAAAATTCTGATTTAGGCATATTGAGTTTGAGATTCCTATTAGACATTCAAGTAGAGACATCGCAGATCAAATTATATATTTGTATGTGTTCGGGGGAAAGGTTAGGACTATAAATATTCAATACAGCCATGGTACGTAGGAAGTGGGTGTAGAATGAGAAAAGAAGTGAGTTTAGGCCTAAGCCCTGGGCTGTGCCAACATTTAGAAGTCGAGAGAAGGAAGAGAAGCATACAGGGGGAACCAGGAAGGGTCAGTTAGTGGCATGGGTGAAATACCATGAGAACATGGCGTGCGGTCAGGAGAGGAACTGCTTCAGGAAGGAGAGATGCTCCGCTCTGCTGAACGCTGCCGGAAGGTGAATTAAGGGGCAGACAGAGGAGTGGCTGTTGGATTTGACCAGATGAATGTTGGCAGAGACCTTTAAAAAAGCACGCTTAATCAAATGACTAAGAGGGTTGAAGAGTTAGTGGGACGTGAAGTCCCGGAAGCAGCAACCGTAGGGCTGATGCGTTGCTGCCGGTAGAGCAGAGACGGTGTTTGGCAGCTGATGGGGCAGTGTCAGGTGTGGCTCTCGCCTTCTGATGTAGCCACCGAAACACAATATTCCTGGTGCCCGACGCCTGGGTCGTATTATGATGAATTGGGAGCAGTTGTGGGAAGCCCCTGAATCTGTTGGCTAGTTAGCAGGGAAAACAAATCCAAAAACCTAGATTAAGGTGACGCATATTGAAACAAAAGTTGCTGCATTTGGCAACTAGTGTGAGAAGATACAGCCAAGAATCAACATGTCCAGTGGGTACTTGTTGCTGCCCATCCTTTTCAAAATCATGGCCTTCAGGGGTCCCACTGCTTTTCAGTTTTCTTTTAACTTGGGGCAACTGAGTAGTAACACCGGGTCATAATCTTCTTCAGATGTCAGTTGTCCCTTTGTTGCCTCCAGATTGAGAACTACAGGACCTCCACTTAGTCCGTGCTGAATCGTAGCCCGGGTCAAAACTCACTTAAGCTGCACCTAAAGGTGCGTCTTTGCCTAACCTTCACAGATTTCTGTCAGGTCCCTGAATTCTCGCTTCTCTTGCTGACATCTCAGTCAAGCAGGTCTTGCTTTAAATAATAGCACAGAGTGTCTTAACTGTGGGTACTCATCAGAAAATTCAACCATGATTTGATTCCTCTGTAACTTCTCAAAAATTGTCTTTAGCTATCCACCATTTAGATACCAGTTAGATATCCATCAGTGACTTTGGGGACATTGTTAACTATTCTTTCAAGGTTCTTAAACTCTATCCCTGAGTTAAAAGAGATTGCCAAAGAACATCATACTTGAATTCTGTTAGTCTCTGCATAAATACCCTCTGTGAATTAGGCTTTAGTGACAAGTTAACATTTGAAGAGAGCTGATGGAAGAAATGCTAGATTTTAGAAAACTGTTGCACATTTTCCAAACTAATTGGCAATATCGTACATTTGCTACCTGATGATTTTTATGTGTGATACACACAATACATTTCCCATAAAAGTCATTTTACAGAAAAGCTTTAGGCTTCCCTTTACCAGAGATTGAGAAATATATATTAATAACTCAAAGCGATTGTGTCAACTGAAATAACAGCTTGCTGTAGGTTCACAGTAGGTCTGTTTCTTAGTTCTTTTTAATCAATTTTTGTTACTTTGAGAGAAAGTTTCTCTGCCTCAGTATTAAAGTTCTGCATAACCTAATAATTTGTCAAGCATCAATGGTTCTCTGGTAGTACTAGAGACCTACCAGTTTGGTTCTCTGGTAGCACTGACCAAGACATTTAGCCTTGGCACATAAATGCCATTGTATGACCGCTGGTTGTTGGCTCTAGTGAGGCTACAGCAGAGCAAAGTGCTTTAGTCCTTGCCATGCTCTTGCCCTTCCTTTGCAGGCTGCCCACGATTTGCCATGTTACGCACCAGACATGGGTAGTGCCCTTAAGTGAGCAGACAGTGTGAATGTTATGCAGTTCTTTTGGACTTTGGGTTTGGTGGATAACAACAAAACAAGAAAGAATAGTACACAAATACTTATTGTTACAGGTTTTTTTATTTTTATGTATTTCTAATATTTTATATACACTTTCTTATAGTACAACATTTATTTCAGTTGTTATGTTGTAAACAGTATTTAACTTAGAGACAGCCAGACTCTCCTTGGCACAAGGGAGAATATTTCAAAGATGAAAGCAGAACCTCTTTAGTGGACACTGGTCACTTAGCAATTGCCTGCCCTTTGGGGGCAGAGATCACGCCTGTCTTTGCTTATGTGGCCCCAGGACGTAGGATTGGACATGGAACTTGGTGCTTATTTGTTGAAGTAAAAGAGGAGATGGATGACTTGTAATTTGTTTTAAAAACCTCAGAATTTCTTTTTGCCCCTGATGGATTAAAAATGTCATATAAAAACATTATACGTTGTTCTGAATTACAAATTATCCATGTAGTTAATGTGTTTCTTGTTAAAGTTTATTAATGTGTAATAAGGTGACCTGATGGTCATTTAAGAAAAAAATCTTTATGATTCAAATTCATGGAAAAAAGAAAAAAAACGGTGATTACTCTTAGTAGGCCTAATATTTGGTTTATTGTCTGTGTTGGCAATAATAATTTCTGTTTTGTTTTCATACAACGAAGTGATGTTTCTGTTATTTATTTTAGTTACATTGGAATTTGTTATATTTATTGCTTTGTTTTCATTTTGATAAGAAAAGTACATTCTTGTGTTATTTATAAAGATGTCTGGGCTTCACATTTAAGTACAGTGGTGAAATGCAGGATCACCCTGGTCATTGCTGAGCAATATTTAAAAAGTGGATCTCATTAAGCAGTTAAGTCTTAACTTCTAAGAATAATCCATCTTCACTTCTGGGAACTGGAAAAGATTGATCAAAAAGGCAAGCAGAATAAATCTAACTTAAATACCTGTATTCAGTAGAGCTGAGCTTCCTTGTAAGAATAATCAGGCACATATCAATGTACAGCTTGATTTTCCTCTCACCACCTGGTGCTTAGTCTCTATCAATTAGTATCTTTTAAAGAGGGAAAAGAGTTCTTAACTTCTTATTTTTAGCATTTTATTGCTTATCTTCTCTGTCTTGGTTAAATAAGTTGTGTTAAATTTTCAGCTTTCTGCCACTTTCTTTATGAGACACCTAGAACAATGCTTATTAATCCTTAATAACATATGCATTGGCCAGAGGAATCTTATTAAAATGCAGATCCCGATTCAGTAGGTCTGGATCCCAACCTGCTTCACCTGCTGCATGCTGCCAGGTTGGTTGATTGATTTGGAGACAGGGTCTCACTCTGTCACCCAGTCATATCTCACTGTGTCCTTGAACTCCTAGTCTCAAGCGATCCTCCTGCCTTAGCCTCCCAAAGCACAGCGATTATAGGCGTGAGCCACTGTGCCCAGCCTGTTTTCCCTCTTTGAATTTTTTTTTTTTTTTTGAGAAGTCAAAAATTAAGGGTACCTTGTTTAGTGTTTTTGCTTATGAAATACTTTGTGAATAAATCAATTTTTTTTCTTAGCTGAAGAAAATTTCTTAGTTTAGAAAAATTAAGAAGTTAGATGAACAAATGAAGAAAAATTAACTTTATTGGTCTTGGTTGATATAGTGACATTTACTGATTTTGAGCTGTAATCATTTTGGTTACTCAGAATTTTCTAAGTATTCTTTGAGAAATAGGAAGTTGAAACAGCTAAGGAAAGCACCATGACTACTAGCTAGCACCAATACTATATAATAGTATATGCTTTTTCCTACTTACAAAAAACTGTAATGTAAACTACGGACTTTGGGTGATACTAATGATACAGGTTCACCAGTTGTAACAAATGTACTACTTTGGTGGGGGGGTGTTGATAAAGGGGGGTGGCTATGCATGTTTAAGGGACAGTAGGTCTATGGGAAATCTCTACACCTGCTTCTTAATGTTGCTGTGAACCTAAAACTGATCTAAAAGAATGAGGTCTTTAAATAAAAACACTGTGCTTTTCATAGATACATTAATTTGAAGACAAGAACACTTTGGGTTTTTATAATATCCTGTTAGTATAACAAACCAAATTATTGCCAAATTATTGTCTCCCAAAGTAGTTCAAGAACTTTAATGTTCTCACTGTTCCTCTCCTGCATTGTACTGGAAGTCCTATCCAGTGCAATAAGGAAAGAAATAAAATATTCATACAAATTGGAAACGAAGAAATAGAACTGTCTCTATTCACAGAAGACATGATTGTCTACATGGAAAATATCAACAAATCTACAAAAAAAAGCTCTTACAGCTAGCAAGTTGAGTTAGTTACGCAAGGTTACAGACTCCAAGGCCATTATATAAAATTCAGTTGTATTTCTCTGTGCTAGCAGTGAACAACTGGAATTATAATTTTTCAATATGCCCTTTATATCAGCATCCCCCATTGAAATATTTAAGTTTAAATCCAACAAAATATTTGCAGGATCTTTATGCTGAAAACAACAAAAACTCTTAAAAAATGAATCAAAGAGGACCTAAATAAACGGAGAGTGATATTACATGTGTGAATTGGAAAATTCAATATTTTTAAAGCTGTTAGTTCTCCCTGTTTTGATCTGGAGATTCAACTCAGTCCCAGTTCACAAGCCCAGCAAGATGTCACGGTAGGTATAGACAAGCATCTGATTTCAAATCCAACTAATTCAAAATCGGCAAATCCTAATTTCACTTTTGAAAGAGACGGACAAAACTAGAGACTCACACACATTAGAGGGATCCCGGTGAAGCATAAGTGAGAACTCTCTGAACTATTTTTGCAACTCCTTTGTCCATCTAAAATTATCCAAAATGACATTTGAAACGTTTTAAAAAATTAAGTATAACTTTTGAGGCTTATTCCTGTGATAAAGAACAGCACTACCCGACTGTGTTTCCCAGCAACTGTTCTCAATTACTTTAGCCGTTGCTTCTGATATTTACCTACACATTTCTTAAAAAATGCTTTTCCTGACACTTTGATTTTTCACTGTTAGGTATTATCTGTAGACTTCGTTCCATGACAGAGTAAAGTGTGACTCTAGCTGTCTTTCACTGCTGTCCACACTTGTCCCCCATGGACCCATCACGGTTATTTGACATTTTATACATGCGCATGCTTAGTATAAGCACACGTATTTGAGTACTAAGTGAGCACTGCGTGTTGGGCCACTTAATGTACTATGGCTCTTGCATTTCTGGTAATTTTTTGGTTTTTTTCTGAGTTAATGACTGACAATTATTTTGATCACTTAGTTTTCTATGTACTTATTACTAATTCACTGCAAAAATACCCAAAAGGATTATAATTCTTCTCTCGAACCTGTCTACAGCTGAGAGAATCCTTCCGTTACATTGACTTCTCTCACAGACATCACCCATGAACCCCTGGTTGTTCTGCTGGCCCTGAAATGAGTTCTCCCCAGGCCCACAGACAGCTGTTTTCCAGGGGCTCCCACAACCCCAGGGACCCCCTCACCATTTGGTTTGGTCTGTGTGTTCATGCTGGAGACTCTTCTCGAATGGGCATAAGATCATGTTTCATGAGGAGCCGCTGCAAAGCCAGTGGACACGGCCTGAGTAGAGTACAGATGATCTGATATCGATGAGATACTTGCTTGATGGAGGGCTGACTGTCAGTGCTTGTATGTCTTATTTTTTTCCTGTGCCGACAAGGGTCTCCAGAAACAACTGGCAGGGTCCTGCCCAAGGGTCCTGGCCTGGATGCATGTCTTAGTCATAGTCTGGAATGGAGTGGGCGCTAACCACAGCTTCTCACCACAGCTCTCAGGGAAACTATTCTGATTTTAATTTTATTCCAGAGGAGGGTGAAGCTAGGAGTTGAAGATTTGCTCTTTTTCACCCATTCTACATACCCGTTTTCAGAGGTATCTAGTACCACCAATTTCTCAGCCTTTCTGAGAGTTTGCAGAGGGAATGGAACGTTTCCCGTCAACTTCCTTCCCTATACACTGTCGTTTCAACCTCTCCAAGTCGGTTACTATTTATCTATCTGCTTTGCAACTTCCAAGATAGCATCCTATGTTATCTACTATGGACTCTTTTCCCCTTCCTTTGAATTCCATCGTTTCAGTTGCGTACCGAGAGACAGTGGAAATAAATGTACACTCATTTTGCTGTTTAACCCTAGCTTGACCTCATTTTCTTTATTGTATTTGATGTCATTCTTCACTTGCATATAACAACAGTACCATTTTCTGACTTGGGTTCACTGTAGCTACACTGGCCTCACATTGTCCGAGCCAACTGATTAGAAGTATGTAAAATGCAGAAAGACAGTTTGTATTTTGCCTGGTATGAAATTAACTCATAGTCATTCTTACATTATGAAAAGTTGTCTTTTCAGTAGCTATTAATCTAATAATAAAGCTAGAAAATGGTTCCTATTTTAAATTCATCAACAAGGCTTGGATTTTATGAGTAATAATTTTAAAATGTGACAAATACCATCTTCATTGTGTATGTGTTATATGCATGATGCTGACTCTGTTGCAGTGGATGCTGAAATAATTCTATCCTCCTTCTGAGAAATATGTTGGGACTAACTTTTAAGTTCACTTACTGCCTACCTGTGATCTTTCAAAACAGATTTTCCCTGTTTTGAACACTCTACTAAGGTAAAGATAAGTTCGGCTAATGAAAGTACTAAAGCAAAACATTTACACTATATTTCTCATTTGATGATTTTAGTACAATTAAATTAGTATTTTCTGCTATCTTTGTACAATATTAATACCTGGGATGCCTATATAAAATAAATTTAATTTACTTACCAAAACTCTACTTTAGCTGCCTTATGGTTTTATTTTCTTAACATTTAGAAAGGGACAAATTCAGAGAACATAAATTTTCTCCATGAGTTTGTTTAATTTCAGTTGACATTTTAAAGTGGATTATATTTGAACTCAAATGCCACACACATTTTTAAGACTGATTCCTTGTCTTCTCTCACTGGTACACTGTGTTTCTCACTGTACTATTCTTTTACATGCCTCATGTCTGAAATGAACCTGGTTTTGAAACTTTTTACATTTTGTTTTCTGAGCTAATTATCTGAGTTTGTAGGGAATCACATATTGATAATATATCTCTATAAATAATAACATTCATAGGCTGATAAAAGTAAAGTAAATACATTACCTAACGGTTTTTAACTACCCATAAAGAGCCAGATAGAAACATAATTTCGGTGTAGAGTTACCCATTTTCTAATACCTTCTTTTATTGAACTTACTAAGTCTTTGGGGAGGCGGACAGTGATGTTGTTTAGGCAATAAAAAACTAGGGGAAAACAAAGAGACTTCAATGACAGAATGATCCTACACACAAAGATCTAATTGAAGATTAAATAGTTACACTGAACAGGGTTCCTGAGAACACAACTTGCTATGTTCTCTCTTTCCAATGGAGGCAGATTTTCCCGCATCACACTTCATTCCTTTACTGTTCTGGGCCCAGCATCCTCAGAGCTGCTTCTCCTGTCTTACCTGGCTTGTTTTCTGACTCTCATGCTCAGCACTCTCACAACGTGCCAATGCCACCTACCCCACTGAGATAGAAACAAGGTGTGTTCCTATACCTCACCGTCTGGACCCAACCAACCTGTTTTCATGCTACTTCTTCTAAAGCACCCTCTACTGTAGCCAAAAACGGGGGAAAAAAAAAAACCAAACCCTCTCCTTCCCAATGTCTGTTTCTTTGCCTGAAGAATTTCTACTGATCATTTAAGACCCACCTTGAAATGTCAGCTCATCTGGGGACCGTTTCCTGATTCTCCCAGGTGGAGCGAATTTGTGTCCTCCTGCAGCTTCCCCTAGCACTGTTGGAAAGACACGTCGTTCATGCCTCCCACTGGAGGGTGGGCTTCTCTAGGTTTGGGGCTGTGGTTCCAGGACTCAGCTTGCATTCATGTTCATGGTGGGCCCTCAATACATTGCTCATGGGTTGTGAATGGATAGTGAGTAGAGAGAAACAGTCATCAAATAAGTAAATGCATGGGTTTAAAGTAAGAACCAGGCCAGTACTGCAAATTACTGTTCAGATTCTATATGCCGTTCTTATCTTTATTTGTTACACTACCATGCTCATTTTTTCTTAGAAAAAATACTACTGTCTGATGTTGGATGAGTACTAGCTTTAACACATAAGGAAGGAAATATCTAAGACTGATGGTGCTGAACCTTAGAAACCACTAAAAGGGAAGATGTAGGCCTCCTTCATGGTCATTCAGCAAAAAGAGCTTAAGCTTTAGGTAGCAATTCTAGAAAAAAAGAATGGATTCACTGAATATAAAAAATGAAATTGCAGATAAAAAATAAATGTGAGTTATATGATTCAGTTTGATTATTTTAGCTGAAAAATTCTGCCAGTGCATAGAAATATACAGATTTTCAGGGAGTTTGGTCGTGGAGTAGAGATGACCACAGAATCTCAGACATTGTCGAATTAAAAATGAAAACATTGTTTTGATTGTTTAAAAATGTGTGGATTCAAATAATAAATAAGAATGATGATGATAATGAAAACTTGTTTATGAGATATTTTATTCTTCCAAAGTCAGGGAAAGATTTTCAAATGTGTTATGCCTCCTAAAAATATTAGACAATGCCAGAAACAAAGTTATAAGCCCAAACGATTGCTTTTGAATTTAGGTATGTGATCTATCTTCTCCTAATTTATTTTTTAAATTAACAAAACTGTGGAATATTTGTGAAGGACTGCTTATATTTGTGAAGGACTCCATAAATGAGAAACTTGGAAATAAATATATATATAATATATAGTATTTCATATGTTTAAAAACAAGATGATGTTTATTTTTTAGTATTTTTATTTTTTATCATCAATTATCAAGCAAAAGGTAATGTTTAAATATTTGACCTTACTAGGATAGTGACCCAGATTTCTAGTCATCATGAGACTTTTTCTTAACCAAGTATTTATTAATATTTATAGCATTTATGCAACATGAAGATACTGAAGGCACTTTGTATTTGAGAACACATCTGTTTCAGATCTATGGAGTCTGTCACTGCTGGATTTTTTTGTTTATTTTGCTTTGTTTTTGTTTTGTCTTTGAAGTGACTCTTGGTTTGTTGCCCACTAAACCTAATATATCTATAATAAATGTTCTGCTTGTTGTATCAATTTGTAGGTGCTATGGTCTTTGGAATCGGGTCACTGGATTTCTGAGGAGCCATTTGAACTTTCTACGTACTTCCCTGCAGCTCCTGTAAGTCAGATGTTGTTTTATGATGGTAAATGAAATTTAGTATTTAGTATTGTCAAGAAATTATTATAAGCATAGGGATAAACACAAGTTTTTATCAAGTTGAGAGCAAATATGCTCATAACTAAAAAGACATTCACAGGACTTAATACCTTTTGTCTATTTGTGAGAACAAATGTGAGAACATGAGAATATTCTGCAAAATGTAACAAGGAATGCAGTCCCAAGAAATTTTTATTATGAAAGACCTCAGAATTGGGAAAAACAAAAATGAAAAATGACTAGATTCTTGGGACAGTAGCATCATATATGTTGCTTAATGCTTATATTGTTAATAGAGATAGAATTGATAGGTATAAAAATTGTGGCTTGCTAGCATTGTGATGTGGTCTTTATAGTTTGATGTCTTTCCTAAACTCCACTTCAATTTTACTGACTTTTAAGTATTTCAAAATGCTGGATGGAAAATTTCTGGATTCTAACTTTTTAAAGATTGAGTAATAATTAAGTGAGTAATTTAAGGTTTAGTTGAAAGCAACAGTGTACAGAAGTTGGCTTTCATTTTCAGAAATGTTAACTGGTTTGTGACAGTTTATTCTTTCAGTGGATTAATATCTGAAAGATAAATGGTGGTTTTTATCTGCAGTAGTCTTCTTGTTATTTAGTTGTTTGGGTAGGCCGTATGACTATAACATAACAAGAAGTTGAACTCTGCTCTCTTACCACTGTAGCTATCTAGGTTGTTGGATTGTTTTTGTTTTCATTTTTAAGATTACTGTTTTGATTTCCTTTCAACTTTATAAATGTTTTTTTAAGGAGAGAAATGGTTCTGCTCAGTAAGACTGTTAGAATTACTGTGTAAGGAATTGAAGTGGAAAGTAAAAACACAAATTCCCATATTGTCTGTCATAAGAGATTATATATAACTTTGAATAACATGATGATGTTTGCTTTTGAAATTCATTTTACCTGTCTATGTGGGGAATTGATATAAATTAAGTATGTTGTTGCCAAATTTTTTTATATTATCATTTCCTTACCTTAGTATCTGTCACTGTGGTCATTGAGGTACCATGGAAACTCATTACCATTTGATGCTGTGAAATTTTCTTATTCTCAGATGTTTTTTAAGTTGATACAAAGCCATGATACCTCTGTTGAATTTATAAAACCTTCTTAAATGTAAAATAGAAATAGTTCTAAGAGAGGGAGGTTCTTTTCTCAGTTAAATAAGTTGTTGGAACAGTACACCATGGTGGAAATAAAACAGAGTGCCTTGACTTCTCTAGAATCCATAATTGACTCAGAACATGTAGCAACACGTAAGTGTTCTAAAACTAAGTTGGGATGTGTGGGGGCAAGACAGGGGTAAAATAAATTATATTTTAAAAATAGAGTAAAAAAAAAATAGTGGTAGAACAGTAAAGGTGAAGACAGACATGTAGTAAAAGGTGATTGCAGATTTGACTCTAAACTTCCTAGCAGATGCCTCAAAAAGGAACACATGAGAAATTGCTTCAAATTGTAAAGCATTACACAAATTTTCATTGATGTTATACGATGAAAACATCAAAAGGAGTTGAAACTGTAGGAGTTTAAGGTTTTCTAATCCTGATCACAAAGCTGTGTTCTCAAAATTTTCTGTAAACATTTGAACATACTACAAGCATCAGAGTTTGTTTTTGCACTCCAAAAGGCTAGTACTTTTCCTTTTCAGTTTGCTGTTGGACATTAATAAAAACTTACTAGTGCAAAATATTTTTTCCTTAAATAAATGTAAGGGTGAATCTTGAGAAGTACAGCTCCGTATATGTCTTAAATCAAAGGTTTTTCTCACCACAAATTAAATTGTGGCCTAGTTCTCTAAAAATACATCTTACTAGAAGAGAAAATAGACCTCTGTTTTAGAATAGTGAGAAGATAAAGTCTCTTTGTCATGGAATTAAATGTTTAATTTTCTTCATTATTAAATTCATTATTAAAAATCAAACTTCCTTGTCATGAAGCACAGTTACTTCAGAACCAAATTACAAAATTGTAAATATCATCACGAAAGTTAAACAGTCATCTCACCTAATAAGTTATATTTAATTTCTAAAAATACCTTCATATTTAACAGTAGAGCAGAAAAATAGTATAATCTTTACATAAACTAAAATGGCACATATTTCTATAGATAATTTCAGAGATCCTGGAAGTTTCCACCATATAAACTTGAACTATATATTTGAGCATTAACTTAAAACTAAGCTGTCAACATATATGCAAATATGCTGTTTTCAAAAAGAAATTTTAAAGCCCCTAAGAGGAGTAAAAATGCACTGTTTTTCCAAATATTAAACTGCTAATAACCACTTCTCAGAAAATCCCTGACTATATAAAATATATCATGGCTTAGAGAATTTCTTTTTTTAACTGTGATAGTGATGCTGAATTCAGGACATATGGATATTTACACGATCTATAAACAGTGCTTAGAGGAATGCAGTTCCAAGATTATCTGTGCTATATAACATAAGTGTTCTGTTTTCCAGTTATTTACTGATAAACTCGCACATAACATTCTTGGTTGTGACAGCAGCGTCTGTAAATTGTCAGTCTGATTCTCAGGCTTGGATTCATCCTTGCATAGGTGTTCGACCAGATCGCAACACCAGGTGTTTCGGGTTTTGCTTTGGTTCATTATGTGATGCAAGTTTAGGTGATGGAGCTTACGGGGCTCTGATCTGCAGCACGTGGATCCCATCAGCACATAATAGCACGCCCACTGCAGAGGAGGAGGAACAGCGTGCAGCCGTGTCTTTCAGTGCTTTGGAATTAAGTCTTTGAACATAGTGTGATACCGTCTTCGTCAGGTGCACACAGGCATCAGAAATCTGCTGGTCGGATCATCATGGTTGTGGCCTTGAGCGAATAGCCTGACCCTTTCCAGTAGTACCACTTAATACCGTTGAACTTATTTGTGTTCTGCCTTTGTGGGTAGTACATTCCGTTCAGGTTGGAAGGGCCACATGCATCAAACCACCAGCCTGTAAAAGTGAAACAGAAGGAATTAGGAACTAGGTAATGCCAACTCTCTCACCACGAAGGTAGAAATGCTCAGCCTAGCTAGTAATCACATTCCATGCATTTAAAATAGGCAGATGCCTATTTACACCAGTGAATTCATAGTTCCATTACGGCAAATGTTTTCACAAGCTTTCTTACTCCTTTTCTCTTGTGCTTCGTGGAAAGGCCCAGCATCCATAGGCAGGAATGCTCCGCAGTCCTGATTTGGTGAGCACACAGCACTTAACGTACTTAGGGCATGGAGGGTAAACATCTGAGTAACTGTCCGTGACTCTCTTCCCCCGGGATTACTTTTCAGTCCAGCAACGTGGTGGGCTGTACTCATTCAGGCTCCCTTCCCTCTACTATAAAAAGGTTTTTTGGTTGAAATAGGACTCAAAATGTTAGGTACTCAGTGGAGCTAGAGAGAAAAGAAATCGCTAAGTTCCAGAGATAAAAGGGGAATTTAGAGCTAGAGTGATGTGCTCACTAAGCTAGAGGCAGGGGCAGGAGGGGTGCCCAGCACAGCGGGGTG
Organism: Indri indri; assembly: GCA_004363605.1. Lineage (NCBI taxonomy): Eukaryota > Metazoa > Chordata > Mammalia > Primates > Indriidae > Indri > Indri indri. Next base: position 259,154 of record RJWJ010000300.1, read on the forward strand.
TGGTAGTGGACCCCATCTACACCGTGATCCCTGGGCTTGGCCAAAAAACAGGAGCGCGCCAGGTGCCAGGGTTTTTGGACCGTGGCTCACGCCTGTAATCCTAGCACTCTGGGAGGCCGAGGTGGGAGGATTGCTTGAGCTCAGGAGTTCGAGACCAGCAGGAGCAAGAGCGAGACCCCCGTCTCTACTGAAAAAATATAAAGAAAGTATCTGGACAACTAAAAATATATAGAAAAAATTAGCCGGACATGGTGGCGCATGCCTGTAGTCCCAGCTACTCGGGAGGCTAGGGCAGTAGGATCGCTTGAGCCCAGGAGTTTGAGGTTGCTGTGAGCTAGGCTGACGCCACAGCACTCACTCTAGCCAGGGCAACAAAGTGAGACTCTGTCTCAAAAAAAAAAAAAAAAAAAAAAAAAAAAGAATACAGTAGTCCTCCCTTATCTGCAGTTTCAGATACCTGCATCCAGCTATGGTCCAAAAATATTACATGGAAAATTCCAGAAATAAACAATTCATAAATTTTAAATTGCATGCCATTCTGAGTAGCGTGATGAAATCTCCCACCATCCACTCCATCCTGCCCAGGATGTGAATCATCCCTTTGTCCGACGTATCCCCGGCTGTCCGTTCCACCGCCATGAGTCACGTGGCAGCATCTTTGTTATCCAATGGGCTGTGGCAGTGTTGCAGTGTTCGTATTCAGTCACCCCAATTTGACTTAATGATGGCCCCACAGGGCAAGAGAAGTGATGCTGATTCTGATATGCCAAAGAAAAGCTGTAAAGTGCTTCTTTAAAGTGAAAAGGTGAAAGTTCTAGACTTAATACGTAAAAAAAAAAAATTATGCTGAGGGTGCTAAGATCTACATAAGAATGAATCTTCTGTCTGTGAAATTGTGAACAGTATATTATTATAATTGTTCAATTTTATTCTTAGTTATTGTTAATCTCTTACTGTGCCTAATTTATAAATTAAACTTTATCATAGGTATGTATGTATAGGAAAAAACATAGTCTATATAAAGTTCAATATTATTAGCAATTTCAGGCGTTCACTGGGGGTCTTGGAATGTATCCCACACAGATAAAGAGAGACTACTGGAACCTTGATTTACATGTATAAATCTGAATAAATCTCAAAAACACTGTGTTAAGGGTACACATACAGTTTGATACCACTTATGTTAAATTTTAAAATAAAGTGAATGAACCTCGACTCCAGCCTACCCAAGCAGTAGGTAGGGAATGGCATTGGTAGGGCTGCTTCAGCCGTACTTGTAATGCTTATTTCTTAAATAAAAATTCTAATGCAAAAGAATATACATATGTGATGTTTACACGTTGGTTTATGAGCACCAGTTATTTCATTCAGGTGCCTAAATTCTTTACTGGTGGTAACAGCTGATGACTTGAGTTGATTGAGATTAACGCAGGTTTGATAAGAAGTTTGTGTGGGTTATCAGAATCCTTCAGATATTCAGGAATATTACAGATTGATAGGTCAGTTCCTTCTGGAGCTTGGTGTCCTTAATCGTAGAACTTGCTGTCCGTGCACAATCTAGCTGCTCCCTGGGCGGGGTCATTCTCGGTCCAGACGCTGGCTGGAGTCTGACCTTTTCACAGTCAAGCTACTTTCTTTCTTGGCTGCTTTTCTCCTCCCCAGTCTCTTTTCCAGTTCCATTCTCAGCCCTTCAATCTTGATTTGAGCAAATAAATATATTGTTTCCTTGGTTATTAATGCAGTTCTCCTGCTCTCTTGAGTAGCTCACCACACACGGGTGGTCTGAAAACCGCCACCCTCTCACGGAGAGAGCTGCGTCCTCCATGTGGGGATGGCAGGCGGGAAACAGCATTAGGTGTATGTGGTCTCTCCACCAGCCCTTTCCTCTTTTCCAGCTTTAAAAAGGATTATTATGGTAGGATAAGGGAGACAGCAGCTTTTTACGAAGTCAATATAATCGCTTTCACTCGATGACATCATTATGGCTAAAAAGGAAGACCTGTGTTACCAAATCGTAGTTATGCTATCTCAGGAACCACAGGATTGATGTTTTAAATGAGGCCTAATTCTTTCACTATTAAAGATATAAAACTTAAAAACATGAAAATTACTGAATCTTACTTTATTTTCATAAATAAGTCCTCCTTTTGACTGTAAATGATGGTTTTTATTACGTAAATACACTATAACTTTGATCTTCTTGTTTTATGCAGTAACTTGTGTTTATAAAATATATTGACCATAGTCTTACCTTTGGTTTTCCTAGATGAGTAATGCATTAATTTTATACAGTTTATGTTCTCTACAAATTAAACCTTGACAATTTTCTTGTTTGCCTTTTCATTCATTGTGTTGTTGGCAGTTTTTTTGCTATCTCAAACCTATCAGTGTTTTCAAGAACTAACTTGACAGCATTTGTCAGAGTTTTTTCTTGTCTCAGTCACTACTAACTGGTTCCCATTAGTTAATTTCTAAACTTTTAAAAATTGGAAGAATAAGTTTTCCAGCAGTTGGTTCCTATGACTGAACTCTTACATGTTTCTGAATACCAGTCTAGCCATTTTAAGTGACCGCTGTGACAGTCTTGCATATGGTTTTCATTATCAGCTTTAAAGCAAACTGATACTAACGGTGGAAACCATGAAAGGCCTTAATTTAAAGTAGACAGTCAGTCATTTTAATTTGATGTGCTAAAAAAGCAGATTGGTTAGTTAGTTTCTTTGTGTTTATAAGTGTTTGCTATATATTAAAGGGATCCTTTAAAAAACGGACAACTAAAAATTTCCTGTGTGAGTATTAAATTATTAATTGGAAATATTTCTATAGTAATGAATCTAGATCATTATTTTGGTTGTCATTTTGAATTTTTAACTTTTTTAGTAAAGCAAAAGGAATTAAACCATCTCTCCAACATCTAATTCTGATCAGGCATGAACTTGAGAGCTTGCTGAATATCAGATGTCCCGGTCCTTTCCAGTGGTAGGTCGTGAGGAGACACAGTTGGCCTGCTGACAGTTCCAGCTCCAGATCACATTCTCACTGAAAACTTAACAGTCTACAAAAGCAAAAAACAAATTGACCTATATCAAGCTAATACGCCTATTTATGAAGTTTGGGACATTGTTACCAATCACAGTTTGAAGTCCAGATTGCCAGCATTTCACCCTATGACACTGTCCCTTGCCAATACAAATAGGAAGACAGAAAGTCATCCCTACCTCCTGTTAGCATTTGTGAACATTTGCAAATACATTTGTCGTTGTCGGCATCCTTTGTGCTAAAATCATTTCCTGGTTGGCTTATGCTGCTTATTTTGCCGGCTGTCCCTGTAAGTCCTTTAAGGTGAATCCTGTAAGCATGCAAAGGAAAAAAAAATGTAATTGGCTTGGGTTGTTGATTTACCGTAGTGGAAAATTTTTTGTAATGAAGAATTCCGTTCTACAGAAGCGTGTTCTGTCCTGGTTAGTGTACGAATGCATACCCTGAACAAAATATTTTGCACTGATATAAACAGGAACCAACTTATCATCAAATCCTTTAGAAAAGAAGGATGTTTTCATGAAACCTTCAACACATATCACTTGCACAAGCATCAGCAGAGACCGTAGGGCCCTGTAATTTATTTTCCTGCTGCTTTCAGATAAACAGAAGAGAGGGAAATGCAAAATGAGGGGACCACTTCCCAGGTCTGCAGGCATCATCCATTTTGAAATGAGAGTCCTGAGTTAACTGGACAACCTCAAACATCATTTTGACTATGGGGTGGGGAGGGGATGATGGAGAGGGCAGCAGACAGCAAGGAGTGATCATCGAGTCTGGGGTAGAAGTCTACAAAATGGTGTAGAAAATAAATCCTTACGGCTGCTTTGCCTCGTGTCTATATAGGTAGTGTAATAAGCCTGTTAGACATTGAGAAAGGAACAAACATCATACTAAGTTTGACACTAAATAATAGCCCATACGTTTAGAGTAAATATGCTCCTTGACTTACGACACAGTTACATCCTGGTTTTATCAGTTGAACATATTGTAAGTTGAAAATGCACTTAATACACCTGACCTACCAAACTTCATAACAGCCTATCTTAAACCTGCTCAGAACACTCATCAGCCCACAGCTAGACAGAATCACTGGACCACACCATGCACTATTAGGGTATCTGTTGTTGCCCCTGTGGTCGCGTGGCTGACTGAGAGCTTCAGCTTGCTGGCACTGCCCAGCATCATGAGAAAGTATTGTACAACATATGGCTGGTCCGGGAAAAGATCAAAATTCAAAATTCAAAGCATGCCTTTTATTGAATACATATCACTTTTGCACCATCATGAAGTTAAAGAATCCTAAGTCGAGCCACAGTAAGTTGGGGGCCATCTGTGTTAAAAAAAAAAATACAGCTTACATCAGTGATTTGTGTGCCAGCAAGGATAATACAGGGGAGGAGAGAAGAAAATATGTTTTGTTTTGGCTTTTTATTTCTCATAACTTTGCTGAAGAGTCACTGATGCAAAAAAGCCCCTTGGCAGACGGTTCAGGACAGATCAGAACAGGCGTTTGCGTAACGGGGTGTGCCCTGGCACCGTCTTGGCTCACGGAGTGTCTGACCCTCAGGGCCAGGAGTGTTGAGTCCCCACATCCCGATGGAGATACAGGCACATGAATACCCAGGGAAGGCTCCTACAAAGCAAAATCCTGCAGTGGCAGCAGGAGAATTGTACTTTAAGACCCCAAATGATGCTCCTCATTGAAAAACCTGCTGACATTTGCCAACAACTATCTTGGAAGTGCTATAATTTCCAAGAATTCATGTGGGAGCAAAGTGCAGAGAGGAAAGGTTTACTCAGTTCGGTCTGCTGACCAGGCTGGGCCAGGCACTTACACAGGTATGTGCATCGGGTGTTCATAACACCCCAGAGATGGGCATCATCCCTGTTGTCACATAGAAAGCTGTTGAGGTGCAGAGCTGTGAACTCGTCCAAGGTCAGGCCTTGTTAAGCTGTGGAGTGACTCCTGTGCTGCGTTTCCACCCTGGCGCACACTGTCAGGGGTGTTTGCTCATTGAGGAAGAAGTCGTGAAGCAATGGGGTGAGGCCATGAAAGGGGAGTTCCCTAAGGGTGGGTGCTAAGTTACTTTGGTGTTAATAACTTACATTAAGAAAAATTTTTAATATAGTAGCCCTGGAAATTTCATCATAAGGCATTGACTAGACATCTGAAGCTGTTTTCTTAAATGTTTCAGAAGTGAGACTGGCCCTAGCTCAGTCTCTAACTACCTGATGCAAAATGTTAATACGTTAAGTTTTCATCATCATTGGGATCCTGAAACACTCTCCTCCTTCTCAGCCTCTCCTCATTAGCCCTGGATGGGGTTGAGATGAGCCACCAAGCCTGCCTATCCTCCTGGTCACTCTCCTGCCTCCTTGCACCAGAGCAGTTCTCAAAGCAGAATAAGGGAGAATAGTATTTGGTACAAGTCTCTGTTGTAAAGGTTGTATGATCTTAGATCCTTCTGTGGCCCACTGGTTTAAAGTGCTTTCTTTAAAAGTTGGTTATTAAGAATAGCCATGTTCTTAGAATTGCTTTACATTGGTACAAGTTGATTTTGTATAACAGTGGAGTAAAGAGGTAATAACAACATTTAACTATTACATCTCAGTGTTTATAAAAAAAACCTGCTAGAGTGTGTATGAGAAAGAATCAAATTCTATTGATGCATTTATCCACTTCTTATAACATGTACTTTTCAGTCTGACAACATTTGGGGAACATTTCTTGAGAGAAAAGCCTTCGCCACTGCATACAGTTGGCATCCCAAAGTGTTTAGTCCCCTCGCGGTTCTATCACATTAGCATCATGTTTTATTAGGATAATAATTTTTAATGTAATATCTATTTTATATTGCCAAGTAAATTAAACTAAGCTTTAAACTAGTGTGTTTTTTAAATGGCATATCCAAAAATTGATTGCATTTCTAAAGGAAATATCAGTTAAGGACCATCTCAGTTTAAAATATTTTTATAATGTCAGCATACAAGTGTAATGACCCATTTTGTAAAATCTTCTTATACAAACAGTCTAATCCTTAATTTTTGTGTTTCTTTTTTTTTTTTAATTCCCCTGTTGTTGATCCCTAACTGTTGCCAGTTGAAAAAATATTTAACTTGGAGGTAAAACAATGACCGACCACTTGTGTCTCAGAATTCATTTTGATCTCTTTGGAGTCAAGTTGGAACTGCTGCGAGGCCCAAACACCTATCTTTTCATTCATCTCAGTTGTTGCCTCTCCAAGGGAGCCCCATTCTTTCTATAATGAGAACTGATGGAATATGCTTCACTGACTCTCTGAAAGTCACATCAACGTTTATCTGTTTTCCAAACATGCTCCTGAATTTTGATCCACCGTGAAGCATGACATACTGGGTAGGGTGTGGTTTTCTGAGGGTCGATCAGGCAGCTTGACTCTCAGCACCTTCTCTGTGCCGCCCATTGCAACCCTCCCCTGGGGAACCTACTCAAGGACTTTAAAATCGTGTTTACTGTGCAAACTGTTCAGGTCTTGGGATTTCTGTTGAACAGAGAGTCAGAGTTGGGCATTAGTTCAGATGGGACTCCAGGCCAGCTGATGCTGATGACTGTTTTCTGTGATGTTCCTATTGAACTTCCTTCGCTAACTTCTGACCTCGGAGTAGGTATTTCATAATGTGCACTCCAGGATCACCAGACACCACCAGTCTGTGCTCGTTAGACTCCCAGAGCAGTGTTGGTGACTTATCCATTTTCAGACCAATTCCTTTGGTGCAGCCCAGCACACGGTCTCACTTCTCTCTCCCCTCACCATGGCACGTGCATTTCGGAGCACCTCCGTGTGCACTATGTATGTGGCTTTACCATGTTTGTCTCACACAGTAGATTGTCCAGTGCCTCTGCTGTTCTCTGTCTCTATTCCGATGGCATTGTAGAGCCAGAAAGTAAATTCCTGGTCAAGGTCGCCCATGCTGTTATTCAAGATTATTGCCATGGAATGGGTAGAGACAAGGCAGATACTAAGAGAGTGCTATGAATCGGATATACTTACTGTAGGAGAGAGTTTACGAACCATCCCACCTAATCCTGCCATTTAAAATCATGGCAACTAGTCCTGACTTTGGAATTGAACCCAACTGAATGAGTTCAAACTTCAGAAAGATTAATTTTTAAAACTTTTTGGAAGAAAACAATATAGTCACGAGTATCCATCTGACATGTTATTCACATGACACATTATAACAGGGGAATTTAAGATTAATTTATTCTTCAAATAGTTATGAATGCCCATTATCTGCTATGCTTTCAAGGTACACAGCAAACACAACAGACAACATACTGTCCTAATGAGGTTTCTTTTATGTTGTTGTAACCAAAGTTAGAATGTTAAAACCAGAGAAACTTACATAAAGACAATAATAACTCTAAGAAACAAGATGTTTTTCCATTCAAGACAGTCTAAGAGTAGTTTAGATCTTGCTTAAAGCAATGTGGTTCTCACTTTCTGGAAAAATCATCCAGGAAATCCTTTACTTTGTTTCAATTATAATAATTTACTTACCTATAATTGAGCTCTTCACTTGAGAGATAGAAATGTTCATACAGTGAGTAAGCCTCATTCCCTTCCCAGTCTTTAAGGTGTATTTTAAGCACATAGCGTTGCTGATTGGTCAGCTGTGAAACAAACTCATTTCCCAGCCAGTATTCTCCTGAAGGGTTACCAAATCCCTGGAATCCAAGTTGTAAAATTCAATTATTTCATTTATTTTCTTTACATATTTGAAATCAATAGTCCATCAATTTAACATAGAATAACTATCAGATAGCAGAAATTACATCTGATACTGTGAGAAATTACATCTGATACTGTGAAAATTCGAGGTCTTTCATATAGGAAAGTAGATCTTAGAAAGGTCAGTTTTAAGAAACTAAGTTTTCCTGGAAGAAGAATAGCATTAGAATAATTAGAACTATTTGGGGAACCACCTGTAGAAATATAAGTATGGACAGCTAAATTTATAAAAGTGTGAAACAGCTGGCTTACCAAAAAATGCGAGCCTGCCTTTAAAAATAGGCCAAGCATTCGCATGCCTTTATTTTGAGATATAGTTTACATGACACCAACCATTCTTTAATGTGGAGACTAAAACACCAGTTTGAAGAACTCTTTAGTAAAAAACTAAGTCAAATGTTATTGGTTAGTTTTGGATTTGTGGTTAAGTTTCTGCAGATCTTGAAAGTTAGTTTTCACGAGGGAAATGACTGCTTTTCACATGGTTTAAAGAATATCCATACCACTTTATATTCTTTCCAAGTCCTCTGAAAATCAACACTACCATCTTCACGTCGCTGAATAACTGTCCATCCGCCTCCGCCGGTTTCCATGTCACAGTAAGCCTGCCAAGGGGAATGCGGAACGTGGGTGAGGGAGGCGTCATCTTAAGTAACAGAATGTGGACACCTAGCATAGGACTTGTGCTGATAGGGTTCTCTGGGATAAGACATAGTGTAAATCTTTGTTGTCTTCTAAGAAACAGATGGTTTTAAATAAATTGAAAATGGTGGTTTTGAAATGATGGTGAAAATAAGCAGTAATATAATATGAAGTGTTGATAAAAATATGACTTGTCATCTCTGTTCCAGACTAAAGACCCTACCCCCAGAGCTGACCCAGAGATCACTGTTTTTTAGAGGTTCATTGTGAATGGGACATCTTGGCAGACAGGTGCTAAACCCCACCTCTCCAACCTGTAGAAAACCCTCGACTCGTGTTCACAGCCTTGAAAACCCTTCACTAATTGCCAGCCCTGTCAGCTCTCCAGAGAGTTGTGTAAAGGAGATACTCCACTGTAGAGTTTCAAGACCCCTGTTGCATTCTCATGCTGTGGAGCTGTTAGGTTGCATGTGCGATAAAAATCAGGTTTCTCAGTTCATCCCTGAGTGCAGGGGCCTTGAGGCTCCGGCGTACCATGCAAGGACATGCCCCAAGCTTGGCCTGGCAGCTCTGCCCCACAGGTAAGGACTGCAAGCTCCTCTGCATTTTGCTCACCGCCCATGGCATTTGTCTTCTTAACTCTTTTTATTTCTGCACTTAAACAGGCTCAGTGGGTTTCAACTTTGTCCAGAACGCAGAATTCTTTCTTGGGCTAAGAGCATGCAGGCTCAATTTCAACTCAGCTGGAGTTTTATTATGAAATTAAAAACGCTTGAAAATAAGATTACATAAATAGTTTTAAATAATGAGATTATAGTAGAACGAAAGAGTTTTCCAGAAAGGAAGATAATTTCCCTACAACATACGAGGTAGGAAATATTAAAGTTAAGGTTCAAAACTAGTTATGAATATTCCTCCTTTGTTGTTCTCCGTGGTCTTTTTGAGTGTAACAGAGACAATCTTGACAAGACAAGTCTAAATGCCAACTGTTCTGTATTTACGAGCTAGAATCCTAAGCATGAGACCTAAAAGAGAGCCAGGAGAGTGCCTAGTCCTCTTCGTTCATGCTATACATGAGGAAACAGAGACCCAGGGAATTAAGCAGCTGCCTGATATCTCGTTGCAGCCTACTCCACTGTTCCCATCTCTCCAGGAAGGTCATGTGGCTTGTGTTACCTTCCTCAGTGGGCCTCATGTTTGGAAAGATATGTGCCATTAAAGAAAATTACATTTATTAAGAAAACTATCTCCCCATTTTAAATTAATCTCACACAGCAAACTGATCACGTATACAAAACAGATCAGAAAACTGATCTGCTGAGGGCACCCCTTAATATTATCACTCCACATTGATGTTATTATCATCGTTAGCATTGCTACCCACCACTCTCGTCCAAGCACTATGCCAAATACTTTGCATATATGATCTGCAGTCGCACAGCAACTCTGCTATGATATCACAGTTCTGCATTTTTTGAAAGGGGAAAAGATTGAGTAAGGTTAGATTAATTTGATCATTCAGCTATTAGGTGGTATATAGGATTTGAATAAGGTCTCTTTAACTCCTAACCGTGTGATATTTTTTCCACTACATCATGCTGCCAAAAACAGAGAAACTCGACCCTTTTGTTGATAGGCCAAAAGTCCCTCCACACAGTTCCAAGCTGAAATCAGTTCATGAATAATACTGCCTTGTGTTTGCCTGTGGTCAACAAAATGGTCATTGCTGCTCACTTCTGTCAATATGTCTTTTTAAAAAGCCATTTAGCAAACCAGCTGAGTAAGCTACATTGGTTTGAGGATGCATGTGTACATACAGAGGTTAGTTCTCCTGTATCGTAAGTGGCATACTGGTGTATTGAAGGGACTGGTATGGTTCTGAGTGAGCCTATCCTTGTTTCAAGAGTATTTGATACTTCAATTTCAAAATCACTGTTATGAAGTTACTGATATTTAAATGTGTGCTGTCTCTCTCTCAGAGAACAAGTTTATCTTGTTATGGAAGTCAGAGGCAAGACTCTCAAATGTCCAAGAGTCACTGCCAGTGCACAAATGATTTGTGCCATATCACTATTCTCTTTGCATTAGTGATGATGATAAGATTGTTAGAACATTTTCTTAATATTTCATCCAGATTTTTTTAAATAGGATTTATAAAAACTGGAGTATTGTGGTTAATTGGGCCATGAAACTTGCAGAGAAAGACAGTGATCCAATAGAGTTATCCACATAGCCAGAAGATATTGAGTAAAAATGCTGAAATTTAATAGATTATATCAAGATCAGAGAAGCCGAAGTCCTCAGATACTGCCTAAAACCTCAGTACTCCAATTACAGCAAACCTGAGGGCAGTTAATACATTTCATTAGCACACTGTTGCATGGTTCAGAAACCTGATATCTTGCTGTAAAGCCTGATGTTTTTCAGCAAATAATGCTTGAATTAAATGCTATGCTTCAACTCCAAGGCCATGGTTAAGTGACTGACTAAAGAGTAAACACAGAGATAAATATTAGGAGTCAGGTGTCCTGTGAAAATTAGGGAAGGAAACTATTATGTCTCTAACTAGCAAAAGCATGTTCTCATCTGTCTGATAAATACCATCTTGCAGTATCTCTCTCGTACAAATACCTAATGAATTTTTTAAAAATGAAGTTGCAATATTTAGGTCTTTTGGGAAAAGATCAGCCCAAAGATCTATTGAACATTCTTTTCTTGAATTAGATGAGCCAGGGAAAAATTGGGTACCCTGCCATGCAGAGAAGTTGTCTAGTAGTCTCTGGAGACAGTCAAAATGATGACAGCTCCCATTTATTATCCCTGTCCCAGGTGCCATACCTGTGTTCTCATAAACTCCAAGGCTGAGGGTGTTTTCATCATGCTACAGATTAGGAAACTGAGAGCTCAGAAAGCTAACATGACTTGCTCAGAGCCACAAATTGGCAGAGCTAGAATTTAAACCCAAGTCTATCTGACCATCTCTCCTAAATGAGATTGTGAATTATGGAATCTTAAGTCTGGAAGGGAATTTAGAGGTAAGAATCTAGGCCATTTATTTTAGAGATGAGAAAACTGTGGTTTTTCAAAGATTATTGTTCCCTGCTGTGTAAATGAGTTACTTTTACTGCAGGGTTTAAAGGGAGTGTAAATCCTAATGTTTCCAGCCATGACCCACGACTCATATATAATCCCAGAATACTGTATATTTGCGTCTTTCTGCAGAACATTTCAGGCAATCCTCAGGGGTGGCATAGTACACTGGGGCGGGAACCCTACATAAGGCAGAGAAACGTTTACTTAGATGCAATGGGGCTGCGGCTGAGCAGCTGCTCCTCTGTGACATCCAACTTTCACACATGACACTCCTGTCCCCATTATCACCAGATTATCACAAGATCATGCCAACATCTGGTGACAGACAATGGCATGCAAAGAACTGTCATAAAAACCAGATCGCAAAGGGGATTAAAAGGCTTGGTCTAGAGCCTGTTAATTGCTTTTTCATCTGCAGCAGGCTGTTTTGTTTTGTGGTGTTTTCCTCCCCCATGCACCGCTTCCAGGGCGCTAGGGACATTAACTGATTTTCAAGGTTGATTTAACGCAGCATGAGTGAATTAGAAAGATTTCTTTGGAAAGTATTATCTTGAATAACACAATATTTATCTTTTAAATTCATAATCAAGGTATATGTTACTGTTTCAAATTCCAGGTCTTTAAAACTCTAATGCTTGTATTTTTGAAGTGTTTTTCTTTGTTCCTTCAGAGTAGAGGAGGGAAAACAAAAGAGTTTTTCTTTGATACCATGTTAAATACTTAGGATATTACTGAGTTCAAAGAGATAATACTTCCAGGAGCCTCTAAAATATCTGTTTTGATATGGTATCCAGTGTATTTTCTATAGTTTGTGTTGTTTCAATATGTAGCTGCTTTTACATTTAGGTGCAAACATATTTATAGACATTAAATATATAAAATCATCCAACATGTATATAACACTTCATACTGATTCTCATGTAATATCATTCTACCCTATCAAACCTCTAAGAGAAGCCAGATTGAAATAATCCCTGGGAAAGTGATTTCTTTTTTTTTTTTTTCTCATCTAAAGTTCAATGTCTCCCAAAGCAACTTTAGGAGACATGCTCACTGATAATTCAGCATGACTAACATTTATTGAATTAAGCTATGTAGTTGCTTCTCCTGATGCTATGTGCTGGTTGTTCATTCATGTTACACATAGAAATTAAACATGCACATTCAAGTAAACTCCCGTATTTAAGAAAATGCATGTTCTCTTTGATGGTGTGTTTTAAGTCTTTCAGACTGCATTAGATGAGGTTAGAACAGCCTGCCCCAGAGGTTCTTATGGTGTGGACTTCAGAGTCCTCGTGTCCCTGAGACCACGTCAGCAAGTCCACAAGGTTGGAACTATTTTCAGAACACGAAGACGATATTGTTCTTTAACACCATGTTCTGGGTAAAGCTGCTAGCACCCTCGCATGAAGCAAGTACAAAACTGTTCAAGCCACTATATTCTTTAGTCACACACACAATTAAAAAAAGAAAAAGCCAATATTATTTAAAGACGTCTTTGACAAGCTGTAAAAATTATTAATGTTATTAAACCTCTACTGCAGAGTGCATGTCTTTTTATTATTCCCATTTTAATGATGAAATGGGAAATATGTATAAATCACTTCTGCATATCAAAGTACCATGGGTGTCTGAAAGAAGTCACTTCTGTGTGATTGTTTTAGTTGTGAGCTGAATGAGCCTTTCTATTGTTCATTGAATACAATTGTTGCTTGAAAGAATGATCAAAAGACAAACTATATTTATTCAAACTTCTGTTTTTAGAAGATATTTTGTTTAAAATTAATGAAATGAGTCTGGCTCTTCAAGGAAAACAACTGACAGTATGCATTATTCAAGCAAAATGCGAGGACAATATATTTTTTAGAAGATAAGACAGATATTTCTCTGTAATTAATATGCAATGTCAATAATCTATGCTCCACTTTCGAACTGAGAGCCCGTGGCCAGCACTGTGCCTGAGGCGGCTGCTCAGGGACTGGTGCTCTGCACGGAGCGGAGCGAGGCTGGGAGGATCTTGGTGTGGGAGTTCTCCTTGGTCATTTGTCACTGCCTAAAATGACCGGCTTAGAGCCAGAGTTAACAATGGGAGACTAATCTTACCTTTGTCTCTTCTGTAGAATTAGGAAAAGTTAGCGTGTAGATGCCGTTAGTGGTAAGTCCCGATTTGAATACTTCAGCACAGTCTCTGAAAATGATTTGCTCTTCTTTGGCAGCAAAGGGGTTCTTAGCTGCTTTTGAAAAATAGTAAGGATTTTAATGGAGTTCATGAAAAGATAAAAATTTGTTACTTTAAGACCCAATCATTTGGTGAGTTTTATTACATTTTAATTCTTATAATAAGCAAAGGGATATACCAGCTTTTTACCTTTTCCCAGTTATTCTTTCAGCCTATATTCCTATTAATTCTCACAGATTGTTACAAATAATCCAAACTTCCTTTTATTTTACCGTCAACTACATGGAATGGAAGTACTTCACAATCAGCTATAATAAATTATTACTTTTTAAAAATCTTCCATCTTGAGTAAAATAGGACAAAGTTATTACAGAAGAACAAAAAAAGAATGTACCCAAACCAGTGTCACTTCTACAACGGCTCCATTGCATCCCCCACTCTTTTTTTTTTCTCTTTCTTTCTTTTTTTGTTTGTTTTGTTTTGCTTTCTTTCACATAGCTGTTGCCAAGTCTTAATTTTCTTTAGAGTATTGGGTGGAGACATTTGGTTTTCTTTGGATTTTTAGCAACTATACCGTAACAGTTTGCATTAAAGAGGAGCATGATGTTGATTTACCTGTATCTTTGGAATTCTTCTTCTAAGTCTAAAAATTCTAGGGCTATGAAATTCCTTCACATTTTTATCTGCTCTCAACATTTGGACTTCCCATTCCTTTCTTTGCCACATTAAAAAAAGAGGGAGAGAGAGAGAGCGCGTGCTTGGCGTGTGTGTGTGTGCATTTATATTCTTGAAACTACATGTATTCTGTTCCTGGGCCCTCCCGAAGCCCAGGCCTCCATGGCTGGATGGTGGGTGGGCAGCGCAGGCCATGGAGGGTCACGGGGAGGGGACCTGCTCTGCTGCAGGTGCTCGTTTTCTTTCTGCCAGAGTCTGGGCTACACAGTTCTCTCCACTTTGCCTCATCAGAGCTGGCACCTCGCACTGTCTCGGTCCCACCAGACTGCGCCAGATGATTGCCTCTCCCTTTTTCTGTGAATGCGACAAAGTATGATTTTTCTAGATTACGAGAGAGCGAAACTCCAGCTGGAAAGCACACACTGCACTGGCCCCGCAGGGCCGACCGCCTCCTCTCCTCAGACTGTGCTGCGGTTTCTGTTCTTTGTTTACTTGTTTAAGGAGGAGCCTTTTTTAAGTGTTTCTGTTAAAGCTGGGATATCAGCATGACCCAGGGAAAATGTGGGAACGTATTTCTTATGGAAGGGGAGAATACGCCTCCACGATTCTTGTGCAAAGCTGTCAGTGTCAAGAGAGTGCAAGTTGAAAGGACTTTCTGAAATAAACCATAGTAAGAACTAGACCCAATTTGTTTAAGCAAAAAAACTCAAAAATGCCACAGAGATTATATATCACATCTTTAATGACTAAAGATGCAGCCCTCTAATATCCCTCTAATATCTCAGAGAAGCTGAAGGTAAAACGATAAAGAAGGCAGAATGTATGTACAGACCTGGCAGAAGGGAGATAGCATCACTTACATGCCAGTTTATGCCAGCACTGGAAGTATTATCTGACTTTGTCTTCACAACAATCCCATGGGTCCAGTATTGTTTTTCCCATTTAAAAACTAAAGAATCTAAGGTCTACTGTGGTTTGGTAACATGCCCAGCCCCATCCATCCAGCTAATGATGGAACTAAGTCAAAAGAGGCTCTTTACTGCTGTGAATCAAAAGTATGTTTGGCGTGTTTTGCCTCATAATAATTAATTACTATAATATATATTTCCCCTCACCCCTCTCTTCCTTCTCCTTTTTAAATGGTTCTATATCAAGACCCTGTAGAGCTTTCATATGGAATACATGAAAGATAGCGCCTTTTCTGAAACATGACAGTGTTTTAGAATTTTGGGAGTTTCAGTGACTAAAGGTTATTAAAACCAAAGAAAAAATGATATATGTAAACTTTACTTACAGTTTGATGTTGATATCATAGTCAATAAATTATGAACCGTCTCCATCAGATCATGTTGCTGCTTTTGAAGAACCGAATTATTCACTGTGGCAGTCACTAATTGTTTTTCTAGTTCTTCAATGATGGAATTTTGCTTGGATACTAACACCTGCAGCTGATCTTTCTCTTCCTTTATGGACTGTAGTTGAACTATGTGCTTGTCTTCCATATCCAGCACTTTCTTTTCTAGGAAACTTGTAAGGAAAATAATTGTTAGTGAAGGGTATTCTAATTATCTGATTACCTTGAAAGCCAAGTGTTTCATAAACATCTGATCATTTTCATAATACTAATAAAATCTTTTATATTGAATTTCTACTTCTCTAAGGCACTCTGTTAAGATGTTATAAAAGTTATAAAGTAATAAGATGTTGCCATAGCCCCAAAGAATCTCTCAAACTTGCTGAGCAGATTAGATATATAGATATATGTATATACATACACATACATATAAGTGTGTATCTGTGTATGTATGCCTATGCGTATATACACACACTTATACATACACACTGGAAAAGATACCCCCTTCTGAGCCATGATAGGTAGAACACGAGTGTTACAAGCTTCAGATGCTGTAGGAGTTTAGAAGTGGAATGATAGTATTTCAAGCTGTAGTGCTCATGAAGTGATTTTTTTGTGAAGGGAGAGTGAATTGGGCTAGACCTTTGGGTGGGTGTTAGCTTTCTCCTAAACAACTTATATTTTAATATTAATCCTAATGATAGTAGCATTTAATGCTATGTGGGAAATACTCCTCTGTGAGGGAGGTAAATATCTGCCCAGGTTCAAATCCTGGCTGGCTCGCCCTGTGACTTGGAGTGATTTCCTTAAACTGCTTGTGCACCAATTTCCTTGTCTGTACATGGTGATGATATTACTTACTTCATGGAGTTGGACTGACAAATCAACGAGTTTTAAAATGTAAATTTTACATTGCTTACACTGGTTCCTGACACACAGTAACTCAATAAATGATAGGAGTTTTTTTTATTTTTATTTTTTATAGAGATGGAGGTCTCTCTATGTTGCTCAGGCTGTTCTCAAGCTCCGGGCCTCAAGCGATCCTTCTGCCTCAGCCTCCCGAAGTGCTGAGATTTCAGGGATGAGCTACCAAGCACAGCTGATAGTTGTCATTAATATTAATATCAACATTATTATCCCCATTTCCAATGAGTAAATTGAAACTTGAGACAATAAATATTGAGATAATAAATCATATGCCTAATGCCACATATAACAGGTGGCAGGGGCAGAATTCAAACCCGGATCTTTCTTCTCTGAGAAATTTTACCAGCACTATCTCGTATACTTAATACTTAACAGTTCAAATGTGAGATAGCTCTTTAAAAAACAACTTTTTAAAAATTATTTAGAGAGCTGATAAAGTTATATAAGTCCCAAAAGATTTTATTAATGGTTATATCGTTTGTCTTTCTAATTTCAATTTATAAAAATATGGTACTATGCACATGTTAAATTAAGAGCACATCAGTTTTAAACTGGAAATTTACTGTCCACTAAACTCGAAAATTCCTGTTCATTAAACTAGAGAAAACAATTCCAAATGTGTAGAATCTATGTAAATACCAAATGTTTAAGAGTGTACACTGTTTCCCAGGAACAGATTGAAAGGCGTACACAGTAAGGGTACTTGGCAGTTGTTTTTTGTTTGTTTATTTGTTTGTTTTGTTTTCTCTTTAGAGTCTTGCTTTTTAACCCAGGCTGGAGTGCAGTCATGGAATCACAGCTGACTGCAGCCTCAAGCAATCCTCCTGCCTCAGCCTCCTGAGTAGCTGGGACTATAGGTCTCTGCTACCATGGCTGGCTAATTTCCTAGTTTTCTTTTTTTCTTTTTTTTTTTTTTTTTTTTTTTTTTTTTTTTTTTTTTTTTTTTTTCGGTAGAGATGGGATCTTGCTATGTTTCTCAGGCTGGTCTCAAACTCCTGGCCTCGAAAGATCCTCTCATCTCAGCCTCCCAAAATGCTGGGATTATAGGCATGAGCCACTGTGCCTGGCTTGTTTTTTATTTTTATTTTTTTAAATAAGATAGAAGAGACTATGGGCAGAAAACAAAGATATAAGAGGAAAATTGGATAGTGTGACCCTTGATGGTAGGTCTTCCTTTCTCTGTTCAGTCACTATTAATATATTGTTCAGCACATACAAGGCTTTCACCGATAACTGCAGGGAAAGCAGCAACAAAGGCCCCTCAAGATCTTCACCCTGTTGGTACAAGCCAGTAAATAGAGCTTTCAAGATATAGGCACTTTTAAAAATAGTGAAACAGTGAACCAGATGTCAAATCCTATCTCTGACATTTCCCCCGATATAAACTTTTGTGGAAATGAATTTGCCCATTGCAATGTTTTGTTTTAAGGGAAGACGACCTCTTATTGCCTTTTTTAAGTCATCTATAAGTCAATTATCTCCTTTAAAAATGAAGTATATTAGCGATGGCATCTTTGTGTTTCAGAATTATTTTGCCACCACTAGCAAAACAACCACAGCCCCTTCTAATTCAAATGGTCTATGAATCGATTTTGCCCTTTTTGACAGTAAAATTTTCTGAATCTTTAACCCTGCAAACAACATTAACCAGCCAAGGAATTGACTACTCATTGCAGTTCTTGTGCATAAACAATAACAATCGGTATTAATAATCATTAGTAGAAATTAAATTATAGCTCTTAAATTTATTCCAGCCCTCTAGTCATTGTATTAATAAATCAGTATGTGACAATGAGTATTTTAGTTTCATTAGTTATGTTTGACACAAGGTACTTTTATGGAAAAAATGTTGTGAAGTTTAAATTTAATCTTATTTAAACTAGATTTGAATTATGGGAAAATTATATTATCAATCTATGTAAGTTAAACAGGAGGCGTGGAGGTGGAAAATGTGAAGGATTTAAGTTGAAAAAAAAATGTGGAGGATCTTTTAAGCAAGAATGAACAGAAAGCATAGCAAGCTACAGTATGGTTGGAATCACTGTTCTGTACATTGTGAAGCTTTGACATACAAAGACATTTCCATGAAATGATTCAAAAAAAAGTAGTACAAGTTGTTGGCAGTATTTCAAAGTAGCTCACTGAATAGCTGACTTAGTATAGCAATGTTTGCTTTTTCTAAGCAGTGTGTACAAACTAAGGAATGAAAGTCATACTTTTTTAGGTGAATGGCAATATGATTTGACAAGTATTAACAAAGATGACATGCGGGTGATATAATTGACATATTTAACTGATAGTTTTAGCATTGTGGCATATGAAATTTGAAACCTAAGGTGGGAAACAGTATTCAGTAGTAGGGTATTTTTCACAAACAGGACACATCCTAGATTTCTTAAGAACATTATTATCATGGCAAACCAAATAAAAGTAATCACCACCTCCCACGTATACCCTGAATTACTGCAACGTACTGAAGAGAACATTATTAAGACAGACTATTTTAACTAAATGAAATTAGTGAGATTGTTATATCTCAATTATTGCTCTCAAACCTTTCTTTACTACTTTGCAGAAGAGAAATTTTAAGTATGAAAGAAAAATATTTGGATTAAAAATATCTAATTGCTTTTCAAAACCTAAATCAATAATGAGTTAAACCTGATACCCAAAGAACAGAAAATAATTATTTCAGCTTACTTCTCGATTAACAGTAAAGAATGATTATAAGACAGTAAGTTTATCGTCATTTTTGGTTAAGAATAAAGAACTATTTAAATTGTGAAATAGAATATATCGTTATGAGCATGCTCCATGTCATATATACATGTCTTGATTAAAAACAAGGAAATAAGCACACTAGGTATGTATATAAAATTATCCTCATATGTCCCTAACTGGAATAAACCTGTGAAAACAAACCTCACTTATCACCTAAAAATTTTTTTCTATTTATCTTGGGGGTTTTCTATATTTTATTTAAATAGTAATGCAATCATTTGTAATATTAACTTTTGTTTTTATCTTTTCACATGTTTTAAGTGGAAGTATTTCATCATGAAACATGCATTGGCTTACACATTAGTGTAGTTTCCCCTGCTGTAGATCATTTTGCATTGGAAGACACTAAGTCCCCAAAGGCAAAGAAACTTGGTCAAGTTAGTATTAAAATGCCTAGGCTTGTGTTACTTTTTCTCCACAACCTTCCTAGCATTATCCTTTTTTATAGATTAATGTGCCTAATACTGAGGCAGAGTTTGGAGGCTTCTGCAAGAGAATCCTTAAGGAGCCAGAGAATGATAAACAAAATTGAGGACTGTATTAGAAGGTCCCCGTCAGTTCAGGAAATTTCCCTGCACCCTCCCCCTGCCCTTCCCTCCTCAGGTTTCTGATCCTTGTAGTGGACATGAAGAAATCCATCATTCTGAGAATTCATCATTGGAGACAAGCTTTGATATCAGAAAGTATACAGGTCTGAATTACAAATATTTTTATACCGTTATTACCTGTTCTTATCTTGCAATTTGTTTATTTCACTGGTCTGATCCAAAATCTGTTTTTCCAATTTGTTTGTAGAAAGGGAGTGTTCTAGAAGCTGAAGTTCAAGTCTCGTTGTCTGATTTAATACCTAAATATAACAAAATGAAATTCCTATTGATCATTTTAATTAGTTCAGT
Source organism: Indri indri (assembly GCA_004363605.1). NCBI lineage: Eukaryota > Metazoa > Chordata > Mammalia > Primates > Indriidae > Indri > Indri indri. The sequence goes on from RJWJ010000300.1 coordinate 279,515, forward strand.
TTTTTAAGTTTCCTTTTAATTAAAGTACCCACATTATAGGAAAGCATAACTAAAACATTATTAACTCAAATATCTTATTTTGGCATATTTTTCATTTTCAGAAAAGGTTTGATGTCTTGGATTACATCTGAGTATGTTAAACATTTTTTTTCCCACCATGTCTTTATTTTGGAAAGTGGTTAATAGTTCTGGACAACGGCATTCGTGTCAAATAATAGAATGTTATTTTTCTAGTTCTGCCATATTTTTTCATTTCTTTTCATGCAGTGAGACAAGTGGGAATATAAAACAGTCATATTTCACAGATCAAAAGTTGTTGATAAATGAAAAAATATTTTCCCTCGTCTCAAAACAAAATGCTGTTCTCATATTTATTTGTTTTTCAGTAGACAAAGGGATTAGAAGTCACATGCTTCCATTATATAAAAATATTGCTGATTTTCGGTCTAGCATTTTCTAGTCTGTATCCACTTGTTTTAACCTTTTATTTTTTCTTTGCCATTTTTCTTTTTCCTATTTTAAAAATCATTTCCACCAATCAGGAAACAATAAAATGTCAATATAAAGTGGAAACTCAGTTCTGCTTTGTGGGCCTTTCTGACATACTGTATAACATGTGCGGCATCGCCTTTCCCATTGTATGCAAGCAACTCTAAAGACAATTCTTTAGTGTTTGGCTGCCCTTTAGCAGGAAGAATCGATTACTCACATCCTCTGTGTCATGGTTATTCAGGATGTGATATCACATGTAAATGCAAGTCAGAATTGTTGCCAAGGAACCAGGGACCTTGGAGGGAGCATTGTTTGCTGGGTATCTTTATGTCATTTGCAAAAGCCCTGGTCTGGCCCCACAATGTGGGTTTCAGGGATGGTCTTGTCCTCAGTCAAAACTGGTTGAGTTCATATCATGAAAATTCTTCTGTAAATGAATAAAATCCTTGGCCAACATAAGGATTCGGGTTTTAATATTAACATCTGGAATATAGATTTGATTTGGCCCACATCTTCTTTGAGTCCAAACATTCTATGTTATTGTTGTGTTGTTTGTTTTGTTTTTTGAGACAGGGTCTCACTCTGTTGTCCAGGCTAGAGCGCAGTGGCATCATCATAGCTCACTGCAGCCTCAGACTCCTGGACTCCAGCCATCCTCCTGCCTCAGCCTCCAAAGTAGCTGGGACGACATGCATGCACCACCACGCCCAGCTCAAACATTCTATGTTTGTTAATTCTAAAAGCAACTGGAAAATTTGGTCTCCTGTTTAATTCATAAGGATTATTAAATGAGTACAATTGGGGGAGAGGTAGGGAAGGATGGTGAGCAGGTTGTGACTGACCCAGGAGTAATTGCAGCATTTTTTAACGTCACTTTTCTGAAGAGTGTCAAACAGCTAGACAGGCCTCAGGGCCTCCGTCCGTGGGTGACTGTTACATTAGCCAGGTCAAGTCACTGTCTCTTTGAGATCTCAGACCTGCAACCATCCCACCGTTGCCAGTTTGATAGCCTGTTGTTCTGGAAGGCTAGAATAACCTTGATTCTAATTAGAAATTTTCATATTTGAATTTCAACCTATTGCACACAATCAGTAACTGCTTTTACCTCCTGGGATTAAATTTTTAGTACCTTATGATCCATTGTTTAAAATATTCATTTATATTTTTCTAAACTGTTCTGCTAGAATCTTAAAGCCGAAAGAGAACTTAGCAATGGGTCGTCTGGCTCAACCCCTTATTTCATAGTTCAAACCACTAAGGCCCAGAAAAGGTAAGTGCCTTGTTCCTGTTTATCCATCCGGTTCATGGCGGAACTGGAACCGCGATGGAACTCGGGGCTCTTGCTTGCGGTCACGCACCGTCTGTGTTGCAGCACGCTGCCTTCCACTGTTCCACTTGTTTCCTTCTCATAAACTCATTCCACAGACCGTTTTAACAGTTCTTTGAGATTTAGCTTTAGTTTTAGCTCATGCGTTAGATTCAAGAACAAAGTTTCTGGCTCTCTGCCTCAGTGCTTTTCATTTCTCAAATGCACAAAGAGTTCAGGGCTTAGCAATGAAAAGTGCTATCTAGAGTCCAGAAAATACCACTGAGGCAGAGTAGCATTTACCTTGTAGTAGTCAGGTGTACATAGCATGAAAATTACTTGGATGTCCTTAGTAGAATAATTGTAATTTAAACTTAGTCTTAAAAAAAAAATATATTTACCAATTTTAAATTCATGACTAGCCATAATTTCTTATAAATTCATCCTTTTTCTCCTGTAGCTGTGCTTTTTTGTTTGTTTTGTTTTGTTTTCCATTATTTCATGGAGTAACCGCATGGCACGAGTGAGTGCTAGTCTTTCAGCTGATGGGACCATCGTGCATTTACCATTGCACGTTTCCTTACTTACTTGGGCTTCCACGTCAGTTAGTTTCCGTGTCTGCTCCGCTGTTTGATTCAGCAGGTTCGTTCCTATTTCTATCATCACAGCCGTCTGGTTCTGGACCGCGTTCTGCTGCATCTCCACCATTTCCTTCTTCATGCTGTCCTGGATGTAGTTCTCAAGCTAGGGAGGAACAAGTGTCAGAAGGCAGTCATTAGTCAGGTGCTCAGAAACCTTCTTCCCAAACATTTGTCATCTTTTCCCTATCCTTAAAAAAAACTCTATTTAAAAACCTGTACCTTGCCGTCATTTTGAAATCTTAATGGATTTTTTATCACTAGCAGTGTGATAAAATACAGTGTGATTTTATTTTAACTCAAAATCTAGCAACTTAGTTACATGACATGCAAGAGTGAGACAAACTGCTTGTTGTCGCTGCATCCTCCAGAAGTCCAGGTCGTGGCAGGCCAGGGGGTGGCCAGGCCACAGCTCAGAGCTGGGCAGAGGGCAGTGAGGTGCAGCAGACAGCACACGCATGTGCTGCTGTGTGGTTGGGTCTGTTCTGCCAGGCTGCACCTCTGTCTGCATCATGCAAGAAATGAGAGTTTGGTACTGGGAAGCATCACTATTTCTACCACATTCTAGGCTCTCAGTTTCTCGCAGCACAGACTTCAGATGACGTTCTAAGATAGAGTATGAGGAAAGGAGCATCTTTTGATTTTAACCACCCCTCAGCCCACACTCCGTGATGCCCTCCCCCACTTCCTTCTTATAGAATTCATTCGACCTCAGTATTGAACTTTTCCTGACCTGTATGCGTTTTTCACAATTTCATCATCTCATATGCCAGGCAAACTTTAATCCCACACTGGTCCATTTATGAATGTGCCATCAGATTGGTTCTTCTCCCCCTCAGTTACTAAGGAAGATGGACATGCCAACTAATTTTAGCATTAGCTTAAACATAAGAGAATGAAGAGGCTAATTCCACTGCCATGGGTATAGATATCTATGGCAGTAAAATTACAGAATTGAGTATACATGCAGGACAGCCTGGTACATGGAACCGCACGTGGGCTTGGAGTCAGGGAAGCCAGCCCCCTACAGCCTTAGGCTCTAGGTCTAAAGTTGCTTAACCTTTGGGACCCCAGTTTCCTCACATATAAAATAGGGTTTCTGATTGGTCAGAGAAGGGTTTTATGGACGAATTAAGCTATGCCGTTAAAGTCATTGTGTGTGCATAACTCCAGGTGCTTAACATTTAATTTTCTTTCTTCCTTTGTTTTTAAATGGCGATCTAATGGTAACCACTATTCCATTCATTGGCCCAAACTATAAGCTCATGAGGACAGAAACTATATTTTTATTACTTTCCTACATAGTGTAACAAAATTTCGTATTTTGAAAGTCAATCATAAAACTGCGTCTAGTGCCTTTCTTTAAAACTTGAAACTCTGTACAGAAAAACCATCCATAGTCAATCATCAGACATGATTTCTCCCAAAATGTTAACTGCTAAATAATTCTGTACTATCTGTCTTTAAGTGCAAGAAAATAGAATGGGAGGGGAGGAGTTTCTCAGAGTTCCAGGGCTTCTTTGCTGACGCACTTGACAGAACATGTCTTACGATTGGTATTTTATGGTTTGGGGGTTAGGCTAGGGTGCACGTTTACTGTTTCCACTGCTTGTGTGTCATCAGTTCCGCACTCCCTCCGAGTGCCTTGTCTTGATGCCAGGGGTCACTCCCTGGTGACTGTCCTCCCTTAGTTACTAGGCAGAGAAGTCAGCAGGAAGCATGACAACCTGCATCCCCCGGTTCCGCATCTGAGGATTCAACCAAATTATCAAAATATTCAAAAAAAAATTTAGAAATGGAATATAACAATACAACAAATAATGCAGACTTTAAAACAAAACAGTGTAACAACTATGTATACAGTATTTATATTGTACCAGGTATTAAAAGTAATCTAGGGATGCTTTAAAGTATACAGGAGGACTGGGTAGGTTATATGTGAATACTACCCCATTCTACATAAGGGATTTGACCTTTGTGGGTTTTTATATCCTCGGGGACCTTGGAATCACTCCCTGACGGATACTGAGGGATGGCTGTGCTAGAGCTCCGAACACTGGTAAAATCATGTAGTTGAAGCCTTTACTTTTCCATATGGATCAACATAGAGCAGACCACTATGAAAAAAAATCAAGTGCTGTTACTTGGCAGCTCAAGGGCCCTCTCTAGTAGGGCTTCAAAAAATCTAAAGTCCCCAAAACCCTTGCTAACCGTTCATCAGAGCAAGCTCAGGCTTTTTAGTGTCTGTGATCCTTCTCAATTCATTCTTCTTCCTCTCCCACCCTTTTAAAAATCGTAACCTCTATGATTACAATAAGCTATTTAAAAGAATTCATAGATAGCAGTTTGCAATTCTCCCCCCTCCCCTCATTGCCATGGGAGTAATGGAATCTTCGAGGTTGACGTTAAAGCCGTATGTCATCCAGAGCAGTTGTCTTTGTTACTCTTAACACCCAGCAAAGATAATATTTGAAAAGATTTATTCTGGGAAGTTTGGAACTATGAAGATATACTCAAGCTGGAGTTTAGCTTAAATCCGTACTCAGAAATAATAATTTACAAAGTGGTGTAAATAAAAAGTCTTAATCTCCTTATTGATTTCAGTACTTAAGAGCAGAATAGAAATTATCCTGTCTCTTGTCACTCTACATCACATAACTCGAGAGGGAAAATGGCTCCCCTAAGACCCCTTCCCCCTGTGTCTAGAGCTCCTGGGTCAAATGTGGTTCCATCCATCAAGAGACAGGAGAGGATTGTTTATAATTTGAAAATATAAGTCAAGTTTCAACTTAAAATTAAACTTAAGAACTTTAAAAGACATATAGGCCTAATTTCTAAAAATAACATTTCCTAAGTCTATTCTCATGTCTTTTTCTAAGATATGAAAACAATAGAATGCAAAATACTATTTAAATCACC